>OX940810.1:431740-1031740 GCA_954870605.1 Acer campestre | reverse complement strand
AAATTAATAGATTGAACCTAATTGAATCATTTGTTGATTGTGATTGGGTCATGTCTATTGGAGCTTAAATTTAGATAAGCCCGCAAAGATCCCCAATCTACACGGACTTGCATGGATCACTTGATATATTCTACCGGACTAATTATAGGTACATCTAGAATTGTATTAAGGCATGTAGACTTGTTTCTTTTAGTAAGAATGAGTCTAGTTCACATATGAGTCTTTTAATTAAAGATCCAATGGATTTAATAAAATGAAAAATAATACAAGGGCCTATCTTTGTGTATGGGATGGCAAGGCTTATATAAAAGTCTAATGTATTATTTTATTTTATTATTTGATTAAATAGAAATTAATTAATTGATTGATTAATTATTTAATTAAGAATCAAAATCTTTTTCTGACTAGGAAATATGTTTCTTAGTGTTATACTATTGGTAGTAGTATATTAAATATAAAAGACTTTAGTTGGTAAGTAGATAAATAAGAGATTTATTTATCTAGTCAAATTAGAAAATCTTTTATATAGTCACAAATATACTAAAAAGTTGGATTAGAGTTTGAATTCTAGAAGATTGATTGAAGTCTTTTGTGGAAACAAAAATCCTTTTTTGTAGATGATTTCGGTCACCACCTTGTTGACACAAGATAGAATTCGGCCAACCCTATTTTTACACTAGAAGGATTCGGCCAACCCTAAATATATTAGGGCAAGGAATTTGGCCCCTATATATGATAAGGGATAGAATTTGGCCATCCTCTAGGTCTTGGACTTGAGAGATATTTCTTTTGCTAGAGAAAAAAAAAATCCATCTCTTAGACTAGTGTGATTATTTTTGGCCAAGAGGAATAGCGAGAAAAGTTTGTTTTTATTTCGATAGTGCACTAGTTACTTTTACATCAAAAGGTTTTGTGCATAGTTCACATGAGTTTCGATCTAACAATTGTGAATTCAAAAGTGACCGGAACATTTTTTGTTATCTCTTGGAACTTTTTGTGACTAACCAAAAAGAAAAGGTTTTGTTAATCCATTATCAGGTACACAATTCAAAAAGAAGAGAGACCACGTTCCTAGGTGATTCACGTTCGTGATTGGATTGGAAGATCTTGCGGATTACCATCGACGCAATGTCAATCGGATCACGAGACAAAGGTATGATATCTTTAATATTATATGTTAATTAATTAGAGGGTTAAGGTTCAAAATATGGAAAAATTTTAAACTATACTAAACTATTTTTTTCGCTTCCGCTGCGTATATTTTTCCCTACAATTGGTATCATAGCCTAGGTTGTACCCTTTAATTAATTAATGTTTATATACGTGAATCTATTTCTTATTATTGTGATTATGCATGTTTAGAAAGAGATGACACTCTAGGTATTCTCATATATAATTATATTGGAACGTGTGGATTTATATATGTTATATTTTGTTATAAAGTGAATTGTTATTGCTCGATTTTGATCCTAGAATTTCAATGTATTTTTTTTTTTGTTTCGGAATTGTAAAAAGAAGGGTGGCCTATTATCGTCACAATTTTCTTCTTGGTAGTTGCTAAGTTTTTTTTTTTTTTTTTTTTTTTTTGGTGTATTAAAAATAAGTGCAGTTTTTTTTTTATTTGTATTAAAATATAGTGCAGTTTTTTAATGTATTAAAATACTGCAGTGATTAAAAAAAAAAAACTACAGTATTTTATTGTTTAAATAATGTTGTAATACGTTCAAGCATCGAAGATTCAATGACTTGAAGAATTGGAAGCAACCAAAATAAATTTGGGACCGTGCGCACCATAGCAACATGCATGCGCGCAAGATAGCACGCAGCTATGCATGTTGGTCTGTGGGCTGCGCACAGCAGCCCTTGTTGGGGTTGTAGAGTGCGCACACCCATGGGAGGCAGCCATGGGATGCACAAGTAATCGATGGCCGCTTGAAAACTTGTTCGCTAAGAAAAGAGTTTTTGTATTCCAAACAAATGTAATTTACTTGCTTTTTAAGGATGAATCAAAATTGTGGCTATTTACTTTGCGTAAATATTAAATATTTGTTATTGTTTGATGACATGTCATATAGAATAGGAGTGCCACTCATATATCTCTTTCGGTATGAACATGCATTGAATGATTTAGGTATCTAATTAGCATCTAGATAACTTGGTAAATCATTCTATGAGATTTAATCACACACCTTAAATAATTGAGTGGGAAAAGGTGTCTTGCAACACCTATGACCTCCAAGGTTAGTTGAGCTTTATTATTTATTGGTAATCCCCCCAAGAGGCATCCATGAATGGAATTTAGCAAGATACTTCCTTACAATGATAGACTAGACAATTGACTCAAACATGATCTACTCCCAAAAGAGGGATTTTCGTGAGAGAAAATATTGAGGGTTGAAATCTTGGTAATACACTCAATGTGGTTTTATTGATATCCTCCCAAGAGTTCTTGTCAATAAAATCACAAGGCTAAAATTGAAAACGTTGGTTGTTATGTTAACAATTAGGTGGGACCTAGTCCAACTAGTAAATGGTGCGAACTCCCAAAGGAGGCGTAATATTTATGGTTGTTGGATCAAATGTTGAATTTTACGATTGAATTATATATATTTAATTCCAGATAAATATTCGAAAATGCTAAATCATGATTATTTACTTATATATATTTTTTGTTTTATTCAGAAATCATGACCCCATCCCTAATGAACATCCCGAAAGATAATACTTTAACTGGAGATAATTATGTCACATAGAAAAGGAAAATTGGGTTGTTGCTGCAAGCTGAAAAACATAAGTTTGTTCTATCTACTCCTAAACCACCTACTTCTACTATTGAATCTAATGTGATGCAAAGAGATGAGTATGAGTAGTGGAAAACCTCTGATGAAATGGTCAAATGCTACATTATGGCTACCATTTTCGACGTGTTTCAACAGCAGTATGAAAGAATATGGTCTGCTGCTGATATGATGATGTCTCTAGAAAAGATTCATGCAGTTGGTAAAGTTGCCACTGTTAAGACCTATCAGAAGGTCAAGGAAAAACAGAAGAAAAAGCAACTTGGGCCTACCAAGAAGGTGACCAAGAAAGTAATCAAGATCAAAAGGAAGTGCTTCTTTTGTGGTGAAAAGAGACATTGGAAAAGTAATTGCCCAGAGTCTCAGAATAAGAAGGAACAAGGTAATGTGAATTATCTTGAAACATGTTTTCTGGCAGATTCTACAGATTCTTGGATCGTAGACTCTGGAGCCACTAATCATGTTTGTTATTCCTTACGGGGGTTTCAAGAAAGGAGAAGGTTGAATAAGAATGAAATCAACTTGCGTTTAGGCAACGGAGCGTTGGTGTCTGCTAGTGCAATGGGAGATATTAAAGTTATTTTAAATTCTAGTATGCATTTAGATTTAATAGACGTTTATTATGTACCTCAATTCAAGAGGAATTTAATTTCAGTTTTTTGTTTAAATAATTTTGGATATTCGGTTACTTTTAATAAAGATTTTATTATTAGTAAGAATAACAAATTTATTTGCAAAGGTACATTGGAAAATGGTCTATTCTTTTTGCGTAGGAATATTTCTCACTTGTTAGACACAGAAACAATGGAACCTAATCATAAAAGAGTAAAATTATCAAAATATGAAACTTACCTATGGCATTTGCGCCTAGGCCATATTAACCTTAATAGGATTAAAAAATTGGTTAGTGATAGACCTTTACTTAAAGGTCGATGATCTACCAACTTGTGAATCCTGTTTAGAAGGTAAAATGACTAAAAGATCGTTCACGACTAAAGGCACAAAAGCCACTGAATGTTTAGGATTAATACATACTAATGTATGTGGTCCTATGAGCATTCAAGCTAGAGGTGGATATGAGTACTTCATTACTTTCATAGATGATTATTCGAGATTGGTTATGTTTATCTCATGAGATATAAGTCGGATGCTTTTGACATGTTCAAAGCATTTAAAGCTGAAGTGGAAAATTAGCTAGAGAAACATATAAAAATATTGAGATCTGATCGTGGTGAAGAATATCTATCTAGTGAGTTTCAGCAATATCTTATTTGAAAGTTCACAAATTAACACGGTGTGTATACAATATTAATCTAGAGGGGGGGGGGGGGGGGGTGAATAGATTTTAACTAATTTTCACCCAATTTTCGTTTAAGGTCAATATTCCGAAAATGCCCCTAATAGACAATATAAAAACAACAAGTGTAATATGATGCGGAATTATAAATGACACTTGATGTATACGTGGAAAACCCAACCACTGGAAAAAAAAAAACCACGGGCTGTTTAGTGCGCCACACTTGAACCTCGAAATCCACTAATTGAAATGAAGTTTACAACCTATGTAGACCTCGTCTAACACTCCGGAGTGTAACCCCCCACTTCTACCACGCGGGCCTTTAAAAGTGGCTCTAGTCCATCTTGCTTGTGGCCTAAGCAACCTTAGCCAACAAGACTTAAATTCTCAATGAAGAGATAAAACAACCTATGTGTGAATATATAAAAATACTCAATACATGCAATAAGAGCTAGGCAACCCTATATGCTTATCTAGGATGATTAGATGGCAACAAATGCAATCCTAGATATCAATGGCTAAATGACATGTCAAATAGCTTAGCTAACAATAGATTATAAAAACCTAGATAGCTATCACAATACAACACTCAATCATGTCATCACAAACAATCTCTATTTTGAATATAAGATATTAATCTAAGATCATTCAAATAATAAAAGAGATGCCTTGATAAATAAAACACTAAATATCAATGATAAAAGTGAAGAACATACCAAGGGAAGTGTGATGACCAAAACCCATGCAACTAAGCAAACTAACTATGCTAGAAAATGCTTAGATGATCTTTGATGCACATGTGTATGGTTTGAGTGTATAAAAATGAGTTCTTGATTTGATTTTCTCTCAAAAATCTCTCTTTTAAGTTTAGGGTTCTTTTAGAGTCAGAGAACTAAGTTAGAGAAATGAGAAAGTATGATATTTATAGGCATCAAGAACAGGGCAAGTGAAAAGACCAAAAAGCCCTTAAAATCACCGATCGGCGGTTTCATTCTGCGGTCGTGGCTGCAGAATGTAACCGCCGAATTGAACCCGAGAAGCAGGGGTTCATTCGGCGACCAGATTCGGCGGTCAAGCGAAACCGCCGATCAAAACCCAAAATGAAACCGACCTAAAATATCTAATTCGGCGTTTTCAATTCGGCGGCCTGGCCGCCGATTAAACCGCAGAATCAAACCCGAGAATAATAAATGCATCAGGTCAATTCGGTGGTTTCGATTCGGCGGCCTGACCACCGATTGTAACCGCAGATTCAATCCAGAGCTTTCTGGAATCAAACGGCGGTTTCATTCGGCGGTCGTGGCCGCCGATCAAACCGCCGTTTCACCAATGATGGTGAAACCAAAGGAGAAGCCAAGGGCATTCTCCGAAGGCGATCTTCACGCAAAACCAAGCACATTATCTTGCGAGCGCGGACGTTTCTGAACATATTCGGGAAACGAATTACACGACACAAACCACACAACAAGATATGACAAACAATGTGCTAGTGTGAAAAGTGACATTTGAAGAGAATGCACACTAAAGTAAAGCATACATATGCAAGCATTACAAGTGAGTGTGTGCAACTAAACCTCTTCAATAAGAAAGTAAGCACAAGATATACCTTTGAGTGCTTGTCCACCTTAAGGTCTTGATGAGGGTCATTGAGCATGAACACCTATCACCTAAGCTACCCTTTACAAACAACCCCAATATGTGGTTTGCACACGAAATAAGCCAATCAAAAAACCGGGAATCCTTACAATCTCCCCCTTTGGCTATTTCGTGACAAAACCACCACTCACATTGATTCCTCACAACAAAAATAGAAACTTAGGGTCTACAATGATTTTCTACATTACAAAGAGATATAAGAAAATAAAATCTTGAGGTCTTCAATCTCTTGTAGAACAATCAATCCCTGAAAACAAGTTTTCTATATTTTCCAATACACATACATGTGAGATTAATCATGTGAGATAAACCAAGCATTTGCATTTATGTAATTTAAGCACAACATCATGTAATGTATGTGAATGCAATGCTCCCCCTCAATGGGTTACTCCCCCTCAATATGTAATCTCCCCAACATGCACAAATTGCCACAACAATTTAGCAACTCCCCTTACCACATTCTACTCCCCCTTTTTGTCATGATATAGGCAAAGGAGTAGTCCCCAACAAGGTCACTCAAGGCAAAGAGAGATAGTAGCATACAAGATATTTGCATATTCATGTTAGTCACTTATGCTACTCAAATAATTGGAGAGAAACAAGGAGATTTATTTTCATAAAATGTGTGAATCAAAGATGTTTTGCATACAAGACATGTAGCATTCAAGTCCAAAATACAATGGTATTTGGCAAAGCAATTGACAAAGGTTTTTAATAAGAATTCAAACCAATTTCACCAATGTCATGAGAGAAGCAAGGATATAGAGAATTTATTAATTTTCAATTTTATAAACACTATATCCAACTTTATAAGCGAAACATGGCATGAGCGACTTTGCACCCTATTTGATTTTTCCGGATATGAAATCCGTATGATGGTAGCCATGTTCAACAAATAAAGAAAGAGAGACATTTGGATTGTAAAATCCTTCGACCGGATACAAGATCCTAATCAATTTGAGTCTCATAAGCTTTTTCACACAAGTTTTGCATTTAAGAATTATGCAATCATCAATTCATGCTTTTACATTTGAGCATGTCATTTGAATTTCATGCTTTTCATATGGCATTTAGCATGTTATAAAGAATCATCATGTCATGGAAATAACTATAGGTCATTCAAATCATACTTCCTATGTAAATTTCCTAGTCCAAAAATGCATGTTTGAACATAAATATGACATGGATTGAAAACAAAGCAAAGTTCACACTTATTGAATAGAAAACATATATACATAGTGCAACCAAGCTTACTCAAGCAATCAACAAAGAAGCATAAGATCTTTAAAATATTTTACATGCATCAAGTATGCAAAAACTCTCTTTGCTTGAGTTCCCCATATGGGGTCAAAAACCACCCTTCAACAATGAAGGTCATGAGGTCCTATGGACCTTCCAAGTCCATTAGACTCGGTTGAACCTATATGAGACTTGTTAGTCCCATAGCAAGCGGGTTCATTATTTTTTCTTATCCACTTAGGTGATATAGATTTCTTCCTAGTGGACAAAGGTTCTAGAGCTTTAGAAGTTAAAGGATCATGCAAATGAGTTTCTTCCTTTATGTCAACATGCATTCTAGCTCTAGCCTTTCTCTTTTCTATCATGCTTTTAACTCTACACATTTGAATGTAATAAAAGCAACTTGGTCTAATGTGACCATCAATTCCACAAAAATGACAAGTGGGAATAAAGTTAGGAATCATACCATTCCCGTGTGCATGCTTTGGTGCATTCCCATGTCGTTGTGGTTGTCTTGGTTGTTGAATAGGATCTCTCCTTCTTTGTTGTTGACCAAGACAAGGTTGCTCGTTCAATTTAGCTTGCATGATAGGTGTCTTCCCTTTGTGGATCTTAGGTTGAGGGAAGTTAGCATGAGGAACTCTTTGAGCTTGAGGTTGTCTCCTTGAAGCTACTTTCACTTATGCACTATGTGAACATTGTCCTAGATCAATCTTCTTCCTAAGAGTTTGCACCAGTAAAGTCTCTTTCTTGCCCAAGCTCTTGACAAATATGGTCTTGTTAGGAGTGAGACTCTCCTTGTCTTCTTCAAAGCCAAGACCTCTTTTGTCACTAGGGCCTTTTCCAACACTCAACAAGTGGTTGAGTTTTTCCGTGCTAGAGGTCAACTTAATGATCAATTCTCTAGCATTCCTAAGCTCTCTTTTCAACCCATTTTCATTCCTCTTAGACAAAGCTAGTTCATCTTTTAGCTTGTCTTCATCCTTCATGGATCTTACCACTTCACTACTCAAGTGGTCAACAAGTGTTGAAAGCCTAAGATTCTCTTCCTTTAAACTTTGAATCTCTTTTTCATTCTCTAATCTAGAGCTTTCAACATTGTCTTTAAGACCCATCATCTCCACTTGCTTACTTAAGTGGTCATTGTGTGATGTAAGTTCTAGATTTTCTTCTTCCAAAATCTTTATCTTTCTTTTATTCTTCATTATAGAACTTTCACACTTGACTATAAAGTCATGAACATCCATTTTCTCTACATTTCCTTTTGTAGAGATAGGTGACAAATTCTCAACACTTGAGTCATCTTCAATGTTCTCCAACTCACCAATGGAGTCATCTTCTTCATCAAGATCATCAAATTTGCCTCTTGATGAAGTAATGGACATATCCCAATGAGTAGCTACACCAACCACTTCTAGAGCTACTTCTTCATCTCTTTCTTTTATGGGATCACTTGTCACAATTTTCTTACCATCAACTCTATCTTCTTCAAAGGTGGCTCCAAAAGCCGTATAGTTAATGGTAAGCTCATCATCACTTGATGACTTATCTCCCTCTCCAGAGTTATCACTATCACTCCATGTGGCGGCCATAACTTTTCCCGTCTTGTTCTTCAAATTCCCACAATCGGGTGAGATGTGTCCTATACCGCCACATTCATAGCATTGGATCCCTTTCCTTTCACTATTCTCTTGCCTAGGCTCAAATCTCTTGAAAGGGGCCTTTTTCTTCAAATCTTGGCCTTTGGATCCATAACCGTTCTTCTCGAACTTGACAAACTTCTTGAATCTTCTAAGCAATAAAGCCGTGTCTTCGTCCGAGTCATCTTTTTTCTCCTTCTCAACCTTGGAAGCTTTCAAAGCAATCCTTTTTTGCTTTTTAGGAGGTGAAGTGCTAGGACCTATCCTAGACTCATAGGCGAGGAGTCTTCCAATAACCTCGCTCGGCTTCATGTCCCTATATTCAGAATTTTCTTCTAAAGCCGTCACTTTTGATTCAAACCTAGCAGGGAGAGACCTCATAATTTTCTGCTTAACTCTCCTATCCGAGTATGGATCACCTAGTTGATAGCTTTGATTGACAATATCCATCAACTTGACTTCAAAGTCATTGAAGCACTCATCCTCCTCCATCTTGAGCAACTCAAATTGCGTTTGAAGGACTTGTAGCTTGGAATCCTTGACAACATCGGTTCCTTCGTGTGCAACCTCTAAGATATCCCATGCCTCCTTGGCTATCCTAGTGTTTTGAATCAGTTTGTACTGATTTTCGTCCACTGCACATAGAAGGGCGTGCCATGCCTTCCTATTCCACTTCGAAGTCTCAAACTCTCCATTTGTCCAATCGGCCTTAGGTTTGAGAACTTGTTCTCCTCCACCAGTGGGAGTTATCATAGGAGGTGCATACCCATCCTCGATTGCCATCCATGCCCTATCATGGATTTGACACAAGTATGCCTCCATCTTGCCTTTCCATGAGGCATAATTCACGCCGGTGAGCAACGGTGGCCTCACACTCGACGCTCCCTCTTTGCTCATCCCAATATCACTCATAGTGTTTAGATGAATGCAAATGAGATGAATGCAAAATGTATGAAGAAATCAAACAATCACACACAATGCAATACACACCAAAAGTGAGCAAGGATCACCTAAGTATATCTAGGAACCTGCTCTGATACCAATTGAAAGTTCACAAATTAACACGGTGTGTATACAATATTAATCTAGAGGGGGGGTGAATAGATTTTAACTAATTTTCACCCAATTTTCATTTAAGGTCAATATTCCGAAAATGCCCCTAATAGACAATATAAAAACAACAAGTGTAATATGATGCGGAATTATAAATGACACTTGATGTATACGTGGAAAACCCAACCACTGGAAAAAAAAAAAAACCACGGGCTGTTTAGTGCGCCACACTTGAACCTCGAAATCCACTAATTGAAATGAAGTTTACAACCTATGTAGACCTCGTCTAACACTCCGGTTTGTAACCCCCCACTTCTACCATGCGGGCCTTTAAAAGTGGCTCTAGTCCATCTTGCTTGTGGCCTAAGCAACCTTAGCCAACAAGACTTAAATTCTCAATGAAGAGATAAAACAACCTATGTGTGAATATATAAAAATACTCAATACATGCAATAAGAGCTAGGCAACCCTATATGCTTATCTAGGATGATTAGATAGCAACAAATGCAATCCTAGATATCAATGGCTAAATGACATGTCAAATAGCTTAGCTAACAATAGATTATAAAAACCTAGATAACTATCACAATACAACACTCAATCATGTCATCACAGATAATCTCTATTTTGAATATAAGATATTAATCTAAGATCATTCAAATAATAAAAGAGATGCCTTGATAAATAAAACACTAAATATCAATGATAAAAGTGAAGAACATACCAAGGGAAGTGTGATGACCAAAACCCATGCAACTAAGCAAACTAACTATGCTAGAAAATGCTTAGATGATCTTTGATGCACATGTGTATGGTTTGAGTGTATAAAAATGAGTTCTTGATTTGATTTTCTCTCAAAAATCTCTCTTTTAAGTTTAGGGTTCTTTTAGAGTCAGAGAACTAAGTTAGAGAAATGAGAAAGTATGATATTTATAGGCATCAAGAACAGGGCAAGTGAAAAGACCAAAAAGCCCTTAAAATCACCGATCGGCGGATTCATTCTGCGGTCGTGGCCGCAGAATGTGGCCGCAGAATGTAGCCGCCGAATTGAACCCGAGAAGCAGGGGTTCATTCGGCGACCAGATTCGGCGGTCAAGCGAAACCACCGATCAAAACCCAAAATGAAACCGACCTAAAATATCTAATTCGGCGGTTTCAATTCGGCGGCCTGGACGCCGATTAAACCGCAGAATCAAACCCGAGAATAATAAATGCATCAGGTCAATTCGGCGGTTTCGATTCGGCGGCCTGACCACCGATCGTAACCGCAGATTCAATCCAGAGCTTTCTGGAATCAAACGGCGGTTTCATTCGGCGGTCGTGGCCGCCGATCAAACCGCCGTTTCACCAATGATGGTGAAACCAAAGGAGAAGCCAAGGGCATTCTCCGAAGGCGATCTTCGCGCAAAACCAAGCACATTATCGTGCGAGCGCGGACGTTTCCGAACATATTCGGGAAACGAATTACACGACACAAACCACACAACAAGATATGACAAACAATGTGCTAGTGTGAAAAGTGACATTTGAAGAGAATGCACACTAAAGTAAAGCATACATATGCAAGCATTACAAGTGAGTGTGTGCAACTAAATCTCTTCAATAAGAAAGTAAGCACAAGATATACCTTTGAGTGCTTGTCCACCTTAAGGTCTTGATGAGGGTCATTAAGCATGAACACCTATCACCTAAGCTACCCTTTACAAACAACCCCAATATGTGGTTTGCACACGAAATAAGCCAATCAAAAAACCGGGAATCCTTACATTATTGATAATGGGATCATTTCTCAGTTTTCTACACTAGGTACACCTCAATAGAATGTGGTGGCATAAAGAAGAAATAGAACTCTTTTGAACATGGTAAGGTCGATGTTGAGTTATTCATGAGTTATTCAACGCTTCCTGTTTCTTTTCAGGGATATGCTCTACAAACTACAATATACATTCTAAACGATGTACCATCGAAGTCGATTCCTCAAACACCGCATGAATTGTGGACTGCGCGAAAGCCTAGTTTACAACACTTAAGGATATTTGGTTGTCCTGCACATGTGGTAAAAGGAAAGATAGAAAAGATGGAGTCCCGTACGGAAACATGCATATTTGTATCCAAAAGAAACTAAAGGGTATTATTTTTATAGTCCTTCAGATTTTAAAGTATTTGTTTCAACAAATGCTAAATTTCTGGAAAAGGACTATATGAATGAGTTTATACCTAAAAGTAGAATTGTCCTGAATGAGATGTCAGGAGATACAATTCCACAAGAGGTTTCACAACCTAGCCCAATTGTAAGTTTCGTACCATCATAAGATCAATAACCTACCATTCCTCGTCGTAGTGGGAGGGTTATAAGACAACCCGAGAGATACATCTGTCTGGGAGAATCAGTGGAGAATCTCTCGGACGACGATGATCTCTACACATATAAGGAAACAATGGAGGATGTTGATAATCGCCATTGGCAAAAGGCAATGCAATATGAGATTGAGTCCATGTTCAATAACTAAGTTTGGTCCCTTGTAGACTTGTCTAAGGGGATAAGACCCAATTGGGTCCAAGTGGGTATACAAAAGGAAAAGAGGTATCGATGGAAAGGTGGAAACCTTTAAAGCTAAATTAGTAGCTAAAGGTTACACACAGAAAGAAGGTATCGATTACGAGGAAACCTTCTCTCCTATGGCCATGCTTAAATCTATTAGGATACTCTTATCCATTGCAGCATCTTTAGATTTAGAGATTTGGCAAATGGACGTCAAGACAGCTTTCCTTAACGAAAGTCTTAAAGAAAGCATTTATATGATGCAACTAGAAGGATTCAATGAAAAAGGCCAAGTGGAAAAGGTATGCAATTTGCAAAAATCCATATATAGATTAAAGTAAGCATCTAGATCCTAGAACATAAGGTTTGATCAAGCTGTGAAAGGTTTTGGATTTGTTCAAAACCTTGACGATCCTTTTGTATACAAAAGGATAAAAGGCGACAAGTTAGTTTTCCGAATTCTTTATGTTGATGATATATTACTCATCGGAAACGATGTAAGTGTATTAACATCAATAAAAGAATGTTTAGTAAAATAATTTGATATGAAGGACTTATGAGAAACAAGTTATTTTCTTGGTATCCAAGTAATAAGGGATAGAAAGAATAGAAATAATAGAACGATTGCATTATCCTAGGCTTCATACATAGATAAAATCTTGTCTAGGTTTTCTATGCAAGATTACAAGAAAGGTATGTTACCTTTCAGGCATAAAATCAAACTTTCTAAGGAACAAGTTCCTAAGAATGAGCATGAAGAGCAATTCATGAGTAGGATTCCATATGCCTCGGCAGTTGGAAGTCTCATGTATGCAATGCTCTGCACTAAACCAGATATTTGTTTTGCTGTTGGCATAGTTAGTAGGTTTAAATCGAAACTTGGACCTGATCACTGGATGGTAGTCAAGCGTATTTTCAAGCATCTCAAGAGAATGAGAGACAATATGCTTGTATACTCTGGAGGGGATTTGATTCCCGTAAGTAATATAGATTCTGATTTCCAATCAAATTATGACTCTAGAAAATCCATATTAGGATCTGTGTTTACTCTTGGATGAGGAGCAGTCATATGGAGAAGTATCAAGCAATCATGTATTACTGACTCCACCATGGAAGTTAAGTATGTTGCCGCATTCGAAGCTGCCAAAGAGGCTGTTTGACTCCGTCAATTCTTGATTGACTTAGAAGTGGTTCCTAGTGTGAATAAGCAGATCACTATCTACTGTGATAACAGTGGAGCAGTGGCTAATTCAAGAGAACCAAGAAGTCATAAGAGAGGAAAACACAATGAAAGGAAGTACCATCTTCTTAGGGAGATTGTGCATAAGGGTAACGTGACGATTACCAAAATCGCGTTAGTAGCAAATCTAGCGGATCCCTTCACAAAGTCTCTATCACAAAAGAGTTTTAATGGGCACCTAGAAAACATGGGAATGAGAGATATGACACATTTGCTATAGTGCAAGTGGGAGACTGTTAGGATTATGCTCAATAGCAAGAGTATAATATTGTATTTGACAATCTTATCATATTAATAAAGTGATTTCTGTTTTAACAAAATCTTATAGCATTTACAATTATAATTGTCAAAGTAAATAATCATAAGGTCAAAAGACTATGAGAAAAGAAGAATTGTTCATACATCTGGATATGTATGAGGTAGACACAATTCTTTAGTTAGTCTTGAATAATGTTCACAACTTAAGTTAAAGGTTGGGCACCTTTATCTTGTTAAAATTGTAGAATTCTTTTGCTAGCATTTGAGCGGGATCAAATGTGTTATGATAAGTCTAAAATCATCGAAGGGTCTTCGAGTAAAAGAATTTAGTGCACTGGGTCATTGAACTGGATCACAATGAAATACTTTATCTAGAACCGTCAATAGATAAAAGTTTATTCATTATCAAGACAATCGAAGAGTCTATCTTAATCCTGAGATAAATGATGGACTTATGGTTACAAGTTTTATCATTTGAGCAATCAATGAGTACGATTATATAGCATAGTCTATCCTCGACAGTTTGGTGATATTCATTTGCTAATCGATAGAGGACTTCATTTATAGATATGGATATCGTGGCTCCATTTATTAAATGTGAGTAGAATATCATCATATGAATATTTTGAGGTTTTGGATATTAAATCTTAACGTTGAGTTTCCAATAGTGACTATTGAAAGATGACTTCTGGACAAGTCATAATTTATATCCAAGTTCAAAGTGTGATCATATGAGTAAATATGGTAACTTGGAGAGTTATAGGCGGTCTATAAGCTCTTAACGATTACTGATATTCTTCACAAGGATTCAATATCTTCTATAAGATTGTCTAGAGTATGAATGAGAGTCATTTACTTATTCTATCTTTATTTAAGAGTGCAATTTTAGTTCTTTAATGGAATGAACTAAAATTAATAAATTGAACCTAAGTGAATCATTTGTTGATTGTGATTGGGTCATGTCTATTGGAGCTTAAATTTAGATAAGCCCACCAAGATCCCCAATCCACACGAACTTGCATGGATCACTTGATATATTCTACCGGACTTATTATAAGTCCATCTAGAATTGTATTAAGGCATGTAGACTTGTTTCTTTTAGTAAGAATTAGCCTAGTTCACATGTGGGCCTTTTAATTAAAGGTCCAATGGATTTAATAAAATGAAAAATAATACAAGGGCCTATCTTTGTGTACGGGGCGGCAAGGCTTATATAAAAGCCTAATGTATTATTTTATTTTGTTATTTGATTAAATGGAAATTAATTGATTGATTGATTAATTATTTAATTAAGAATCAAAATCTTTTTTTTTTGACTAGGAAATACGTTTCTTAGTGTTATACTATTGGTAGTAGTATATTAAATATAAAAGATTTTATTTTGTAAGTAGATAAATAAGAGATTTATTTATCTAGTCAAATTAGGAGGTCTTTTATATAGTTGGATTAGGGTTTGAATTCTAGAAGATTGATTAAAGTCTTTTGTAGAAACACAAATCCTTTTTTGTAGAGGATTTCGGTCACCACCTTGTAGACACAAGATAGAATTCGGTCAACCCTATTTTTACACTAGAAGGATTCGGCAAGGAATTCGGCCCCTATATATGATAAGGGATAGAATTTTGTCACCCTTTAGGTCTTGGACTTGAGAGTTATTTCTTTTGCTTGAGAAAAATAAAATCAATCTCTTAGACTAGTGTGATTATTTTCGTCCAAGAGGAATAGAGGGAAAAGTTTGTTCTTATTACGATAGTGTATTAGTTACTTTTACATCAAAAGGTTTTGTGCACAATTTCGAATAAGGTTCATGCGAGTTTTGATCTGACGATTGTGAATTCAAAAGTGACCAGAACATTCTTTGTTGTCTCTTGGAACTTATTATGACTAAGGAAAAAGAAAAGGTCTTGTTAATCCATCCTCAGGTACACAATTCAAAGAGAATGGAGACCACACTCCTAGGTGATTCACGTTCGTGATTGGATTGGAAGATCTTGCGGATTACCATCGACGCAATGTCAATCGGACCTCGCGACAAATGTATGATATCTTTAATATTATATGTTAATTAATTAGAGGGTTAAGGTTCAAAATATGGAAAAATTTTAAACTATACTAAACTATTTTTTTGCTTCCTCCGCGTGTATTTTTCCCTATAGAAACGTTATTGATCCAAAGGCTTCGAAATTGTGTCAAAAACTATGACAAAATTTGTGTCTCCCGATAATTCCCATTACTAATCATGTTGTTTGTTTAGATAGAAAAGGTGGGGGAAGTGTGTAAATGTATTCTGAAATTCAGAAGAAGATATATTTATACTATTCCTGAAAGTAGATATGAAAATGCTGATATGGCAAATTCCGAGCTCGTTGTGTGTAAGTAGGGTACCCATGCAGTACCCACGATCTGTGCAAAAATAGAGGATTCTTATTCTGGTGCACTAGTAGGTGCACTAGTATGAACACTACCTGCCATCTTGTCACTCTTGGATTTGGGTCTTCCAATGCGCCGGTAGGTTCGATGGTGGACCGGCGTAGATTTGTAGAAGGAAGTGCGTTGGTAGTGCGTGGGTATGCTAACCAGCGTAGTACCCACGCACTAAAGCTTACTTTCTTGTTTTCTAGCTTGTTTTGTGCCTAAAATTCCCGCTTTTCATCTCAACACCTAAATTACATCAATTGCCTAAAATTACTACAAAAGAGCCTATTAGACACACAAAAACACTTGAAAACGAGACAAATGATATGGAAATGAGGGCCAAAATATAGCACAATTTTGGTATGACCACTCTCCCCTTCACTATTTACGGTTAGGGTTTTCTAATGCACCTATATTAACATAGATTAAACGGCTAAGAAGAATCTAGTTATTTAGGTTATGTTACTAGAATTTTATCCTATTAACATTAAATAATAAACCGGATTTTTAACTATTAAAAACTAATTTATTATTCGAATTCTAATCTATGTAAACTATTTTAAATAGATTGGAATTAAATGTGAGAATTATCAAGTTTTAACTATTAAAACTAAAACCACATTATTCGGTCCAATTATTATTAAGGCCTTAATCAAATTAATCTTAATAATGAGTTGGGCTTTACTAATCTAACTAATTAAACTCTTTAATGAAAGATTAGTAATTAATGAGAATTACCAAGTTTTTACTCCTAAAAACTAATCTCATTAATAATAGTCAATTATGTGATTATTCTATTTTAATCATATTAAAAAAAATAAACAACACATAAATTAAATGGGCTATTTTTCATGTATGATATATTATAATGCAAGTGTAGGCACTTCTAATCTATATGGCATATGAATGCATGACAATGCTTTAATCATCTCATAAATAAAATATACATGAGTTGACCAAGTACGATGAGCTATCTAACTTAAAAAATAAATATTCTAATTACAAGAATTAATCCAAGGCATTCCTTGGTCTTCTTGTAATCCCAATATTCTTCAAGTCCATCTTTTGCATCTTTTGGGCTTTTAACCAAGTCCAACTTGATTAATTTTTTATTATTTATTTAATGTGATTCATCTCATGAATCATAACCTAAAGCCCAAGTGTTACCCTAACACTTTTCAAAGGCCCAAGGTGTCAAAACAAATTTCGGCTTATACGCGCTTCCGAATACGCAACCCTAGCATCGCGAACATGTAACACTTGCGCTCTTCACGCATGGAGTGCGCGCGACTGCCATGCTTGCGCAAAATACGTGTGGCAACCATCATCCACACAAGGTGCACAGCAGCCGCACATAGCGACAAGCGCACGCAGTAGCCCTTGCACAAAACAGCACACAACTACCTTGTGTATAAGCAGCGTGCGGCTGCTTGCTTCATGCACGGAGCGCATGTGCGCAGCTCATTGCATGTAGGCTTTCGTGTGGTTGCCGTTGATGAAGTCGTTTGTGCTCAACAAAACAATGTATTTATGTGTTCACTTGAAAACCGTGTTTAACCACTTCAGAATCCACTTAGGATAAAAGCTTAGTAAAACGACGAGCAAGGATTTGTTTCACAGGGAATTAGAGTAATATGTTTTATTAATTAACTAATCTACAATGCAATAAAGTAAATCATAGTAGTTTGGATAGTGTATGGTTTGAGAAACCATCAAACATACATGTAAAGTAAATGTAACAAAAAGGTGATAGAGAAAATAGAATGCTCAACAATCTTTGATAAGAATATATAATGTAATCAATTAAGAGAATACTAGGGAAATGATGGAGTTGCAAGTAGATTATGGGCAATGCTTTTCAAGCTACTTTAATGAAATTATCTCATACTTGTTAACCATTTGTAGTCTTAAATGTGTTTAGGCTGTTACTACGAAACCTAAACACTTCCCACCAAAATGCCTAACTGATTAAGGAGAGAGGGTCAAGGTGGGATCGGTTAATTACCAATTGAAACAAATAACAGTGTGCCTAATTATATCTAGAGGGGGGCGGGGTGAATATATTTTAATCAAGTTAATTGCCAATTTTTCTTGATTAGTCAATATTCAATAAAAACCCTTATCTAGTCAAAACAACAATCAAGTGTAAAATGCGGAAATTAAATAACACTTGATTTTTATGTGGAAACCTTCAACAAGGAAAAACCATGGGCTAGTATGTGCGCCACACACGATACTCGAATCCACTATTTGTAATGGTGTTTACAACCTAGGTTGACCATGTCAAACCCTACACGGTCACTAACCCACCATTACTACCCAACGGGCCTTTAACAGCTAACCTAGATCAATTTGCTTGCGGACCAAGAAACCTTAGCCACAAGACTTAATTCTCACTAAAGAGATCAACAACCTAAGTGAATATCGTGATATTCAATTATGCAATTAATGCTAGATTACACTAAATGCTTATCTAGGATAAAAGATAACAATAATCACAATCCTAGATATCAACATTGTTATATGACATGGCATACAACATAGCTATCAAAGAATAAGTAATCATAGGCAATAGCTATCAAAATATAACTCTCAATCAATCAACACAATAATCTCAATCTTGTAGATAGAATGTGTTCTAAAAGCATACAAGTAATAAATGAGATTTCTTGTTAAGTAAGACATTAAATATGGATGAAATTAGTGAATAACTTACCAATGCAAGCTAAGTGTGTTGAAGAAGACCCATGCATAAAAGCATCCTAGATGATCCTAGATGATGATAGATGAAGTTTGAATGCACATGGAAATGATTTAAGTAATCAAAGGTGAGTTCTTGTGAAATTTTCTCTCTTGGAAAATTAACTAAGTAAAAAATCTGATTTTAAACTCTCTAAAATGACCTAAAGACAAAGTATCATATATATAGGATGTCAAAATGATGCTACGACGTTTTGATAAAAAATCAAAAGTTTTGCCTTGGCCGCTGTTCACTCGCTGTACGAATAGCGGGTGTACAGTGGTTCACCTGGGAAATGAAGAACATGTTCTTCATGAACCGCTGTTCACAATGGCAACATTGGGGTGACCAAAGGGCAATTGCTCTTGGGTTTGGAGAGCCGTTGTTCACCCGCTGTACATGCAGCAGTTGTATAGCGAGGGAAAAAATCCATCAAGTCACTCATTATACGTACATCGACTGTACAGCAGGTAAGAGCAATTTTGCTCAATGCCTTTTATAGGCGATGTAAGGCGACCCAACAGTGGGTGTACAACGCCCATACATAAAAGATGCATCCTAAAGCCTATCATGACATGGCATTTAATAAACAAGATGCAATCAATTAAACATGCATGAAGAAGATTCAAGAACATGAATGCACATACATAAAACACACAACATACAAGATGTATAGATATGCATGGGTTGTGTGTGTGTACAACTAGATCTCTTCAATGCAATTAAGCACAAATGTTTTACCTTTGGAGTGCTTATCATCTTGAGGTCTTGAGAGGGCTTTTGTTGAGCTTGATCACTAACAATTAAAAGCCTAAGCTACCATTGCATCACAAACCCCAAATGTGGTTTGTCACCGAAATAAGCCAATCAAACTTGAGGAACTTACAAAAATCAAGGCTTAGATGATTGCGGTTGATATACCCTCCAACTAGGGGAGGGCAAAAAACCAATGAACCGAATCGAACTGATCTAATCGGTTTTTTTCTTCAATTTTTTACTATTTACCGTTTTGATTCGGTTCGGTTCGTTTAAAAAAAACGGATATTTCGGTTTGATTTCTGGTTTAAGGGTTCGAACCGAACCAAACTGAGAACTGGTGTATATAATGAAAAATCCCTAAATTTTTACACAGCCTATCTGCTGCCTGACTTCCTCTGCCTCTTTGCCTCTCTCTCTCATTTAATCCCTAACCCTAAATCTCTCAACTAAACCATCCGCCGTCTTGGTCCATCATCCGCTGTTCTCTACTTTGTCGATTTGCTCAGGTTGGTTAAACAAAATTTCTTCTCTAAATCTCCTTTAATCGATCTCTTCTCTCTTGCTTTTGTTGTTTATAACAATTTTTTTTTTTTTGCTCCATTAATTGCTGGTGTTCATGTTAAAAAAAATAAAAAAAAAATCCAACATTTCAGGTACTCTTCTATTTTTTGTATGGAAGCTTTTGAACTGTTTGTTGAAATGTCTGTTTTTGTTTTCTAGGTTTTTCGTTTGCGTGATTTTCATCAAGTAATGAACTGAAATTTGGCTACTTGATTGACTTTTCAAGTTGGGATCATGACCTTAATTTTAATTAATTTATTTATGGTAACAAGAACAGTATTTTTACATATACAAAAAAAAATAGGGTTTCTTTTGTTTATGATTGTTAAAGAAAAACCCATCTACGGTTTGTCAATTATGTAATCGAATCTAGCTTGTGAATTTCAACATTTTTCCTTTTTTGTGTATGTGTGATTTTCATTTCTCCTAATCAATGAAAACATGTTTCTTATTATTTCAAGTTATGTATAGATTGATTGGGAACTTTGGAGTGGATTGAACTTTGGTGCAATCATGGATTCAAGGTTGTGATCGATCTATTTCTATATATGTTTTAGGCCCCTATTTCCTATTCTTTGTGCTTTGTTCTCGAGTGATTTAGGTTGTTTGATGTGCTTGTTGAGCTGTGCAGGTCTCTTTAACAGAAGGGT
Source organism: Acer campestre (assembly GCA_954870605.1). NCBI lineage: Eukaryota > Viridiplantae > Streptophyta > Magnoliopsida > Sapindales > Sapindaceae > Acer > Acer campestre. The sequence goes on along the minus strand of OX940810.1, from coordinate 1,010,892 downwards.
GCAAATATCCGACTATGGAAGAAAAGATGTCAAAATTGATGAGTGTGCATTTCTGCAGTGTACCTCGGGCTAGGCAATGCCTACCTAGCGGTCCTATGTTGCGATCAATTCAAGTTGCAGACTTCAAGAGAAAATCATGAAGGACCGCGGCCCAGGTATGCCTACCTGGCGGTCCCATGTGGCGTCAAACTCCAGAGATGTTGAGTATGAATTTGCGCGGCCTAGGCATGTTCCTACCTGGCAGTCCCATTTTGCATCAATCTCCAGTGTTGTGTCGATCAAGTGACCGCTCCCCAGGCACCTTCCTATCTAGCGTTCAACTCCAGTGATGTTGCAAAAACATGACCGCGGGATAGGCAAGTTGTCTACCTTAGCGGCACGTGCAGCGATCTTTTTAAAAGTCTGATTCGTTTAGGTTAGCGAGAGACGGAGTTTTGAGCGATTATAAATAAGACATCAGAGGTCTTTCAGAGGGAGGTTGGAGACTGCTAGATTGGGAGCCGTTTTTCTTTCATCCTTGGAGGACACCGGAAAGCAAGAAGAAGACGAAGGATTCAAGACAAGATTAGAAGACAACAATGGGTTCTATCTTCTCATCTTCTATGTTTTTGTTTCCTCCATTGATGTGTAACTAAATCCATACTAGGGATTCAATGTGAACCTCTATGAATACTCATTGTTAGAATTGACTATATTTTCGTAATTCAAGTTTTGATTCATTCAATTTGTGATTATTTCTTCTTGTTGAGGCATGGTTAGTGCTAGACTAGAAGTTAGGGTTTGATATGTTAAAGGTTGAGATGCGCGTTTGTTTTCACCATTCTTAACTAATATGCAATTGAATGAATGAATTTATCGTAGCAGGATATCGCACATTATTTTCGGTTCTCTTGTTCTTATGCTTAATGGATTCTCAATCATAGTCTACACGCAGGGTTTGCTAATGACTGTGATTGAGAATACTTGATTGTGTGCTTTGTGGGTTTTAGGTTATAGTTTACACGCAGGTTTTGTTAATGACTTAACTGAGAACGCTTGGTGTATGGTTGATGTATTTTCTGCTATAGTTTATACGCAGGTTTTGCTAATGACTGCAGTAGAGAGTACTTGATTTATTCCAGGACCACATAGCACTAATTATATATAATTTAAGAACGAACCCTTAACTTGATTAACATTCTTTGTGAAAGTCAATTCGAAGCATTGAGTAAACGTAGTTGGGGATCATTGATGACCTAGTTCTCTCACCTCTTGATCACATTCACATATTCTTGTTAACTGTTTTTCTTAGTTTAATCTAGTTTTAATCTCAAATCAATCAAATCAATCTGAAATCTCTTGGTTACTGTTAATTGCTTAACTTTAATTAGAATTAGTTTTAGTCGATAAATCAATTTTCCTCGTGGGAACGATCCCTATTGGTCGCTGTACTTATCTCACGATTCGTGCACTTGCGAGTTAGGTTTTTATAACACGATTTTATACATCAGGTTGCTATGTAATCATGGATTCAACTATTGAAGGGCTGCTGTGCAATGGATTCAAGGGTACATCAGGTTGCTATGTAATCATGGATTCAACTATTGAAGGGCTGCTGTGCAATGGATTCAAGGGCTACCGTGCTAGTTGTTTTTATTTGGGTTATGAAGTCATTGTGTAATTGTGTTATTCTAGACTTAATGATGGATTGTTTATGAACTCTTTGTGGACTGTTTAATGTTATGACTTATGTGGATTATTATGAGCTTAAGGTTAAATTGTTGGATTTAAGGTTTAAATTGCTAGATTATTCGGCCCAATAGGCTCAAAATATGAAAATTTTGTGTTTTTTCAAATTTTCAGATTTTAAAAATTAAAGCTCAATAATTTGGCCCAATAGGCCCAAAACTGAAAAAACCGAACCAAATCAAACAGAATCGGTTCAATCAATTTTTGATCGGTTCACACTTTTCAATTTTATCGAATCAATTCACTTTTTCAAAAACCGAATATTATTGGTTTTTTATCGGTTACTCGAAAAGTGAACTGATCCATTAAACGCCTACCCCTACCTCCAACCATCTATCCTATTCACTATGTTCTTGAATCATTCAAGGGTGTCAATCCAATATTGATTGTATAACAAATTATCCTAAACAATAGTACAATCAACTAGTGGTATACAATGCCAATTATATAATGAATCAAATCTAGTTATCAAATGAATAGAACACAAATAGAGATTCAAAATACAATATAGCTTAAGCAAAACCCAAATCCAAATGTTTCTCACATCGATCCCCTCACATAGTTACAATCAAATAGCAAAGAAGTAATAGATTAGGAAATCACCTTTGGGCCTCCTTTTATAGTGCTTGATCCTTCTTTCCTTTGATGCTCCTAGTGCAAATAATGGTAGATGAGGATGTGTCTAGATGATGGATGTCTAATGGGTAGTGACAAAGGTAGAGAAATGTAGAGAATGGGAAGAGAGGAGTAATTGGGTGAAGTATTCAAGATTAGGTGTTGAGTTTTTGGATGGAAAAGGTAGTCCAAGATTAGAGATGGAGGAAGTCTAACTAAGGTAAAATGGAGGAGAGAATGCTAGTCTAAGTTTTGTATTTTCGTGCTTCGAAAAACTCTCTTCAAAATGGAGAAGAAGAATACTTATAGTGGCTCTCGAATCTGTCCTTTAACTGCCAGAAATGCTGATGTGGCATGTGTTGCAGTTGCGTTTTGGCGGTTTTGGTGACCGCGATGCCACCGCGGCAGACAGTTATTCGTTCTTCGATCTGGTTTGTCGTAGCTGGTTCTCATCTTTTTCGTGGTTGTGAAGACAACGACATATGAAGGGTGACTATAGGATCTGATATCTTTGAAAGTTGTTGTTGTTTGGTCACACAACGACACTAACAACAACGCTCGACCTGATCAAAACTCTTCATCTTCTTCTTCTCTGTCGCGGTTGTGGCTCCACGGCGATAGTCCACCGTGACACCACACTTGATGGATTTTGTAAGGAAAAACGTTTGCGCACGGCGGAAGTGAGACTAAAAAGAGTTTAGTATATTTTTTAAAAAATTTCCCATATTGAACCTTAACCATTTAATTAATTAAACATATATACAAAAAGATAAAATACCTTTGTCGCGTGATCCGATTGACTAGCGTCGATGGTAATCCGCAAGATCTTCCAAACCCGATCATGAACGTGAATCACCTAGGAGTGTGGTCTCCCTTCTTTTGAATAGTGAACCTGAGAATGGACAACAAAAAACTTTTCTGATTCTGTTAGTCATAACAAACTCCAAAAGGTTGCTAAGAATGTTCCGGTCACTTTTGAATTCACAATCGTTAGATTGAAATTCACGTGATTCTAATTCGAAATTGTGCACAAGATCTCTTGATGTTAAGATCACTAGTGCACTATCAAAATAAGAACAATTCTTTTCTCACAACCCCTTTTGGCCGAAATCACTCACTAGTCTTAGAGTAGGATGTTATTTTTTCCACTTTTGCAAAAGAAAATTAATTCTTCAAAGGCAAAAACTAGAGTGGCCAAAATTTATCCCTTGTATTATATAGGGACCGAATTTTAGCCCTAAAAAATTTAGGGTTGCTGAATTCCTGTCTTGTTAAACAAGGTGGTCACTAGAATCCTTTTCCAAATAGGATTTGTGTTTCCACAATAGACTTTTTAGAATTCAAACCCTAATCCAACTCTTTAGTGAATTTGTGACTATATAAAAGACTTTCTAATTTAACTAAACAAATAAAGTATTTTATATTTAATATACTACTAATAGTAGAATACTACTAGGAAACATATTTCCTAATCAGAAAAAGATTTGATTCTATATTAATTAATTTCCATTTAATTAAATAATAAAACAAAACAATATAATTGGCTAAAAAAAATAGCCTTGCCGCCCATGACTATAACATGGACCATATATTGTTTTTCTTATTTTATTAAATCCACTTGGACTTTAATAAAAAGCCCACATGTGAACTAAACTCATTCTTACTAAAAGAAACAAGCCCACATACCTTTCATTAATATATTAATATAATTAAACAGCCCATTAAATAAATAATGTGCAAATTATATTCTTAATATTAAATACAATTCTAGATGGACCCATAAATAGTTCGGTAGAATATATCAACTGATTCATGCAAGTCCGTGTGGATTGGGGATCTTGGCGGGCCTATTTAAATTTAAGCTCCAATATACATAACCCAATCACAATCAACAAATGATTCACTTAGGGTCAATCTATTAATTTTAGTTCATTCCACTAAAGAACTAAAATTGCACTCTTAAATAAAGATGGAATAAGTAAACGATTCTCATTTATACCCTAGACAATCTTATAGGAGATAGTGAATCCTCGTAAAGAATATCAGTAATCGCCAAGAGCTCATAGACCACCTATAGCTCTTCAAGTTACCATATTTAATCATATGACCACACTTTGAACTTGTATATATATTATGACTTGTCCAGAAGTCATCTTTCAATAGACACTATTGAAAACTCAATGTTAAGATTTCATATCCAAAACCACAAAGCATCCATATGATGATATTCTACTCACATTTAATAAATGGAGCCATGATGTCCATATCTATAAATGAAGTCCTCTATCGATTGGCAAATGAATACCACCAAACTATCGAGGATGGACTATGCTATATAATCGTACTCATTGATAGCTTAAATGATAACACTTGTAACCATAAGTCCATCATTTATCTAAGGATTAAGATAGACTCTCCAATTGTCCTGATAATGAAAAGACTTTTATCTATAGACGGTTCTAGAAAAAGTATTTCATTGTGATCTAGTTCAATGCACCCAGTGCACTAGATTCTTTTACTCGAAGACCCTTCGATGGTTTTAGACTCATCATAATACATTTGATCCCACTCAAATGCTAGTAAAAAAATTATACAACTTTAACAAGATAAATATGCCCAACCTATACCTTAAGTTATGAACGTTATTCAAGACTAACTAAAGAATTTGTGTCTACCTCATATATATCCAGATGTACGAACAATTCTTCTTTTTTCATAATCTTTTGACCTTATGATTATTTAATTTGACAATTATAATAATAAATGCTATAAGATTTTGTTAAAAACAGAAATCACTTTATCAATATGAAAAGATTATCAAGTACAATATTACACTCTTGCTATTGAGCATAATCCTAATAGATTTATCATGATTTAATCTCTTTATTGCGGTTGATCTCATATCGACACTTCAACTGAGACAATTCCTTGGCTTGATCTTTGATGCTTCAAAGCCCTTCTGTCGCGATGTGCCTTTGGTGACACCAAATGGCGACAATGCCTTGTTTCACATTTTGCACTTTTTTGTATCAAATCATTCTCCTTCTTCACAAATGCCCTTGTGGCACTAATAAACCTGAAACACTTGTTTATCATAGTTAGATCATAGGAAAATGCCTGAGAAACAAGCAAAGAGATAGGGAAATTGGGGCCAAAATCATATCTATTTTGGCTCGATCAAATACCCTCAAACCTATCATTTGCTCATCCTCGAGCAAAATAATCACAAAACACCCCCATGAGCATGTATCAAGTTATTTCAAAAGTTTTCAATAAAATTATAACTCATCCTTGCAAGGATTTATTAGCCATTGATTAACAAGCAAAGCCAATCATGAAGTGATTAAAACAATGATGCACTAGTGAGAAATTATTCATATAGGAACCACTAAGTAAAGATTAAAGGCATGCCACCCTAGATAAATTGCACACAGCACGATCCTACATTCAAAATGTCAAAGCTTCAAAATAAAAGTACCATTCAATTCAGAATGTAATTCGCCTTAACATCTAATCCTTACCGGATTCTCTCATCTTTTGCTTAGATTCCTATGCTTTACTAAATATACGTATGCAATATGAGTATGCAACTTAAATTTCTTTTCTTTTTAGGACATGTGTGTTGTTTTTTGCTAGAATTACAGTAAGAGATACAATTCATGAACTAAAGACACTTCGTTAATTTTATCATGTCAAATATATTGAAGGAGTAGCTAACCACGTTGCATTTATAGCGCTCAATTTATAATTAATCTCAATATGTTTCGACAAAATCCTAACATGACCACCAATTAACTACATGGCATTTCCCCTCGTGTCAATATAAAAAACGGTGGTAGTAGTGTATTTAATAGTAACTGACAAAGGTCGTTTGCGTATGTAAATTCACTTGTCAAAAGATATTTATGAAAACCTCACAAAGCCTTAAATGTTTTGAAAAACACAAGTATGGTAGTGGGGTGTCGTCCACAAGGATTGGGGCTAACAAAAACTAATTGGTTATCTAGCAATAGTCATGTAATAAAAGTAAAGAGAAATAATTGATGTTTGAAATATGAATTAACTAAAGTAAACAAGTAAATGCAAAGACTAAAAATGGAAAGCGAATGGAGTGTTATATATATAATAAAGAGACTAAGGAGTTGATGGACTCGTAAGTGGACAATAGGCACATAAAAACTCACAATTAAGCACAAGCTAATGTAACCAATCCTAGGATGTATATTGTTGGTTATGTATCCCTAGTAAGAGGTCAACCTAGGATGTATAGAGTAAACCTCCTACTTGGGACTATCCTTCCTAAGCAACCAACCTAGGATGTATAGTATTAGTTGCTAAGTTAGGATTTCTTGCCATCAAGATTATATATTAATTTAAGGGCTCAACCTCTAAGTAAAGTAGTCACCCCTAGGATGTATAGTGGTGACTCTTAATCTCACTCAAGAGGCCAACCTAGGATGTAAAGAGAAGGCCTCCTACTTGAGATTAGATTAAGGCAGAGGTTATTAAACCGGATTCCACTCGAAGAATGTATTCTTGTGAAATCCAAAAGTAACCACTCCTAAGATGTATAGTTATGGCTCTTAATATATCACAAGAGGTAAACCTAGGATGTATAGAAGAACCTCCTATTCAAGATTAGATTAAGATTAGGTTTGTAAGCCGGATTCCATAAGAATACATCTTTCGTTTGTAATCCTTCGTTTCTTTGAGTAGCTAAATCCCCACTCGAAGGATGTATTCTTGTGGAATCCTCCCATTCACAAGAGCTTGAGACAACCAAATAGGATGTATATCTAGTTGTCTCCTCAAGTACTTTCTAAATCAAATTGCTAAGAAGATGTATCCAAGACAACTCAGCATTCAAAAGCAATTATAACAGTGAATAGAACATAAATGATAGATTTAAAGAGTAGTAGAGTTAATTACAAAAGCCCAATATCCATCAAACTGATCACATTAACCCCTTAGTGGGGATTTAGCTACTCATAGAAAATACACAATATGAACTATAAAAAAAAGAGATAGAGAAGACCCATAGTGAGACCTTCTTCTTGAAACTTGGATTTCACTCTCCTAATGCTCTTCCTTGAGTAGAGATGGGATGTAAGTAAGAATGGTGGAAATGGTGTGTAGAAAATGTCAAGTATGGAAAGGAAATGTGTTTGGATGGTAAGGGAAAATATTCCTAAATCTAGATGATGTAAGGGAAAAGTATTTCAAAGCCAAAGTCAAAAACCGTCCCCTTTTCGATATAATGTGTGTTTCTATTTATATGAATTACAAAATAGGTCAGAAATGCTTCAAAGTCGAAATCTGGCAGGTGTGGAGTGTGGGTTAAGTGCGAGTTAAGGACCCACACTTTATCAAGTCTTCAAGTTTCCAGCTTTCGAGTTTTCCAAATAGTGCGGGTGGAGTGTGAGTAGAGTGCAGTTGGATGACCCGCACTATACTTGCACTTTAACTTCTCTTCAGATATCAACTTCTGGGTTTTGTCAATAGTGAGGGTGAAGTGCGGTTGATTGATCTGCACTGTACCCGCACTTCTAGAGCATCTGTTGCCTTTTGTCCTTCTTTTTGCATCTTTTGGTTCCTTTTCGCCCGAAAGTTTCGAATTTCGCTTCTAATTCGAACAAAGAGCCCATAAGAGATGCTAAAACGCAAAAGAACGAGACCAAAGATAAGGAAATGAGGGCCGAAATATACAACATTTTTGGCACGATCAGTAACATAAGGGAGTATCAGTATAATATCCACTTTTAAAAAAGATCTCTCTATTGTTTCCTATTTATGATATACCCAAAAAAAAAAAAAAAAAAAAAAAAACAACAATAACAACAACAACCAGTAATTATAACTTAATCGTTTCTAGACCCAAATCTAGTACACACTCTCAATTTTTTTTCCTTCTTGGGTTAATTGAAATAAGATACCCTAATGTTTTGTAATACAACAACAAAATTGTACTTCTGCTTTAATGACAATAACATGCCCTTGACTTGTTTGACTTACGGTAGACTTGATGGTCTTTTTAACAGTTGAAGGGTAAAAATGTCTTTTGATATATAATATGTAATAATATTTATTAAAGGGGTCTTATCAATTTAGTCCCTAAGTTTTGGATAAAACATCAATTTTTTTTAAACGTGTTTTCTTTTTAAAAAACCCTTGGTCTCTTACTTTTCAAAAATGCATCAAATTGCTCCCTTTGACTCTAATTGTAACGGTCAAACGTGACAGAAAATACAAATTGACCATTTTCACCCTTTGTATTTAATTATTGAATGAGAATGACACTTTTTCCCTCCAACCTTTTACAATTTGACAACTTTACCAATTTAGATTGTCTAATACAAAATTGACATGTATTCTCATATATATATATATATATTTAAAAAGTATATCAAAAATTAAATAATAAAAGAAATGATAACATAAAAATATTAAAATTTTATTAAAAAAATCTTAATCAAACTCTACTGTTAATCTCTTAAAAAAAATTGAGATGGATAGTGGAGATCAAAACATAAAAAATAAATTAAAATAAAAACATTACAAGAATTTTGAAAAAAACAAAAAAAGAAACTGAAGGGTAGAGATCCAATCTCCAAAGATCCAAACTTTGGATGGAGATCCATAATTTGGATCTCCATGGGAGGCATCTCCGATTCTCTACCAGAGACAGCAAGACCACCATGGTAGACTTGTCATCACTGTCTAAGACCACTGGATGTGGCCTCGTCGGCAATGGAGGCCCTTGTTTTTTCGTTGCTGGAGGCGAGGGCCTTCTCTGTTCGCAATAGAGGAGGCGATCTCTATTTGTTGTGCGAGCCTCCATCACTAGAAGAGGCTTACACCTTCTTCTTCACCATATGAAGCTTCCTCCATCATTGGAGGAGGTGACCTATATCGGAACCTTTATAGCAAATTGTAATAGAGGACTGATTCTTAATCTTGATTTGTAATGAAGGATTTGTTCACTCTTTCGATGAAGCCATCAATGGAGGTGGTCTCTTCATTGTCTTGGTGGTTGTGTTGGACGATGGTTGTTGTGTTTGGCGATGGTGGGGGTGTTTGAAGATGGTCTAGAATGATGGAGATCCAATCCCTAGATTGGATCTCCATATAGCATATCATCATTATTATCTTTCAATTTTTTTTATTGAATTTTTAAAATTTATAATATTTGTATGTATAAATATAAAATTGTTTTTTTTTTCCTGTATTTTTTTGTTGATTGGTGGATCAATTCTTTGCATATACCAAATGAAATGACAAAAATAACCCCCCTTTTTTTGTTAACTTTGACTAATTTCTGACTGACAGAAGGACCAATTTGATGTAATTTAAAAAAGCAAGGGACCACGGGTTTTAAAAAAGCAAACATGTTAAAAAAAATAGATGTTTCACCAAAGTAAGGGACTAAATTGATAATACCCCATTATTAAATTATAATAAAAATTTATAAAAAAATTTTAATAAAATATATTAAAAAAAAAAAAACCATTGGAGATCTGATGTGATAATGTTTAGTAAAATATATTTAAAGATCTGATTTTGGTTCTCAACAACTAGATCTCTAACAGAATTTTTTGGTGGGGTCTTCGAGCTTTTTTGGTTGGGCTTTTGAAAAACCTATATTGATAAAAGATCTACTTGTAGTAGATCTATTAGAAATAGAGTTTTTGAAAAAAAAAAATTATAGTTGTTTAATTAGCAGACTTTTTTTTTTTTGAAAAAAAAAGGTATATTTGGAAAAACACATCCCCATGAGCTTTTGTTTAGTAGAGGTTTAGCCTCAATTAGCCTCTACTCAATTTAAAATAGACAATCTCAAAAGCCCAACCAAACAATTCTCAAAAATTCAAATCGACATTTGTAGACCTTTTGAGGTAGTATAAACTCAACCAAACTAGCACTTCGTCTCTAAGTCTCTTTCCTTGTTTTTCTCCTTCTAGCTTACCACATCGTCCTCTACCGCATCACCCGTCCGCTTCCCTTCTCCTCCTTCTTCATCCCCTACCACCGTACTCGTCCCCGTTCTTAACAGTTGATTTAAAGTCTGATGAAGCCTTGCCTCAAGATATTTTGGTGAGTAACAAATTAGAAGCTTGTGACAAAAACGAAGTAAGAGTTGTTTTTATTTTTTGCAAGCTAGGATTATATTTAGGGAGAACGATGAAGATTTGAAACAACATTTTGGTGAGCGAAATATGTGTGTTTGTAACTTTGTATGGAATTGTGTGGGTCTATTGATAGGGAGAGTTTGTGTTTTGAGAGATTTTGTACGTGGGTGCCTACAAGGTGTTTGATGATTTGGGTGAGGGAAGTGAAATGGAGGGAAGGAGAAGTGAATGCCTATATAATTGTGTAGCATTGTTAAATTTTGTTGTGAAACATACTGATCACTCGTAAGAAAGAGTCAAAGAACTTGAAGATGATATAGTCAAGAACAACTCTAGGATTCAGACTATGGATATAATTTAGTTGTTTTTGCTAGGAATTAAGACGTTAGAAAACTATATTTATACATTTCTCTTTTCATTTTTCTAAATTCAGTTGATGGAGATTTCACTAATTTGATCATTCATGGCAATTTTGAATTCAAAAAATGAAAAAGAAAATGGAAGAAGTGTAGCGAATGAAAGTAGGTGATTGTTTGATGAAGGTGAAGTGATTTGCCATTTTTTCTGATTTTTTTTGTTTTGTTTTTTTAAATTTTTAATTTTCTGATTTTTTAAATATTTATTTGATTTTTTTTTTATTTTTAATTATTATAATAATTGATAAAATATGTTGTTTAGGGTAGTTTGTACATTCCGTAAAATTTGACCGGTCAACTGTTTGGTCAAAGGTACTATTATGTTATTTTAACAAAAGTATGGTCTGGTTGCAATTTCAGCAAAGGTCAGGGAACTTTAGTGCAATTTTACTTTTTTTTTTTTTTTTTTTTTTTTTCTCTTTTAGCGAAGATCTGAGACTGTGAGACCTGTCTCGTGATCTGCATCTGAAGAGTGAACCGTTTTTGTTTTTATGTAAATTCTCGGCACCAGAAACTTTCTCTTGCTTGTTTGGTTGCTTAGAAAAAGGAGGAAAATTATATAGTGACGCCAAAAGAAACCGAAGGAAAAAATCGACTCATGTTCTTCACGTCATTTCGCTTGTTGATGTCGTGATTTCATTCGAAATTTTGATTAACCTAGTCTTGTCTCTCGAGGTTTGTTTGTTTTTTCTTTTGAAAAAAAAAATTAAAGCTGAATTGAACTGATTTTTTTAACTGTTTTTGTGTATTTATTGTAGATAGAGCTGGAAATGGCCGATCTTGTAGCAAACAAAGTGGTACTTGTTTTTCTAGTTATCTTGTTTATCTACTATTAACTGATATTTTGATATAAAAAAAATTGCTTATCTTGTATTGATGCTGACATTTTTATGGCATTTAACAATTTGGATGGAGAGTTTTGCTTTTGTGTATTTTCTTTTTTGAGTTTTCGAAGACCGTTTTCATGCAGGGTAATTCTTTTGATGATAATACAAATGATGCTGCGAAGAATGTTTTCGATTTAGGAGCATTTGTTGGGGACTTGGCTTTTGAGGAAGATGCAGGGAGGTAAGGATTTTTCACTTATGTGGAAACCTAAATGTAGAGTCTAGCCATTCAGGATTTTGCAGAATACCTGGCTTTTGGTGCTTAAGATGGATCAAGTTCTTTTTTTTTTTTCTTACATGGTTCTTGTGTTTTTGGTAGCTATATAATTTGATCACTGTTGCTGTTTTTTTACAGTGATGACATATCGTTGGAAGGACTTGAGCAAGAGCTTGAAGAATGCAAAAACTACGATGTAAGTAACTTCAGAATTGTATAGGCTGTGTTCGGTTCTTTCTTGCTTAGTGAATAACTGAGGAATTAGGCAAGGCGCAACTCTAGCAGTGATTTTGGCATAGGATGGTTAGGACGAGGAAAGGGATGTGATCTTTTTGTTTAACATATGTTGTGCACTGATTAAACCCATGAGTATGTCTTTAGGGATTTTGTTGTGGTGTTTCTTTTCTTGAATGTAGTACTGAGATTTGTGATATGCGCAGCTTATGATAGACCTACTGTCCTGTGCTAGTTAAATTAACGTTGTCATGGTTCCTTGGAGGTAAATTTCTGCTTGTGATGTCTTTGGTTACTTGCATAGGCTAGTGATTCAGATTTTGGGATCCATGGATGGATCCATTCTTATTTACTTATTTATTTAATCTAAGGAGTTATATAGGCCCACTCTTTTCTTTGTCCAACCTGAACTTCGAGGCGCTCAGCTGCTGCGAGTGCTGAAGCCTAGTTCTTCACTTATTGGCAACTCTAGCTCAGCCCACTTTTTGACTCCATGAGAAGATTCTCCCCCATCTCGGTTAAGTCCAAGATCGATGGTTGTGAACTGCTTCACATAGTCCAGAACTGAGCCTATTGAGAGTCGCCAGAAAGAAGCGACGAGGAAGCAAAGCTGTCGTAGAAGCTTTGCTCTCCCCCCGATAGTGGTAGTACTCGGCTTGTCGCTACTTTGATTCAAAAGGTAACCGACGGTTCCCGACTTTCTCCGATTTCCGCAATCGTAACCATTTGTCACCAAGAAAGAAGAAAGGAGGGTTCACCACTAGTCAAGAAAAAATCGAAAAAGATAAAAAGAGTCTGAATCTGTTGGGTTAGTTTCTTGATCCCGTACCGTATGCTTCTTCAGGCGATGAGGCAGGATCTAATTGTCCGGCGTCACTCTATAAAATGAGCATCAACAAAGAGTGGAGGCTGGCTAGCAATAGAAGGACCAAAGCTGGGTCAATCAAAGCCAAATGCGATATAGCATCCGCCCTCTTCAATTTCTTTTTCAATCTGGAGTTCTTTAAACCGGAAGCGAGGAGGTGCACAGCAAGCTCTTATGTCTAGTTTCAAAGCCAATACACATACCATGATAATCAAGCCTGCCCATTACAATATCAACCCGAATCGATGGGATAATAGCCCCTTACCCCCTATCCCTATCTTATGTACATTAATGAACACATCTAACTCATGCATAGACAGTGCCAAAATGTGAGGTTAGATGTGCAGGATCTCTATATAGGGATCGAAAGCACCAATGCATCCCAAAATACCGCTGCAAGACTACTAAGGGATGCCTTCCACGAGTTTGACGGGGTCCAATGTTAGGCAAAGTTTCACAAATCTTGGGGAACCATATGCGCCCACCCTTTCCCAAAATGCTTTCCCTTTTCGTCTAGCCTGTTCATTCAAGTGAGTGATTAGTTGTTATTCACTAAGGAGAATGAAGAAGAATAGTCGAGAAAGAAGAAAGCGTCGAAGAGCTGTACGAGGCGGCTCACTCGGACAGTTATTTTTCATAGTCAAGGGTCCTGCTTTAGCACCGTTTCACATTTGCAATTGTAAAGGGCGGTTTATGACCTTCCAATATTCTAGTGAAGCCGAGGACCGAAAGTTCGGAGCACCGGACCAATTCAAAACAAAAATAAATAGAATCATAGTTCCAATAAAGGGAACCCATGGACCATATTCTTCTCTAATCTGATCACCAAATGGATGAAGGTCAATTGCAGATTCAGAATCTATCCTACTTGGGGCGAACTGAAAAACCTATTATTGATGCGTCGTGGGCCCCCTTCTAATGGCAGCCTGATTAGTGCCCACTGTAATTGAATCCTCCTAATCCCTAAAATAGGCCTTCTTGTAGGGATTTTGTCACTTTTGTCCCATTTGGTAGGGCCTACACACTCTCGTGTGGGCCTCTTGCATACCTGTTTTGTCAAGGTTTCATTTCGTTCCGTCAGGGTCACTCTCTTGTCTTGGTTCCCACAAGACCTCTCACATTTCAAGATATGATTTTGAACCTAATTGAGCACTTTTGGTCTTTATTTTTCCCTCTCCTACGACTACTAGAAAAGAAGTGGACAAAGATTTAGCTCCGTCGAAAGGGTAGGAAGAGGAAATTTCTAGTTAGTATGGTTCCGAAAGAATGTAAATGGTATGAAGTAGATTAGTCGATCTTGAATGCCTTTGTCTTACTTGAGCAAGAGAGGCGGGTAGCAGCTCAACTTGTTTGCTTCCACACTCCTGCGGCGTTTTCGCCAAACGGTCTCTGCTAGTAGTGCCATCCTCCCCGCTGGCTATATGGGCGGGTTGTCCTTCGTAGCTTAAAACTCATCTGGATAAAGAATAAGGGATAAGAGTTTTGTTTTTAGCTCGTTAGCTAAGCGCAGCAAGGACCCTACGCTACGCTATGAGGAACGGAACGGGAAAGTGGGGACTAGACTTAGCCCCACCTACCCTTGGTGTTATGCTTGTGCGTTCCTCGTTATTGATGTAATGATGTTTTCTATTTTTGGCGTAAGACATGAGAAGAACAGTGGATCTTGTAACACACCTATCAAGAAGAAATGAACAATTCAAGTTTCGCTTCAATTCCATATGTAGATTCTAATTGAAATCAAGACCCCGAAGCTTATTTAGTTTCCGATGATGCAAAGCCAATTCGAATTCCGGATCCAATCTCATCTCTTGAGCTATACCTATAACTTCTAAAAATGTAGATTTGCCGGAAATTCTTTTTATTTAATAAGGCGAGATAGAGACCTAGTTAAACGATCCAAACCAGGTGGGGTTAAGGCTTAGGAGGGCAGTGCGCTTTGGGATGCGGAAGAGTTATTATCGCCTAGCCCCCTAACCTAATGCTTCACTGGGTTCGGACCACAAGGAACCGTAGCATGGGGAGACGTCTAATCCTTTTGTCGCTGCAAGGTTGGCTAATCGTACGCAGCAAGCTCAAAGACCCCTAGTTCTAGAAGGCACATCTGACCAGCGAATGAGGCCATGGAAACGTGATCGATCTTGCTTAAACAGTTGTTGAGACGCGACATCGGTACGAGACGGCGGACATTGATTCCAGTAAATCGGTGGGAGTACTCTTTCCATTAGAAGCTTCCCCCAGCTGAGCTAATATGCCTTCATCCACCTTGACCATCTTCCGTTCTCTCGTTTTAGAATGAAATGAGTTTTAAACTAAACATCGAGAAGGGAAGGGGCTTATGTATTTGCATATCCCTTGCGGATTTGACCCTATCTACACCTGGAGTCGGAGCTAATCCCCTATCAGTGGCCCACTTGAACTAGCAGCCCTACCTACTGTCGTACCCGTCTGTGAATGAACTTTTGGATGTTCACCTACCAACACAACCTGGGCCATTTGGTTGAAGAACTTTTTGGTGGAGTTGGCCATTCCAGAAGTTGAAGCAAGGGTTACTTTGTATTGTGACAACCAAGCTGCGATTTTGATCGCGAAGAATCCCAAGAAACATGGAAAGGTGAAGCATATAGACATAAGATTTCATCTTGTTAGAGATTTAGTCAAGAAGGGTGAGATATACTTGGAGTATATTCCTACTCATTTGTTGTTAGCGGATTCACTCACGAAACCGATCTCGGCCAGACGCCTTGAGGAGTATTGAAATGTATAGGATTGAAATGTTGAATAAAGCTTCGATATTTTTTTTTTTTAGAATTGTAGAATGGTAGATTTCGCTACCCTGCTTTAGCTCACCACTCAACTCATACTTTTGGTAGACGACGACGAAATTGTTGTAGATATAAGATCACCGAAAGACTAATCAAGGATGAAAGACCAGATAGATTAAGCGCTCATTTCGCTAACCTTCCTGACAACAAACCACCTGGTGGGAGACAGGAGCAGCAAAGCGAAGAGCTCAGCTAATGGAGTCAGGCCTTTGAAACAACTGATAAGTGATAGAAACTGGCTAGCTCGGCAACAAAGAGCCTGGAAGAGACGTTAGAGTCCGTAACTGCACAGGCACAACACGAGCAAAGAGGGAAAGAAGCAATCTATACTTTAATTCGATCAAAAATGAGTTGTGCATCCCCTAATTGCTTGATTCCAATGATTGCAAAAAAAAAAAAAAAAAATCTATACTTTAATTTGATCAAAAATGAGTTGTGCATCCCCTAATTGCTTGATTCCAATGATTGCAAAATAAATAAATAAATAAATAAATAAAAATAAAAATAAAATAAAAAATCATGCAACCCTCGAACGACGAGTGGAGTCAGGGACTTTTATAACTCTATTGATCTTACACAGATAGATAAACTCACTGCTATTATTGGCCCCAAGTTTTTTTTCATGAATGGATCGGGGCCAGAAGTGGTATTTCTTACCAATATAATATTTTTTGCCCTTTCATTGAGTTTGGTTCTTGTTTGTATATCCTTATTCAGTATTCTGACTCGCACCTTATACCTGCTACACAACTTCAGTTTATGCGGGGCCCTAAATCTTTAATTGTATATCAAGATTGGAAATCCCCTGAGGAGTTGGACCTTAGCTTAGGGCATATCAGAGGCTTCTAACGGAGGGAGGAATCGAACTCACTCTCTGGAAATCGACTAACAGATGCAGTCTTGGCTCGTCAGTCAATCACAACTATAAAATAAAATCCATGATACCATGAAGAAAAGTTACACAACAGAAGGTGCTGAGGGATAAGGAGAATAAGTGCTGGATACAAGTACTAGTGCCATAAAGAAATGTCACAAAAGTCAAAAATTAACCTTTAATAGATCCATGGTTAATGAAATAGCACCAATAGTTATCGGCTTGTCAATTTGTTCTTGGTGTCAGACGAAAGGCACAGAGACTCAGCGAGTGAACAAGGCTTTGGCTGTTTGAGCAAACTGTTTAGCAATAAGGCAAGATTTTTTGAGAAAATGTCCCTGAAGGTTTTTCGGGTCTTTCTATGTATGGATCTGAACATTCAAGATCCGGTACCCCTAACTTTCTCTACTTTTGCTTGATCCCCAGATTGGCTTCTAGCCAAAGTAGCAAATGATCTTGGACTTGTTTCGTTGGCCTGATGCTCCAGTAAAGCTTTCAAAACCGAAAAAGGCAGCAATCCCAGAGAGGGTTGACCGAGCAGAGGCATCAGAGGAAGCAGCACTAATGGAAGAGGCATCACTCGCGCTAGAAACATAGGGCAAAAGCTTTTCCGGTAGTGAGAAGGAAGGCGCTGAGATAAAGAGAAGTCTAGCTATAAAGCCAGAACCGAGAATGATTTATATCATGCACAACCCTATCTCCAACTAAGACCACTAGACCGATCTCATCCACTTGAAAATTCGACTAAAAAAAAAATGAATATTTCTTTTACAGTGTGCGCTGTTTGCCTCCTTCCTGACCACGGATAGGCTACGGGGCTTTGCACTTCGGCCCCTAAGAATACCACATCAAGGTAATAGGATTTGAATTGAATAGAAGTTTTCACTGATAACAACCCCGTCTTCGAGGAAAAGGGTAATGAGATTCACTAGAAGCATGGGGATAGTTGCCCCTATGAACTAGAATCTCCTACTCGAAGACTCACATTTTTAGATCCCTCCGTGCCCCCTAATGTGTCGTCCTCCATGAATGTGGAACCTGCCTTGAAGAATCCCTAACGGGTGACGAAAAACCATTAAGGCAACCACTAGTGCCAAGCTATTCGCTCTTATAAAATAAAGGCAGGCTGCGACCGGCGCTCTACCTTGGACTTTTGTTCTTGGTCGGAGTCTAATTTCCTGGAGGGCTAAGAAGCAGCCCCTTACTCATCTCTTAATCTATAATAAAAGCCCTATTAGTAAAGCTTTGAAGCAAGCTTGCAAGAAATTATATATTCTGTTAAAGACAGTCCTTCACGTAAATTGCTTTGAATGGGTAAATCAATCATTTGCCTTTGGGGATCAAACTTTGCTTTTTTTTATTTTTCGTAAATAAACCCAGTCTAAGATCTTCCTGAGAAGCTGCGGATCCGACAAGCTCATGAAAGGTGAAGCGGTGCGATAGTTATGATAAGCTAGAAGTAGAAGATCAGCTAATATCAATTGACTTCATAGACTAACCTTCTGTGAAGCTAAGAGAAAGCCAAACATAAGCAAGTAAACAAGCTTATTCGTTAGAGTAAGGGTGTCTTAGTGAAACTCAAAAAAGAGTTTGAGCTTTTTTGGTTTAGCCACGTGGGGCGGCTATCCGCATGTGTCCCCAAGTGACGTTTATATTTTGGTAGTGGGTATACTCGAGAGAAAAGTTTGGAATTCGACCTCTCCTTATACACGCAGAAAGGGGTCTTGGACTCCTTTTTTGTTTAGGATCCCCTTTCTACATTCAATTTTTTATTGAGCTTGGTGTGGAATCATCATCATTACACATTCATTGTTGGTTTGGCTTGGCTGTTGGTCTAGCGATCCTTCCTAGCTGTCGTCTAGAGTGCTGCCTGCCTGCTAAAGACCATAACGTAAGTAACTCAGTGCTCCTAACTGGGGAAATGAAAGTAGAATTTGTTCGGATCCTCACACATGTGCAATCTTGTTTTAGCGGTTTCCTTAGAGATCTTTGTCATTAACGCAACCTCCATTTTGCTCATTCATGGAGTTGTATTTAGTACCTCTAAAGAAATATGATTATCTGCCCTTAGTCAGTAGTGTGGGTTGGCTTGGATTACTTAGTGTTGCATGCCTAGGAGGGTAGCACGCTTTGGGATACGGAGGAGCTATTATTGCCCAGCCCCCTAACCTAATACGGCACCGGGTTCGGACCGTAGGGAACCGTAGCATGGGGAGACATCTAATCCTTTTGCCATCACAAGGCTGTCTAATCCTTTTGTCGCCACAAGGCTGGCTAATCATACGCAGCAGGCTCGAAAACCCCACCTAACTATGACAAGACCTGACATACATATATAGCCTATGCTTTTGTCATTGTTAGTCAGTTCATGTAAAAACCGAGGAAACCTAACTTAGATGCAGCATATAGGATACTGATAGAGGAGGGCTTTCTTCAGGTAAAGGAATCCTCATTCATGTCAGTTTGTTCCACCATTAATTTCGCCGTTTGATAGTCTCTTGATCTCGACATCCAAGCACGAATCCTTTGAGCGCTTCGGTGGCGGATAGCAACATGGGCAACTGCGGCCCGGTCAATCATTCTGCCATTGAAGCTGTAGGACCTATGGTTTGGCTAAGGTAAGTAGTAGGACGTACGGCTGGGCTTTGGTAAGTTAAGTTGTTGATCTAGGAACTAGGCTCGATGGAATTAAGACCGAGAAAGATTCTTATTACGCCTTCGAAGCCCCGGGACCAACTGACTTAACTGTTTCTTCTGAACTTACTTAAACTTAAAAGAAAGCCCCTCACTTGATTGGCTGGATAGTGAAATGGAATAAGCTAGCCTGTCTTCAACTGCTAGTTCAATGACAGATTAGGATGGGAGGTTTTCCTTTTGATCGTAAACGACCATATATATAATATATATATAAACTAGTAAACTACCTTACTCTAAAGAGTAAACTACCTTGATGAAATCAGCGAAGCATGAGCAGGTGCGGAGAAGGAAAGGCCAAACACTTCGGCCTAAAGAGGAGGTGCTCTGGGCACCCCTAAAGAAGGGTCGAGCATTTAGTGTGCAGGTTAAGGAAGTCGATATACAGACGAATCTTCCCGTTCTTTCTCTCATACCATCAGATCATAAAGCCATCCATCCATATTTATCGCGTTCATTAATCCCTGTTTAGGGTACTTGACATCTCGAGAAGGCCTTTGCGGATGCCTCATACCCACATGCAACAATGGTTGTACGCGTTCTGCCCTATTCCCAAGCTGAGCCTGTTTCAATCAACACCTTGTACAGTGGCAACTGCCTTATTCTTTGAGAGAATGTGTCTGGTCGCTTTATGATTTTGGGCATCTAACTAAGCGTTACATATCAGGGAAAGGGAACCAGCCCAGCTAACCCGATTTCCCAAAGAAAAGAGTGGGCGTTCTTCCAATATTGAGCTCATAGCTCTCCCTCTCTATTATCAAAAGTATATAGAAATGGTAGGCAATGGGAGTGAGTGAACTACCCGGGGAGAAAATGGCAACTACCTCTCTATAGAAGGTGTCAAGGGTAACAGTGGACATCAGAGATTCTCTTTCCACATCGGCCTCGCCTTGTACCGTCTCCAACGGGAATAGGTAATCTTTCCATTAAAAGCCACTCAATAAAATCCATAATCAAAACGAAAAGAGGGGCTCCGCAAGATTGGCTTTGCCGCCCTCCCTATTTTAAATAGTTAAAACTTCCTCTTATTTAACTAGTTCGATTCTGTTCCTGTAGATCTAGATGAAAGCAGGTAAACCACCCCTTAATGTTGGGTTGAAAACTAGTAGAATCTCCGAGGAAACTTCTTTCCCCGGAGCAGCAACTGAAAGAGAAAAGACCAGGTATGCCTGAAATGGATTCGTGAACAATAGAGAAACCCCAAATACCTTTTGAACCAGAGCTGAACTACCTTTCCCGGAACTACCTTTAGCCGTTCTCTCGGCTAAAATTTCAGAGTTGGGGTACAGGTCTTGGTTCTATCTGTCTCTCTGTTGCTTGAACTGTGCCCAAAACCTGTCTTTTATCTCAAGGTGCTTGCCCGAAAACCACTTAAAAGGGGGCTCGAGCCTTTTTGGGGGATAAAGGGCAACGCTTGACAGAAAGAAAAGGGTTTTCTCTGCGACACTTTTGCTATGATCCGCTTGCCTTATTTGAACTAGAAAGATAGCCGTAACTAGCCTAGCCTGAAAGATAGGATTTCGTAGAGCGCTGGAACTTGACTTTCACCGTTTTTATTGTATCGGTTCATTGCATGATAAAATGTACCTTTCTTTTCCCCCTTGATAGGGCTCACCTCTTGCATTTCTGCTAAGGTTTCGTTCTCAATTCCACTATTATCCGGTTTTTCCGGTTAAATTCATGGGAGATTTCTAACTGAGGGACTATTTCCTTATTCCGGGGAGGAAGTCAAGTGCTACTTATTACAAAAGGCGAATGAGCAATTTATAGCGAAGGAGTTATCGATCCACCCGAGAAACACTATAATATAAGGTGGGTCTACCAGTGCAAAGGGGAGCACTCAGAACTCATTAGCTCGAAAAGTAATTAGCTAGATAGCATATAAATACCTTTTGGAGCGGAAGCATAAGATATAAGCGACTCCTATCGTACCTCCAAACAAAAGGAGATTGTTCTGTATGGGGCATAACCTACTCAAACTAAAGTCCATAGCGAAACAAAGGAAGTATATGAATGAGATGTATGCCCCCTGGGTCCGGGGAGCCTTATATCTTCATTATATGTCTCTAGACATAAGACAAAGGTCAAAGTGGTTTGGTAGATAGCTTACTCAGTGTAGTTTGCTTTGTAGGGTCAAGTTGACCCGTCAAGGTCTATCAATTTGAAAGCGAATTCCCTAATGTATGGAGAATCAAGCCTAGTAGACTACATCAATGGGGAATTTGCAATCGAGCTAGTCCTATTCCTTAGCACAAATGCTAAGCAATAATTGTTGATTTTAAACTCCCTTATTGATCGTGTTTTCTTAATAAACTACGATAATAAACTTATAGGATATGCGAATATGCAGAATAAAATATGAACAATAAAGAAAACATGCCACACACACAACACAAGAATTTAGCGAGGTTCGGCTAACTTTGCCTACGTCCTCGTGTGATTTCTTGAGAAATCACTAGCACTACGAAGAAAAACGCTTGGTTATAAGATACTTATTAAAACCCCTTAGCTAATTCCCCAAAACCTTGCTAGAACCTCTCTATCACTCTTGCTCTCTACCCCTTGTATGTTTGTTGTTTTTCTGTGTTAAAAATAAGCTTCCAATAGCCCTATTTATAGATATTGGACTTGGGTTACATTCCTTGCCAGAATAAGACTCATAAATCCTCTTAATATAAGAAAAGCTTACTTATTTCCTAATCCTAGTTGATTTGAGATTCTTAAGAAAATATAATTTCTTAATCCCAATAGTAAATTATGTGCACACTTTATTTTCTCCTAATTCAAATAGGATTCCTTATTAAACATTGACTTGGGTTTTGATGAGCCAAAAACACAACAATCTCCACCTTGGTGAGTCAAAACCAAGAAATGACTGTTGTACCCTAGAATGTCTTCGAACCTTCTTGAAACAACTTTGAAAAGCTTCAAGAACCTTCACCTTGGCAAACTTCTTTTTACCTTAATGCATCTCAAGTGAGGAGGTGCTCCACCCAATCCTCAGCATGTAATAAGATTGAGTGAGTTCAAGCAGAACTTGAACTTCTCAGCTATTACCTGTTTAGTCAAGTAATTTGATGCATTCTTCTCTGTTTGAACTTTCTCCGGTGTAACTTCCTTCGATTCTACTCAGTTCCTAATTCGGTGATAACAAGCCTCAATATGCTTTGATCTTCTATGAAACACTTGATTCTTTGCTAAGTAAATAGCACTTTGACTGTCACATCTAATCACCATAGAACCTTAAGTAATTCCGAACTCTCTTGCTAAACCATTAAGCCAAATTGCTTCCTTTCCAGCTTCTGCAAGTGCAATATACTCAACTTCAGTAGTGGATATCGCTGTAATTGATTGTAGACTAGCCCTCCAACTAATTGGCCCACCACCACTAGTGAAAACATAACTTGTAGTAGATATTCTTTTATTCAAGTCCCCTGCGTAGTCAGCATCTACATAACCTAGCACACATGCTTCTTTCCTTTGTTTTTCAAACAAGATTCCTAGACTCTTTGTTCCTTTCAAGTAACGTAGAATCCATTTAACTGCAGACCAATACTCCATTCCTGGATTCGCCATATACCTCGAAACAACACTTAATGCTTGTGCTAGGTCAGGTCTTGTGCAAACCATCTCATACATTAGATATCCTATTACGCTTGCATAAGGCATTTTGCTCATCTCTTCCAACTCTTTTTCTGTAGTTGGACATTGTAGCGCACTCAACCGATAGTGAGCTGCTAACGGAGTAGTCACGGGTTTTGCTTCATTCATGTTGAATTGCTCTAAAATATTTTGAATGTATTTTGCTTGCGACAACCAGATTTTTCCCGCTACTTTGTCTCTTCTAATTTGCATTCCAAAGATCTTTTATATAGCCCCTAGATCCTTCACGTCGAATTCCTTATTCAGTTGCATCTTTAATTTCTGAATTCTAGACATATCTTGACATGCAATCAATATGTCGTCTACATAAAGTAGCAATAGTATAATCAAACCATCTTTGAACACATGGTAGTAAACACAACAATCCTTTAAAGCATCTTCTAAAATTGATTTTCAGCATGTATGAGTTGAAACGCTTGTACCACTGCCTTGGAGATTGTTTTAGCTCATAAAGAGACTTCTTTAACATGCAAACCAGATTTTCTTTCCCTGTTTCTACATATCCTTCCGGTTGAGCCATGTAAATGACTTCTTCTAGATCACCATGGAGAAACGCGGTCTTAACGTCCATCTATTCTATCTCCATATCCTGCTGAGCTGCTATTAATAATGGCAATCTGATTGAAGTATGCTTAACCACTGGAGAGAATATCTCATCATAATCAACTCTTTCCTTTTGTGAATACCCTTTTGCCACTAACCGAGCCTTGTATCTCACGGCATCACCTTCATGTGTCCCTTCTTTCTTTCTAAACACCCATTTACAGCCAATTATCTTTCGACCTTTTGGTTTAGAAACTAGCTCCCAAACAGAGTTCTTATCAAGAGATTGCATCTCTTCTGACATAGCAACCATTAGAGATGCAAGTTTGGGGAATAGGGATGGATATAGGTCCCCCCATCCCCATCCCTATCCCCACTACCTAGACCCTTCCCCCATCCCCCCACCCATTTGGGGAAAATGGGGATGGGGAATTTTGGGGGCACCTATAACCATCCCCATCCCCAATTCCCCATTTTCTCCGTTTTTCCCCGTTCCCCTGTTTCCTCCATTCTCCTATTTCCCCATTTGAATAAAAATTACAAATTAAACTGAAAAATCAAACATTCCATTGCAAATATAAAATAAAATTCATTAGTGCATTATAAATACAAAATAAAGTGTTTTAAAATTCACAAGTTCATTACAATAACAACTAATTGTTGAGAGAATGAGAGCAACTTTAAGTTTTAGGTCTTGAAGTTAAAATGAGTAAAATTGTATATATACTTAGGGTTAAGGAGTTAGGTTTTCAAAGAATAAAAAAATATAAAAAATATATATTATAATTATATTTATATTATTATATATAATTGGGGGAAATGGGGATAGGTCCCCCATCCCCATCCCCATCCCTATTTCAACATAATTGTGGGGGAAATGGGGAAATGGGGATAGGGAGGGGTCCCCCCATCCCCATCCCCATTTCAATTTGGGGATGATTTTCATCCTCATCCCCCCCCTATTTCCCCATTTTTCCCCCCAAAAAAATCCCCAAATGGGGACGGGGACGGGGACGGGGAAAATTGGGGCCCTGGGGATAAATGTGCATCTCTAACAACCATCCAACTTTCCCGATCATCACTTGCTATAGCTTCTTGATACGTGGTTGGATCTCCTTGACTAACATTTAGAGCATAATTAACTTCATCTTGATCAAACTCATACTTTCCGGTTTTTTGCGTTCTCGCTTGGGTTTTCAAGTGCTATGCTTCTTTGAAACTATTGCTTAGGTTGTTGAGGAACCAGGAAGTCTTGTTCCTACAACGGTGATAGCTCCACCTGAGCCCATACTTGTGACTGTTGTTGTTGTTGCTTTACTCTTTCCTCATTAATTCCTTCGTCTTGATCCACTTGCTCGTGCTCCACCTGAGCTGGATCTTCTTCCATGACCCATTTGGTTAGAGGAAATTCGGTTGCTTCTTTTACAGCATCAGTTTGCTTCTCTTCACTTGTCTTGATTTTATTTAGGGACATCACTACTTAAAACCTTCTTCTTGTTGACAAAATCTCATAACTGGTAGCCCTTCACTCTTTTTTCAAAACCAATGAAAATGCACTCGAGTGACTTTGGCTTGAGTTTGGTTCTTTCATCACTCGGAATATGAGCATATGCACTGCAACCAAAAACTTTTAAATTGGAATAATCAATAGGTTTTCTAGACCATACCTCTTTTGCACACTTATAATCAAAAACCCATGAGGGTGATTAGTTAACCAAGTAGCAAGCGTGATTAACCGCTTCTGCCCAAAACATGTCAGGCAGTCCTGCTTGAAATCGCATGCTTCTCTCTCTTTCCATGAGAGTTTTATTCATCCTCTATTTTGCCCCATTTTGTTGAGGAGTCTTCTTCACTGTAAAATGCCGTGTGATGCCTTCTTCCTTACAGAATTGTAAGAATTTATTGTCTTTATATTCACCTCCATTGTCGCTTATCAGATATCTGATTTTTCTGCCCGTTTGGTTTTCGACTTCAGCTTTCCACTCTTTAAACTTTGTGAAAACTTCGGATTTCTCCCTCATGAAGTAATCCCATACTTTTCTCGAAACATCATCTAAAAAATTAATAAAATACCTTGATCCTCCCTTAGACCTAGTTGGTGCAGGACCCCATACGTCTGTATGAATATAATACAATGGCTCTTTGCTTTTTTTCTCACTGTCTGCAATCTTAAATGACATATTTGTTTGCTTCCCGAGAGTACAATACTTGTAGAATTTCAGTTTGCAGAAACTAACACCTTTCAGCTGATTTTTCTTGTGTAGTTCTTGCATCCCTCTTTGACTCATGTGCCCTAGCCTACAATGCCAAAGCTCAATCTCGTCCTTCTCTACAGATACTGCTGCTTCATCTACTATTTTAGTTCCCCGAAGCTTGTATAAAGTGTTAGGCTGAATATCACCTCTCATCATGACCAATAACCCTTTGATAACTTTGAGTATCCCTCCTTTAGAATAATACTTGTAACCGGCTTTGTCTAAAGTGCCTAAAGATATCAAATTCTTTTTTAGTTTAGGAACATATCTGACCTTATCCAGTACCCTAACAATTCCATCATACATTCTGATTTTCACTGATCCAATACCTTGGATTTTGCACGGTGAATCATCTCCCATCAAAACTTCTCCACATCTCCTTTCCTTAAATGTCAAACCATTCTTTGTTAGCACACATATGGAACGAACAACCGGTATCCAAAATCTAATGTTGGAAAGCATTGGAGCTCGATGTTACCGCAAGGAGTTCTCCGTCACTTTCATCCGAAGTAAACACACTGGCTGAACTTGAATTCCTTGCCATCGCCTTCGCTTTCCTTTCTTGCCATACCTTGCAATTCTTTTTCCAGTGGTCAGTAGCACCACATGTAAAGCAACCCTTGTTCTCTTTTCCCTTAGATTTTGATCTACCCCTGTTGCCAGATTTATCATGCTTGCTCTGCGACCGACCCCTCTTTTTGCCTTTGGCATACAGACCATGTGCTTGAGAGCCTTCGGTATTTTCATCCATCTTGACATAAGATTGGATAGCTTTCATAACCTCATCCAGCTTTAGACTTTCCTTACCAAACATGATTATGGTCCTGAAGTGCTTGAACGAAGGCGGTAGAGATCACAATAGTAAAAGCGCCTTGTCATCATCATCATACTTCACATCCACCTTTAATAAATTGGCAACACAATTATGAAATCTGCTCAAATGATCTTGCAGATTTCCACCATCTTCCATACGAAGATTAAGAAGTTCATCTTTCAAGAAAAGTTTGTTGGATAAAGTTTTATCTCTGTAAACTTTCTCGAGCTTATCCCATGTCTCTTTAGCGTTCATCTTCTCGTTGACATTAAGCATCACATTGTCGACAAGATGTAGCTCAATAGAGCTCTTCGCCTTTACGTCCATTCGCTTCCACTGAGCATCTGTAGTTTCCGCCGACTTTTTCTCCACTCCGAGAATAGCATCTTGCAGATCTTGCTGAATCAAGATGTTCTTCATCTTCCTCTGCCATAACGTGAAGTTACCCTTCCCATCAAACTTCTCGATTATGATGGGCTTCACGTCATTGATCTTATCACCCCGCCATCTCAAAAAACGCTATGAACCTGGCTCTGATACCAATTTGTTGATTTTAAACTCTCTTATTGATCGTGTTTTCTTGATAGACTACGATGATAAACTTATAGGATAATGATATGCGAATATGCGGAATAAAATATGAACAATAAAGAAAATATGCCACACACAACACAAGAATTTACCGAGAGTCGGCTAATTTTGCCTACGTCCTCATGTGATCTCTCTTGAGAAATCACTAGCACTATGAAGAAAAACGCTTGGTTACAAGATACTTATTGAAACCCCTTAGCTAATTCCCCAAAACCTTGCTAGAACCTCTCTATCACTCTTGCTCTCTACCCCTTGTATGTTAAAAATAAGCTCCCAACAGCCCTATTTATAGATATAGGACTTGGGTTACATTTCTTGCTAGAATAAGACTCCTAAATCCTCTTAGAATAAGAAAAACTAACTTATTTCCTAATCCTAGTTGATTTGGGATTCTTAAGAAAATATTATTTCCTAATCCCAATAGTAAATTATGTGCACACTTTATTTTCTCCTAATCCAAATAGGATTCCTTATTAAGCCTTGACTTAGGTTTTGATGAGCCAAAAACACAACAATAATAATTCCTTTCCTTTCTCAAGGTCTATCACTAGGAAGAAAGGAAAGCAAAGATAGATTGGAACGGATTAGGTAGCTCTTTTTCTTGGATGTGGGACTTCCTCTCCAAGTAGGTAGGCAAGAAGTCTGGATTGTTATTCATTGCGCTTTATTAAAAGCAGCGCTGGTGGTAGCAAAGAAGCTTATCCAGCAGGGGTTATATCGATCTACTTCTAAGAAGGCTGAGCCAGCATAAGTGATTTGATCCACTGGGAGAGAAACATAAACAGTTGGTGGTTCAGGCTGTCCTATCTTCATTCATTTCTTCCTAACGGAACACCGTATCCGGGATGGTGAGCTTTTTTTTTTTTTTTTTTTTTTTTTTTTTGGGGTATGATCCTTTTAGAAATGCCTGCTTGTCAAATATTCACTCGAAAATTAAAGGATATCCAAGGTCTTTCCATAGAAAGACTTTTCGGGCAACCGCTTCAATCTCTTCGCCATGATTAGGTTCGTGAAGTTACCTACTTAAGAGGTTACATTAATGTACTTCCCGTATGGAGTGACTTGCACAATCTGCCCCGTTGAAGCATCAGTTGAAGAATATGTTGATCCACCACCATAAGCGAAGGTAAAGGCAATTGAAAAAAATGAAAGCAGCACCATTCTATTGATTTCTTCTTGGTGAACTGGAATCGGGAATCTATTTAAAAGAGCCCGCTATGGTGTGGAACTATTTGAAAGACTACCTAACCTATTTTGGGGTAATAGAGACGGTGGTAATCAAGGAGGCATGGGAGAAAAGCAATGAATCATTCAGCCCATTTGACTGACAGGGTCTTTTAAATTGAAACTAAAGTAGTCTCCTCTTTCCACTCTTATCTTAAGTAGATAGCACACGTAACCAACCACCTGGTGGGAGATAGGAGCAGCAAAGCGAAGAGCTCAGCTAATGGAGTCAGACCTTTGAAACAACTGATAACCGATAGAAACTGGCTGAGTAGTCTTCGGGGCATGTTGCGTTAAGGTCCCTGAAGTCGATGCAGACTCTGATCTGTCCTTTCTTCCGTCTTTCTATCTCAGAAGTAGTCTGTGTAAATCATTCATACTTGAATCCATTTGTCATTATGGCTTTAAGTCGTTCTGATGACTTGAATCTTTGGAAAGAGGATAAGTATGGGCGATGACCTAAGTCGCTCGTTCAACTGCCCCTCGGAGACATGGTCGAGAAGTACCATCCATGGTTGCCCCCTGTCCTTTCTTTCTCTCTGTCCCACCCAGAAAAAGAGAGCTTAGCCAAAAAAAAGTGAGTGCCCCTATGCGAGCCTTTTTAATAAAGTAAAGCTTTCTAGTTCAAAGATGACTGCTACTCAACATCACTCCCAAACTTCGCAATGGGGGAGATAAAGTTGCTTTGTCAATGCGAATTTCCCTTTATAAATAGCATTTTCTGTTTCACCTTGATTATGAGACCTCAAAATGGACTATTTTTCCAGCTTTTTCTTACTCCCCACTGACAACAGGAAGAGGGGAACTCACAGAAAAAAGAGTTGCCTGCTCCCCCGACTTGATTTGTTTGTGGCAAGGGAAGTCATCTTCATTAGACTGAGCAGGAGACAACAAGAGAGTTGCTTCCACCTGTTGATAGGATGGAATGAGAAAAAGGGATCGATTCCAAGAAGGCCTGTTCTCTTGGTCCTAAAATCGATTGCTGCTACCACTACCCGCAGTTCTCTTCCATGTCCCACTGCCCCTATTAATGTATTCTCACTGAACATCTCGACCTGGCTAGACACTAGAAGAAAAGAACCCACAATCGTGAAAGCTTTGATAGTGACCTACGCCCTATTTGTTCAAGTATCTCATTCTGGACTGCACGACTTCAAGTTTGATTCCCAATGTTTTGTTAGAAAGGAAATCGAATCTATTCCGTCTTGGATCGGTCAATCGAGGAAATGACTTCTTTCCTTCACTCGAAATTCCAACAAAATGGAGGGATTCCACTTTCACATAAGGATCAAAAGCACCAATGCCTACCGAAATATCGCTGCAAGACTACTAAGGGATACCTTCCCTAAGTTTGACGGGGCCTAATGTTTGGCAAAGTTTCACAAAT
The DNA here is from genome assembly GCA_954870605.1 of Acer campestre. NCBI lineage: Eukaryota > Viridiplantae > Streptophyta > Magnoliopsida > Sapindales > Sapindaceae > Acer > Acer campestre. The sequence continues at coordinate 980,937 of OX940810.1, read as the reverse complement.
CTTGGGGAACCATATGCACTTATGTTACTAAAGAGGATAAAAAGCCACTCGTATGGGGTAGTACACATTGGACCAAATTAAAGAGCTAGCCGACGCCGTAAAGAAGCACAGAAGAGGAACACAACAAAAGCACGAGCAGCCGGATGAAATATATGCTAGACTCCAAGCGAGTAAGCAGGCAACATGCTTCATTCCTTATAGCACGATTTGTATTCTCCTCTTATTTTTTTATACGAATAGGGGAATTTCTTGTTCAACAACCAAGGGACCCTGTTGTTAACAGAGAAAACGGACTGGGAAAACTGCATTGGGGATGTTCATCTTACCGAACCGCTATTCCTGACTAAAGAGAGGGGTAATAGAATAAGGTATGACCTAATTTGAATTACTTACGCAATTTCTTTCTGGACAAAAGATGACTCAAGACACATGATAATGAAGTGATCAATTAAGAGTTCAGTCCCGGGCGAAGGCCATTTAGCGGCCTCTGAAAAGCCGGATGAAGGGTGGCTTTCTCCCAAAGTCTCACCAGATGCTGATATTGAGGAGCTTCATTTTGATGAAGATCACTCCCTGAACAACCTCCTAGTAGTCCAGGTGATTTTATCATATATGCCCATTAGCTCCTCTGTTTCATTCCTCTCGTATATCGTCGCTTAATACTGGGTTTTCCAATTTGTGGACACCTGAGACCTTTGACCCCCCTCTCAGTTCATATGTTAGAGGACAATAAGACAGGGACACTGACTTCGATGTTGCTACAGGTGGAACACTCTCTTTCTTTATCCGTCTATTACCAAGCTGAAAAAGGCAATTGGTCTTGCTTCTGCATGGGTGCCAAAATCCTTCTAGGGCTGATTCAATTACAAATCTTCTCTCGATCTGAGATTTCAATAGACTTTCTTTCGTCTTCAAGTTATCATCATCGGCGGTCTCTCGCTAGAAGTAAAGAGAAGTGAGTATTAGTCTGTTGTTTTCAAGACTAATTTAGCAAAAGAAAATAAGGAAAAGAAAAAAAGGTTGATTAGAAAAGCAATAGAAGTTACTGAGTTCAAAGTCAAAAACAAAGGTAGTTTAAGAGATTTTTATTTCTGTGTATGTGAAGATTGAATGTTGATACTCCCAAAGAAGAGCATTCTGTGGTAAAAAGGTCTCGTAGACCCGTGGCTCGTGACTCTCTCGTTACATTATGCACTTTACTCACTGGTTCCTGTTATTGGTCTTCCTCTCCGTTAGTCACCGGAATAGAAGACTCTGGAATTCATTTCTTTTATCGATCAAGGAACGATACTCAATCCTTTGAGCAAGGGACAAGACTGAATCCCACGAGGAAGTTAGTCACCGGAATAGAAGACTCTGGAATTCATTTCTTTTATCAATCAAGGAACGATACTCAATCCTTTGAGCAAGGGACAAGACTGAATCCCACGAGGAAGCGAGCATTGATGTCTGGAGCGAGCGATCTAAGGATTCCCATGGATGGAATAGGTTCGGAATAACAGGAACGAGAAGAAGAGTACGGTGCATTGGCTCCAGCTTCTGATGTTGGTGATTACAGGTTCTTCCGGCTTCGTTAAAAATCTATGACTTATGGAAGCTATTTCCAGGAATACCTGAACCGACAAAACCCTTCTTTCGAGTTCACCTTGAAGGGCTTCTATTGAAGTCCTTTATTCCTTGGGTGTACCCCGAACGGGGTTCCGATCTCTAAAAAAATCTGCTATACCTACTCGATCTTGATCAAAAGGCTTTGGATCTGTCTCTACATCTGGAGTATCTGAAACAGGATATGGAACTCAATCAGAAATTAAGTTGTAAATGGCTGACAAATAAGGCAGGGAGTTGCACTGCCTTCATTTTGTTTTTTAATAGGAACCTTCATTTTTTTTAAAGCATTCGAGTATATACTTCTGCATTAGGAAGCAGAAAAAGGATGTCTGGAGTACACTTTCCATTAATCCATTCATATAGAGTGTGCATGCCACATTATTTTCTCATATTTTCCACTTGAAGTTTTCATTGCCTTTTTGTTTATTTCTGTTTCCAAATTTTTTGCTTACATTCTTATTATTGACCTTCCTGTGGGAGTCTACTTTTTGATGCAGGTAGTTGCAAACATATTGTCTAAAGGTACAAAACTAAGAGAGTACACAAAGGGTGTTGAGAACAATATACGGCAAGTTGAACTGGACTCAATTCAGGTCTGAGGCTTTTGTTTTCTCTAATTGTTGTTATTTGTGAATTATCATTGTATTCACTGCCATTCATTGGTATTAAAACTGTTTCAATGTTGCAGGATTATATAAAAGAAAGTGATAACTTGGTATCTCTTCATGATCAAATTCGTGATTGTGACACTATCTTGTCACAGATGGAGACTCTTCTCAGTGGATTTCAGGTATTTTAGTTCTTCTGGGAAACTTGATTAAACATTTACCTGCATTCATCTGTCCAGGGCCACTGTTTCCAAATTTTTTGTAGTGGTGGAAAGTTATCTAATATGTTTTCTATACTATCTTTTGTAACTTTTAGTTTTCATGGTATTGTTGTTGATTTTTAATCCTAGGGGAATTAATTCTTTTTGGCCTTTGTTGAGTTTTATATGTTGTAATTGGATCTTATTTGATCAGCATTGTAAGTAATTTTTAAATTTTTTGCCAGGATGAGATTGGTTCTATAAGCTCGGACATAAAAATACTCCAGGAGAAGTCTATGGATATGGGTCTGAAGCTGAAGAATCGCAAGGTATGATTTATGTGGGTAAAACTTTGTTCGATTGTTTGTTAGGATTTAACAGAGAAACAACAAATACTTGTTATGTGAATCCTTTCGGTGTTGATTGTGGTTGATTTAGCTGCATTCATCAAACAAATATGAAGGAACAATAATTGCATTTGGTATTTTCTTCAATTTATATGTGCTCAGTCAAGGAGTTCCTGTGCAAAGAATTGTTTTAGCTGGTTTAGCAAACCTTTTCAGCTGGTGTCATGTCCAGTTTGGTGCAACATTACCTGTACAAGGAAAGAATGACACTTCCTTTATCATATTTTAATATTTAGGATCCTCAATCCATTTTCTTGGTGTGTGAGGTGTGGGGAAGGGGTGGAACTTTGAAGGATTGTATACTTTCATTGGAGGATTATTGATACATTCTGGGGAGTATATAGAATTTAATTCACGCAAGATTAGGTTCCTTTGACAGATCCGGAATTGTGGTTTTTCTTTTTTCCTTTTCTTTTTCTTGATAACATATATAGATCGATAGAGTTTCATTGTTTGATTCTTGTTCTTTTTCTCATTCATTTCTAAGTTTTTTTTTTTTGTTTTAAATTATTTATGGTTACAGTTTTATGTTTCTTTGAACAGGTTGCAGAGTCAAAACTGGCTAAATTTGTTGAAGACATTATAGTCCCACCAAGGATGGTAGATATAGTTGTTGATGGAGAGGTATTTTCTTCTTGGTGTGGATTCACCTACTTTTTCATGTAACATAAATTATCTTGTCTTTGTAGTTTTTGATACTGAATATGGTCTCTTCCAAAAGGTCTCTTGGGAACCTGGTTCACTCTTTATGTGGCTGTGATTTGTTTATGCAAGTCTTATATCAGGATTCACTTTTAATGTAGTTTTTAATATAGTTAATTTCTTACAATTTTTGGGTGGACATGTGAGCTGTATTATTTACCTTGTGGTCAGATGGTCAGATTTAGTTTTGGAATATTAATGCCTATTCTAAGGGTTTTCACAGGCCTATGCACAAGTCTTGGTTATGTTAAGCAGGCTAGAAATTTGAGATGAAATATGATTGGTTAGAAATTTAGAGTTCCTCAATTAGCTCATTGCTTATATGGTTCAAAGTTATGAATTTTTCTTGTAATGGGGACTTCTATGCAATGTTATATCCTGTTATATCTTCAGTCTTTAGTTTGATAATTGTTTATGTTCTTTCATACATCATCTCGTGGCATTTCATTTTGTAGCTAGTGTTTATCTGTTTGAACTGTTATCTATGTCTTGTTTGACACAGTTCACTTGCATTACATATGTTCTCAACTCATGTCTCACCTGGCAGTAATGTTGCTTTGTGCTTATCCTAGTTAATTCAGAAGCTTCTGTTTTTCTTTCAATATTTATACTAACATATTTGCAGTGAAATTTTTATCCAGGTCAATGATGAATATATGAGAACTCTTGAGATGTTAAGTAAGAAGCTAAAGTTTGTTGAAGTAGACCCTATGGTTAAAACTTCAAAAGCCCTTAAAGATGTTCAACCTGAGCTTGAAAAACTTAGGCAGAAAGCAGTTTCAAAGGTAATTTCTTAGTTAGGCTGCCATGAATCATAATTCCTGTTCTTAAGTACAATGGTTTGAAGCTAAAAATCTGTATTGAACATTTGAACCTTGAAGATTTATTGGGATGTTGAGCTGAAATTAACGTTCTGGTTTCCAGCACAATCAAATATGTCAGAATTCCACATTAAAACCACTGTTTATAATTGGTGTATACATTTTGTTTTAAAATTACGCAGTGAAGTATGGGTTCCAGATTGTATACTTGTAATCATCCTGTTAATATGAACAGTTTTGTTTCAGTAAAATTTAATCGAATTTATAATAACCTTACGACTTGATACATGTCATTGTAATTCTTATACATGCCTTGTCTAGCCGTTTAATGTGGTGTAGCTCAGACATATTTTCTAAAAATAAGGAATTTTTTATTTTATTTTATTTTATTTATTTATTTATTTTTAATATCTCCTAACATTGAGAGAATACTGATATTGAACTTCTTTTTAAAGTTTTAAAATGGAGATTAATTTGGTTATGGCACAATTAGAGACTGTACAACTGATATCCACTATCGGGTTATAAATTCTTGAATAAAAACACATTTGCCTTTTGAATCATGGATTATTTTAGGATAATTAGGATGATTCTTTTGATTGACATTAAATGATGTCAAATGATTTGTAGTGAAAATCTGACAGAGACTCCTCAAACTTTTCTTTACTGTATTACTGTCTGCAAACAAGTATAGAAGACCTCTGTCACCGTAATTATCTTTTGCAGGTGTTTGACTTCATTGTTCAGAAGCTTTATGCCCTTAGAAAACCAAAAACAAACATTCAGATCCTTCAACAGAGTGTTCTTCTGAAGTACAAGTGAGCTGTCTATACTCTATATTCATACTTACAAATTATAATGGCCCTTATATCATGTTATAGCTATGTTTGATCATCTCAATATCTTGCCATCTTGGTATATAATCATCATTGGAGTTCAGAATAATTCTGGTTTGTTTGATATCTTATTTATCTACTTGTTATCTTTTTGCCCAATCGGTAATCATTTTGTTTCTTTTTTTAATACACTAAGAAGCCGTTACTTGTCTCTTCAGCTCCGTCTGCATTCTACTATATCATAGACACAAACACAAACATATGCATACGTTTATTTATTCACGATAAATACTTGGATCTTTATGGCCCTTTGCAAGAATACCCACCCACCCGTGCACATTATATTTCATCTTTATGTTTATTTCTTAGTGCTAGCATTTAGTAACATAGGTGCATGTACATTAAAATATCATAATCTATTTGCATAAAGAAACAATGATTAACCTAGTGACATCGTTATTTCTTTGTTTATTAATTATATTTCAGTAATTTTTTTACTGCTTTTTGTGTTTCTTTGTACTTGGTAATATGATTGGTTATGTTATTTAGCACTCAGTAGAAATATCACAATGTTTTGTATTGCAATTTTGGTTACACGCTTTTTATAATTTAATGGAAAAAGAATGAAATTGTAGGTATATTGTTTCTTTCCTCAAGGAACATGGTAAGGACGTATATAATGAGGTTCGTGCTGCATATATCGACACCATGAACAAGGTGATTGTTTTAGAACTTTTCATCCGTTTGGATTACAGTTTTTCTTGACTGAAATATTCTCATACATATTATTATTTTATGAGGGATGATATTTGTAATCAATTGTTATCATGTATGTAATACCCTAAGCAGTTGTGTGCACCAGGTCACTACATTATAAATGTTGATTTAATTTTGCTTGTTTTAATTTGATTTTATGTATTTTATAATCATTACGGTGGACTACTTGTTGGCCTTTTCTTATCATTTTCCTCAGCAATAAAAATATTCTCTTTTCTTATCAAAAGAAATATGTATATCTTGAAAGATTGGGATATTTTAGTCTACGTGTATTACCAATAGGCTATCTATTTCCATGTGCATTGTACCAAACTATTACTTTTTAAAGCTTAATGTCCTGCCTTAAAAATAGGATAATTCTACCTTGGAGATGTCATTTGAAGAATATTTTTTTCATGAGTATTGATACCTATCTTATGCCTTTAACAGGTTCTGAGTGCACATTTCCGTGCTTATATACAAGCATTGGAGAAATTACAGTTAGATATAGCAACTTCCAGTGATTTGATTGGTGTGGAGACTAGAAGCACTAGTCTTTTTTCAAGAGGAAGGGAACCACTGAAGAATCGTTCTGCGGTTTTTGCTCTGGGGGATAGAATAAACATTTTAAAGGTTTTTTTCTTACTACCTTTTGAATATGGTTAGCTGTGCTCTTTTGGATTATGCATTTAGTTTCCTAGTGAGGCTACATTGAAAAACAAATATCAGATGTGACTTTTGGCATCAACCGCTAATTGTTTTCAGCTTCTTGTTGGGGATATATTTTAGAAATTCGTGCATATTGATTTTGTCGATTATATAGTATTGTATAGCAAAAACATTTAAAATTTATAACAATACAGGACTGAAGTAAATTTAAATGGAGTTATTAGTTTTAACTAGCTTGTTTTAACCTTATGAACTAAATAGTTGTATAAAAGATTTAAGATTTTGCAATGGTGTGTTTATGATTCTTACATTTTGTGCATGTTTAAGCATTTAAAATAACATTCTTAAAAGATGACAATTGTGTACAGAGGTATAAAACAATGGAACAAATTCTCTTATAACTTAACATTTGGTACATACCTTTTGTACAACAAAAATGTCTTGTATTTGGATTTTCACATTCTAAATTGGCTGACGAAACTTTATGGTTCGAATCTCTTTTGGTTTCAGGAAATCGATCAACCTGCATTGATTCCACATATAGCGGAAGCCAGCTCCTTAAAGTATCCTTATGAGGTCCTATTCAGGAGCTTGCACAAATTGCTGATGGATACTGCAACTTCCGAGTATCTTCTCACCCTGTCCTAGTCTCTAAATGTTTGTGAATGGTAAATCTTATTGTATAGATATTGACATTATTGTTTTTTTTTTTTTCTTTTCAATTTACTCATTCTGCAGGTATCTTTTCTGTGATGATTTCTTTGGCGAAGAATCTATATTTTATGATATTTGTGCCGGTAAAGTTCTAATTTTTGATAAATTATAAGATTAAATAAATAAATAAGTACTAAAGAAACTAAAATTTAAATGCAGAGGTAGTAGTATAAAAGATGCACCAAGACAGAAATAAAGTATATTCTACTTGCACACTGAAAACTTTTGTTTGCTTTGGATTGCCTCTTGTAACCTAATGACTTGTTTTGTTGGCAACTATATGAACTACCCTTTTCATGTACTTCGGACTTTATTCATGCTCTTAAAGCTTAAAATTGGTTTATTTGGCTGATAAATAGTGGAAATTATTATCATTGCTTTTGAGAAAGAAAAATAAGTTCACTGAAAAGTTTAATATATATATATATATATTTAATGTTGTAGTTTGTGTTTTCATATTTTTGCAGCAAACTAGACATTAACAATTTTTCCCGCTGTTCTTTGATATTATCAGGTCCATTTACAGTCATTGATGAACACTTCAATTCAATACTACCAAATTGTTATGATGCTATTGGATTAATGCTTATGATTCGCATAATACACCATCACCAGGTGATGTTACAGGCTCTTATGATTTTGGATTTCGTGGTGTTGATGTTTAGAGTCTTTTTATGTATGAAGTTCTGGTTTCTGCCTGTCAGTGGATCATAAGTCATAACCTCGAGACTGATGATCAGATGAGCTCCATACAGCTTGTACCTTTTTCTTCAAAAACTAAATGAAACTTGAATTATTAAAGCAAAAAATGTTGAACCTGTCACTGATTCTTTTTTTTTTTTCCTCTTTTACAGCTGATCATGTCTCGGCGGCGGATCCCCTGCTTGGATTCGTATTTAGACAAGGTCTTTTATCTTTCACCCCTTAATGACAAACATATCGCTAGATAGACTAATTTTTAACTGAATCTGAGCAGGTCAATATTTCTCTGTGGCCCCGGTTTAAGATGGTTTTTGATCTGCACCTTAGTAGTCTACGTAATGCGAATGTGAAGACATTGTGGGAAGATGATATTCATCCTCATTATGTTATGAGGCGTTACGCTGAATTTACAGCTTCTCTAATTCACCTTAATGTTGAATATGGAGATGGGCAGGTGAGATACTTCTTGAAGTGGAAGTGGTAGAGTGTGATTTTGTTTGATTGGGTTTTATTTGATTACTTAAAATATAAAGCCCCTTTTATTTCTGCAGCTTGAATTGAATATGGAACGACTGAGAATGGCCATTGACGATTTGCTTCTGAAGCTTGCAAAAACATTTACAAAATCAAAATCACAGATTGTGTTCCTTATAAATAACTATGATATGACAATTGCTGTACTAAAGGTGAGATATTATTGTTTTTCCTTTTGGTCTGGAAAGATAAATATTTTAGACAATTTTCTTTGCTTAGGTTATCTTGCCTTCTATAAGGAGCACGTGTTTGCTCCTATCAGGTTGCAAAGAATATAACGTAGTGCCTCTGGTTTTTCCCTCCCTCTCCTCTGTTTGCTAATTAAATTGTCATTTGGATGCCAGGAAGCTAGTCCTGAAGGTGGGAAAATTCAATTGTACTTTGAGGATTTGTTGAAGACCAACACATCTTTATTTGTGGTAAGCAACCGCTTAACCATTTTATTTTATTTTTTTTGTTGAATAATTTCGATCAAGATTCAAGACCTAGATGCACATTTGGCTATTTTTATGCTTATTTTTATAATCAGAACATAAGGGAATCGAAAGGCAAAGACCCTGTTCTATTTGTAGGACCGAAGGGGGTACTGTTTCATGACAAAGACAAGTTATGCTATCGAAACAACCCTCAAAAGATACTAAGATAGTAGTAAACTCTAATAAGTAGAAAAAACTTGGTTGTATGAAGCCTGCGTATAAATAGTAATGGAAGTAAATTTACAATCTTACTGATGATGGGCCGCCCTTAGCTCTAGTGGCAGGGCGTTGTCTTTTCACGTTTTGGATTCGTATGATTATGTACAATTACAATTTTCTATCCATGGTGCCAAAAAAGGAAAGATAAAAAAGAGATTAATTTGGTTTTAAAGGAGAAATTGATGGTCTCCATTATATTAGTTGTGATGTGTTTTGCTGCACTTTTGAATATTGTTTCTGTGCAGGAAGAACTGCTTCTGGAGCACTTTAGTGATTTGATCAAGTTTGTGAAGACACGAGGATGTAAGTAGTATACAATTAATATTTTGACTTTTTGATATTCTGTATGTTTAAATTAGATATACTGATTTGCAAATCGTCATATCAGCGGAGGACCCAAGTTCTAGCTCTGGCTTTGACAAGCCTATAACCGTTGCTGAAGTCGAGCCAATTGTTAAAGACTTTGCTAGCAGATGGAAAGCAGCAATAGAGCTGATGCACAAAGATGTCATCACTTCTTTCAGCAACTTCTTGTGTGGTATGGAGATCTTGAGGGCTGCTTTGACTCAGCTTCTGCTCTATTACACCAGGCTGTCGGATTGCATAAAGAGGATCGTGGGCGGGTCTACACTGAACAAGGATCTTGTGTCCATTTCCTCAATCATGTACGAAATCAGGAAATACTCGAGGACTTTCTAAACCATTCATAAATCATCCACAAACAAAGCATCATCAGGGGAGACTACGATCTTTCCCATTGCGGCCATTCTTGTGAACTTGGGTGACTGTTTGCCAGCAGAAACATAGCGCAAACGAAATTGAATTTAATAAATTTATCAGATAAATGCACACATGTTGATTGAAGCAAGTGACTTGCACTGTTCATGAATGAGTTGATTATTTTGTATTTTCAATTTTGTTGCAAGAGTTAAAAGAGAGACATGTAGAGAAGTTTGTCGAGTGTGGCTCCGACAACTATACAAATTCAGGTAGTACTTGCATACGAAAACAATTTTCCTTTCTCATTATTAAAAATTAAATGTAGAACAGAATATATAAAAATTCAGGTTAAAACATCCTGTATCTATAGATCTTAAATAATAATAATCTCAATTTTGCATTTTTGTAGAAATGGGATTGTGCTGTGTTGTCTCCAATACCAAAATGTTTGAAATGTGTGAGGTAGCAAAAAAGCACAAGTTGTGTGCCTGACATTATGTGCATGAACCCTTTGTGGTCTAGCAGGCCTGAGCCAGCCTGACATGTTATGTTGGGCCTAAAGTAGCACAACTTGTGGATTGTGGTAGCCAAAAATGACCTTTAGACCCAATAGCTCAAAAGTCCAGGTTGCTTAGGTATAGGCCCGGTTTTGGCCCACCTGGTATCAGTTGATTCAGTCAATGGTTCTAAATGATATCAGATGATGATGAAATCGACATAATGTCGATGATAAGAAGAAGAATTAATGAGATATGCTTGTAAAAGAAAGTTTGAAATTGTTTTGAGCACTTAAAACTATATTTTCAATTTTGCCCATTTTAGGATTGATTTATCAAATCTCAATTTTTTGGTGGCAAGCATGCTTTATCCTATGTCATGTAATTGTGAGACAGATAAGTAAAGCAATTATATAATAAAAGTCTTATTAAGTGAATATCTAAAGTTGCTAGCTTTCAATCTTCTAGTGAAATATATTATGAAAAGATCAAAGGATTTTCATGAGTTTTCACTTTGTTGTAGTTAAAATGTTGGAGGCACACAATCAGACAATCTAGTGCCACTGCAGTGACAGATTTGGTTGTCCCCTTCTAGGACCCCAAATGTGGTCCATTATGAGAGTGATCAGTGATGGAACTCATAATAGCTAGCTGTGTTTGTACCAGGCCCCCACAAAAGGGTAATCATAGCTTGCATACATAACTTCTTGTTAATCATTTATCAAATCTATATAATGTTGTATAGATTAATTTAATTTATAGTGAAAAAAAAAAAGGTTTGCTATATATCGTTAATGACTATTTTCACTTTATTGTAGCTTAAACCAAAATATTTGGGATCGAAAAACAAATATTAATTGTCATGCTATAAAGAAGACATATCAATCGATTAATTAATAATCATCCAACATGGAAGACCATATATATATAGAAGATGTTCCTTGGCATGAAGAAAATTAAAGCATATTAGCATATTAAACAGTCTCAAATTAAAAGCATAGTACGTAGTAAGTAGCAAAATTCATTCTCTCAACCAGCATATGGATAGAGAATGAATTGAGGATCTTGTCCTAAAGAAAGAGAGAAAAAGAGAGGTAGAATCCCTAATTACAATCCAATCCATAGACTTATACATATTCAAAACGAGTATCAAATTAAATTCGTCTCCAAGTAGACATTCGCGACAAAGAGAGAGAGAGAGAGAGAGACGGAGAGACTGATTGACTGGGAGATCTAGCAAAGAGGAGGATGACCTAAGTCCTAACCATGGTTGGTGGTGGGTTAGAAGAAGAGAAGAATCCAAAGGGAACCAAAATATCTCCCAAGGATTACATGCAAATGCTTTTGATGAGCTCCACATCCATTGATGGAGTTCTTCAAATTAAAAACAAACTAAAAAAAAAAAAAAAAAAAACTAGATGCAAAAATGAAAACACTATCCCTCCTATGTTTTAGTGTTTTGTGCTAATACTCCAAAGTTTAGCCACAATGAATTTACAAGGAAAAAAAAATAAAAAAAAAATTAGTGAAGATTTTTCTCCCCTTACCCTAAGGGAAGAAACATTGATTTGTTAGACACATTTTTACGTAAGAGGTCCCTTTTTTTTTTTTTTTTTTTTGAAAAAAAGTTGGTAAAAAAAAAAAACATTTTATAAAAAACATGACTTCCTAGCTACATGGTCCTAGTTCTAAAAACCCTAAGACTACATGTTAATGCACAAAAAAAAAAAAAAAAAAAAAAAAAAAAACTTTGAGGGCAAATTCCCATTCATGCCCTTCAATTTTTGCTAAAACTGCCTCTTGATCATCTAGAGGGGTTGATTAGCCAAAAAAAAAAAGTGTTTGGAGGGATTAGCCATTCAAGGTTTGCTATTTTCTGTGTTGTTGATGAATTTACAATTTGGGCAAACCAAGTTTTTTTAAGACTTTATTAGCCTTTTCCTAGGCTAAAATGTTACAAAATGATTTTCCTTTTTTTCTTCTTAGCCTTTCCTAGGCTAAGGATGTTATAAAATGATGAAAAAAAAAAAAAAGTTATATTCCCAAACTCAGCTTATCCTGAAGCTCGAGCTGGTTTTGTTCGATACAAAAAGTGCTTTTGGTTCTCTTTTGAAGGAACCCATTTTTTTAGAAAACGATGCATAGAAAAAAACATGCATGACCATCCAAACTCTGGAGGCCGATTTTTACCCCGACGTGGGGTTTTTGTATGTGTGTGTGCAAATTGCTAACCCCCGAAAGGCGATAGCTTTTTGTGTTAGGGAGAGAGAAAAGAGAATTGAACCATGGTTAGGCCAAAGGTCTTTTGAAGACTTCATGAAGAGAAGCACAACATGGAGGTGCTGTTGAAGGAATATTTGATGATCAATCTAGCGATGTGGAATTGGTGGTGCGTGAAGGGCCATGGTCACGCCTGTGGCACAGCAAAACACACTGTCATGGATATTAGTACCTCTTTCAAACAATTCCCAATTAATCTTACATGATAATTTCATTGGGATCCCTAAAGTTTTACCTAATTACCACCATTTTTGTTAGTTTTCAATTTTGTCAAAAACCAACATATAAGGATATTTCAATAATTTTTCAATGTAAGTTGATTAATTAAGCCAAATATAAAGTGGGTTATACAATACAAACCTGATTGCAAGGCTGGTGTGGGAGCAAGAGACATGGGTGCACCATAGTGCTGAGGGTAACCTCCGGCTGTTGCTGCATTGATGGCCGAATATTGGAACAGGTGGTGTGGATACTGCACACCGTACCCTTGCCCGGAGCTGTAGCCGGTGGCTGCTCCACCGCTCCCTTCACCGAACTGCATATATGGGTAGAAAGGCGTGGCAGCTCCGCTCATCATCCCTCCAGTATGGCCATTACCATACATGGGATATTGGGCAGTTGCACCACCATAAACGTTGTAGTAGCTCTGGACCCATGAAGGAAAAATTATAATTCAGACAAATTAATTATTGTTTCTATATATATGGTAAGTATAAAGTTGTTTTTGAAACATGAAACATGAAACATGAAACTGCATTTAGTTAAACAGAAAATGTTTCACGTTACGGGAAGAACATAATTTTTGATTAATAATGAATTTCTGTGGTACGAATTACAAATAATAATAAAAAAAAGATTTGTATCAATATAATTTTTTTATCTTTCCATCATCGAATTTAAACTAATACAAATCCGCAAAACCAGTACTTGATAATAAAATTAAGAACTCAAATCAACTGTCCAAAAATAGTGTTTCAATTTATGTCTAACCAACTAAATTAGGATATGTGTCTACATTTATGGAAGAAGTTGAAAAAAAAAAAAAAAAAAAAAAAATTAAATGCAGACACATCAATTAGGATACCATTTTTGGACAGCTAATTTGAGTCTTAAAATTAATTAGGCTCATTAAATAATTTTGATATGACATTTACTTAACCTGGCTAAATTTTAAATACAACATGGCCCAACTTGGGGTACCGTCCGGCACCGTTTTGGTAAAAATGAAAAATTTTGTCCCAATCGACAAATTAGGAAACAATTTATGAACCTAATTAATTGGTACCAAGTCCACGTCAGGCTTCCTTGAATGTCAATATAAGTCGGTACCAAGTCCATGTCATTAATTAATTGATTTTTTTTTTCTTTTCATAATTGGCAATGTGGATAATTTACTAGTCTAAATATTATACAATTTCGAATAAATTAATCAATCATTTTGTCAATATTATTCCAATTTAAAGAGACAATTTATTATTGCATATACAGTATAATAGAAAATAATGCATGTTATTATTTATTTTTATTTTTTTGAAAGAAAATATTGCATGTGTTGTTATTTATATTCGTAATGTATATTCACTTACAATAGTTTACGTAAAAACCTAATCGGCTTGCTTGTATTTTTCTCAAATAAATAATGTAGAGAAAATAAAGAGAGAGAAGAAGAGAATATTGTACAAACCGTAGGGTAAGTGTAATCGGGCGAGTAAGGAGAGTACCTGAAATGGTGTTCCAAGAAACGAAAATAAGAAAAAGTAAATAAATAAATAAAAAGAGTTAAAATATGAAAGTTGGGACTTGTGAGAGAAAAATGAAAGAGTAAAAATTCCAAAAATGAAGATAATAATGCAAACCCATGTGTTGCATGCATTGTATATAATGATTACATACATAACATAAAAAGGGCTATAAAAGTAAATGCATGTTCATGTTCATTGATATTCCTTTCAATGATGCATATACGTACATATATCCACATGCATTTATATAATGCTCTTGCGCATGCATGCCTTCATTGTGGTTGACACATTTAAAAGCTTGTAAAAGAAGTGTGTCCATTGGAGAGAGAGAGAGAGAGAGAGAGAGAGAGAGAGAAGTCATGATGTGGGGATGATGGATATAACATGAGTCATGATGTGTGCTTTGACAGAAGACAGACCTAGTTTAATGGGGTTGGGTGTGTGCATGAGTTGTCAATGCACGTGCATGCAGCATCTCTCATGAGACATAAAACATATGCATACACACATGCAAGAGAGAGAAAGAAGAGAGAGAAAGAGAGAGAGTAAAAAAAAAAAAAAGTACCCATAAAGATTAAAAGGAATCCCTTGTTGGATGGCATAATGAGGGAAGGTTGCAGTTGAAGCAAAAGTTGTTCCTCCAAACCCTGTCTGATAATTGCTCATTACCCTCATGTTCCTCCCTCCTCCTCCTCCTCCACCACCACCACCACCACCACCACCTCCTGTCAACCAAAATTCATTTTTAATCTCGAATTCATCGAATGTATACATACATACGTACATTACATCCATCCAATACAATGTGTATACTATGAGATTTTACAAATCACACGCTTCTATAAAGAGACAGAAAACAGATTGATGTCATTCATTCCTAGATTGTGTGCGTATTTTGTTATTTTGCATGCATTTTGAAAAGACTGGCCAGTAGTAGTAGTATTTGTTCTTCTTCTCTAAGTATAAGAAATTCGTTGAACAAAACAAGTTATGGAACTTTATTGGATTGGGAGGAATATTCAAGCTGGGTTTGACAGTAAATATATATATATATATATATATTTATGTTATGAGTTATTTTTAGATATAACAGTATATTTTGGAACCCTCAATAAAAATGTTTACACCAAATAACGTTTGCAAGAATATCCAAAACCACTAGTTAAAGCTAATTTGCTCAAAGCATCTTCATACAGTGACATAAAAAAAACAAAAGTAAAAACAATGAGATATTTCATTGAACTTTTTATGGATCTGATTTGTATTATCACTCTAAGAAGAAAAAAAAAAAAAAAAAACCCTTATTAACAATGAATAACACTAGGCCAAAACAATAAAAGAAGAAAAAAAAAGTGAAGTAGTATACCATGTTTTGGTGTTGAAGGCTTGGATCTTTGAACTCCCAAACAAGCAAGATTACAATTAGCTCTTCTTCCATCTATCACTGGAGCTGCATCAACACAGGCTTTCATGGCTGCTTCCGGCTCTCGAAAAGTTACCTGAAGTAGAAACAACACATTTCATCATCAAACACATACATATACATTTTTAACATTATGTACGTTCATCCAATAAAATAATTTGTTATAAGTACATCAGATCTTGATATAAACGAAGATCTGGGTATAAGAAAACAAAATGAAAGAGTTAAAAAGAAGTAGAGAAAGAAAGCATACAAAGCCATAGCCCTTGGATCTACCAGTGGCCTTGTCAGTGATAACAACAGCCTCCAAGATCTCACCAAACTGTTCAAAGTACTTCTCCATGGTCTCCTTCTGAGTCTCCCAAGCCAACCCACCAACAAAAACCTTTGTGTAAGTTGTGTCACCAAACTGCCCTGTCAAATTACCTGTTGTTGGGGTCATCTTCTTCTTCTTCTTTTCGACTTCTTGACGACCACGATGAAGATGATGATGTTTTTATTGGATGTATATCTATCTATATGATCAGCAACTTATAAAATTCTTCCAAACAAAAGTCAGCTTCAAGAAACTAGAGTTTGGTGATGGTGGTGGTGCTATTAGGGTTTGATGAATATAGATCTAGCTAGCTAGAGAGAGAAAAAAAAACAAAAAAAACAAAAAAAACAAAAAAAAAAAAAACTGTTTGTGGGTTGTGTGATCAAAGAGAGAAAGAAGAGAAGAGAAAGAGAGATGATAATTAGGTCAGAGAGAGAGAGAGAGAGAGAGAGAGAGAGAGAATTGAGAGGGAGGGAGGGAGGGAAGGAAAAGCAAAAAAAAGTAGTAAAAAAAGAAGGCAAAGAGGAAAGAGGGGTCTCATAATACGGACATGAATTATATATACACCCCAACCCCACCCTCCTCTTCTTCTTCTTCTTCATTTCATCAACTCTTTCTCTCTCTCTCACTTGCATTGGTTTCTTCGTGCCCACCACCCTCTCCAATTCTTTTTTTCTTGGATGATTAAATTTCAATCATTATTTTTTTCTTAACCTTTTCTCTTTATTTAATCTAATTTTATATATGTATTGATATTTCTAGTAAAGGATTTCACTTATATTTACTAGTTAATGCTTGATGGGATTTGATGTGGTTTAGTAGTAAATTTTCTTGCACTCACTTTAATGAAATTGTAGATTTTGGTTATATTTAACTTCTAAATTCGTAATTATTAAAAAATATATATATTAGTTAAATGTCTAAGCTTTTGATTATATGTGAAGATTTTCCATATATTATTTGAAACTAAACTTCATAATGAGATTTTAAAATTTTGAAAGTAACAGTTTATAAAATATAAAATTTTCGTAAATTGATTATAACAATTTTTGAGTTGACGGTTCTATTTTTCTTGTAAATAATTTGCTTATTCTTTATAGGAAGAGAATCCTATCTTAATGTAAGTTTCACCTAAGCAATTTTTTTTTTTTTTTTTTTTTGAAGATACAACAACTTCCGAGATCAGCGAGATTAGACTCCAAAGCACGGCTCGGAACTCTGCTCCCACTATAGGGGAGAGAGCACCCACACACAAGGTGGGACAAATAATGTATATATATATACATACCAAGGTCAAGGATTGAACCTTGGTGGTGGAGCACCCTATGGGAGGCTCTAACCACCAAGACAATAGGACATTGGTTCCTAAGCAATTTTTTTAAGGATATGTGAATTTAGATAAAAATTAAAACATTTGCTTGTATATTTAGGTGTCATTAGATTAGGTAAAATCTAGATAAAATTCATAACAATATAAAATCCAAATCTCTATTTTACAATCCTTAAACCAAGAATAAAGAACAAGATCGAATGTTATAGTTACATATTTAAATTTATACGGTTTCATCATTTATATTTATATTTTAACAAAAACCTAATAAAAACCAACAAAATTTTCTGTTATTAAGTTGTTTTTTTTTTTTTTTTTGGTCTTTGAAGATCCACGCGTGGTTCCCGAGCGTGAAAGTGGTTTCTGACAAATTATTATGTTTGTCGTGGTTGTACTTTCTATTATTTTAATGGGGTCCACGAAGTGACTTTTCTACCCCGACTTTTTCAATATAATTACGAAACATACAACATTATATGAGATTTTTTTTAGCAAAATCAGTAGTGGCACAAACGGAACGGGAAATATATATATAAAAAAAAAAAATTAGAAAACGGAGGGAATTTGAGAGTGAAATCACGCGGGAGGTCAACGGTCAACCAAAACGCATCCATCCAATTGCTGCTGTATAAAGTTGGGGTGATTCTATGTATCTTTTTATGATAATAATAATGATATTAGATAAATGTGTATTGAGAAAATCTCTGGTATTGTGCACCGTTGAAATGTATGTCATATCTTTAATGATTCGATATATCATTCAACAATATATTGAAGATTTTCTTCCCGATAACTTATGATCTTACTGTAAATGTTAAGGTTAATTTCCAATATCAATAATCAAATCAAGACAAAATTTTATAACTTGTATAAATTCGTGAGTTGGAGTAATTTTAACTTTATGATAATTATAGGAATCAATATTATTATTATTTTAATGTTTTAAGGATTAATTAAAGGACTATTGTCCATATTAAATTATTAACCACAGTAATTAGATTGTACCTCCAAACTTTGCAAATTATTCTCATTTTGACTCAAAACACATTTGAAGATTACTTTAAGTAAAGAATATTTGTTAACGTGAACAAAAAATAACTATTTAAAGATTTGTTTTCATATATATTGAACTAAAATAAATTGGTTAAGATTCTTGATTAGTAATCACGACTTAAGTTATATTATTAATAAGGATGTTAAACACTCATAACAATTCATGCAAATCTCTGAATTGATTAATTTTAATTAAGTTGGTGAATTAAGTGATTGTAGATTTTATAAAATGAGTCGATCAATTCAATTGAAAATATATCCATCGGATTAGTATATCTAGAATGAGCATAATAATAATTTATTAGATTAAATATAATAATATGTTATGTCTTTCTCAATCTCACCTAATTATTATTTTTCTTAAATCCACCTAATTTTATTAATATATATATTAATTCTTAAAGCCTTTTAATTTTTATGGATTTGCATTGGTCTATATTTTCTATTTATTAATTAATTGTGAATATGACACTTATATATATAGTCCAAAAAATACAGCAAAAAAACAATAAAAAAGAATGATTAAAGAAGTTGGATTTTCAATTGGCTTGCTAAAGTATATATGACTTTGGCCGACATACACAGCTTTAAGCTTTTCGTCTTCAAAACAATTTTTTTAAATCAACATAAAATGAAATAAATCGTATTTTATGGGAATAAAAAAAAAAAATTAAAAGAATTTGCTGTATTGTGTGGTCACAAAGAAGCTACCAATTGCAAGAACATTTTCTTAGGAAAATTAAAAACTATATAATGATAGAGACTCGTGGTGGTTGTTCGGTTTCTATAACAAAAATGACATTAATAAAAGGAAAAAAAAAATAGTACTACTAAAGGTTAAATGATCCTTAAATTACACATATTTAATGAGATTTAATTTAATTATATTAATGGAAGTTATTGTCTTAGACTGTTTTTGTCTATTATTAAGGGGAAATGAATTTAATGGAAGTTATTGCTTCTTTTTTTTTTATGACAAACTAATGACGAATTTAAAGATTTAAATCCTCTAATCTGATCTTTTTCCTGACCTTTTACTAATTGGCATGTTCTCACTATGAGTGGTGATATTGACACCTTTACTACTGAACTATTTATGCTTACTTTTTAAAATTTGATTTAATTATATAAAATTATATAGTTTTATTAATTTTTTTGATTTATTTTCAGAACTACTCTTTTACTTATTTTTCAAGCTTAATACATCCTATATCTTTTTCAAAAAAATAAAAATACACTTCATCTCTAATATATATATATAGAGAGAGAGAGAGAGAGTTTTCTAACATCCATCTTTATTAGATATGATTTTTTTTTTCTACAGCCGATTAGATATTTAGATTGTTGGTGATAGATTGTGAATGTGATATTAATCGTCTTATGATTTTTTTTTTTAGCGATTGAGTTAGTGTTTTGGTGTGGTTTCGTTTTGTTAGAGATTATGTTTTCTTGGATGCGATTCTTGGTGCGATTTCGTTGATATTTTTGTTTTTTTTTTTTTCTTTTAAAATAACATTAAACTAACTTTGGAATATTCATAATAAAATCTACAAAAAAATTGATACAAATTATAGCATATTTGGAAGATCTGAAAGAAAATAAAGCGAGAGAATAAAAAAAAAAAAAAAAAAGTAGCAAACATAGATATGGAATTTGAGAAGAAAAATAAAACAAACATGTGAAACAATAAAATTAATAAATACTAAATATGAGAAACATGAAATCGAGATCTGAAAGAAAATATTAAAAATATATATATTAAACATTTAGTGATTTGAAATAATCTATGTCATTAAAGCTTCTGTCATTAGGGTTTTGAAATAATGAAAGTGGGGTTTTTATTAGTTTTACTTCGTACAAGATTTTTTTAATAAAAATTGTATGTCTATTTAAGTAATTTGATAAAGGAAAAAGAAATACTAAATAATTTAAAAAGTAGGGTATAAATAGTTCAGTAGTGGGTGTGTTAATGGCACCACTCTTTCACTATTTATATATTTACGTGATTTCTCTCTTATCTCCTTAGCTTCCCACCTAAATTATGAAAACAAAATGGGGAAATTTTGTTCAATTGTTTAAAGGGTGCAGATATTTCCACTCATAAATCTAATTAGTACACCCATTTTTTTTATGAACATACATGTCAAAAATTTAAAAAATAAACATTAATATAAGCACTCATCCTAATGTCAATATTATAGAACTGCACCATGATCTTTGATCGAGAACCACAGGGTAAGTAATTTAACGAATTTGTCAACAAGTTCTCCATTGCTACCGGTTACAATAAAATAAAATAAAATAAATCTTATTATTTTTGGAATCAAATCATTTTCTAATGATGATCAAATTTACTATTGAAAATGTCTCAAATGTAGGAGACTTTTAAAAGAGAAGATGTAGAACTGGATTATATATGGGGATAAGAGATCTTCAATCTGGAATTCTCTTATATCTACGACTATCTTTTAAGAAAATAAAATTACTCAATCACTTTTTGTCTATAGATAAAGTTCATAGCTAGACATAAAAGAAAGACCAAAAAATAAAAAGTAAGGAAATACTTACCTCTATATGACAAGACCTCTTATTTATTTATTTTTTTTCCATTACTTTGTTATATGATAATCATGTGATAATGAGAAAGTTTGATACTTGAAATAAAATTAGAGTTTATTTAGGGTTTATCATAAAAAGTAAGATTCATCATAAGTTTTTTTTTTAAAATAAAAAATTAAAAAAAAATAAAAAGATATAGAAGAAAATACGAGTATAATTAATGAGTATATATACATACATATATATATATATTATTTTATTTAATTTTAATTAAAGTAATTTGTCTTTATTGGCAAATTTCTATTAAGATATTTTTGTAATAAATTTTAATACTGGTGTACTAATTAGTTTTATAGGTGACAATATCGGCACCCTTGCTTAAAATATTTGATGTGGACGTACATTCTTGTTCTTGTTCTCTTCTTTTAATCGGAACTAAATTCTTGCTAATCACATTATTATGGAATTCATGAGGTTAAATTATTAAGAAACTTGTTTTAACAAAAAGACATTGTCCTAAAAGAATTCGGGGAGAGGAATAAGAATCGAACTCACAAATCTTATGGTATCACTATCCCATGATATATGTGTGAAAGACATACCAATACTCATCTTGTTAGATAGAATCTAATCTTAAGAATGGTTCATTAATACTTATATTTTTTAATAATAAATTAGTTAAAAGGATATTAGATACCATTTGTTGGATATATGATATAACTAGGTTTTCATGGACCAACTAAACAAAATATGTCATTTTTGTTGTCATGCATGCCATTACCAAATACTAATTAAGAAGTAAGAAATCTCTGGCTGTTGTAGTTGATTAATCATTATAATTATATATGATTAATTTGTTGGCTGTAGAATTGGCCAAGTTAGTTGGGCCTAGCTAGATCATATTAAAATTTCATTAATTACCTGAAATGTGATTAATTTTCATGACTATCTTTTCTAATATTTGACGCTGACATATGGATAATAACTCTCTTATGCTGCCATGCATATTCTTTATATATCAACCAACCAGCACAAATATTCTAACTAATTCTTCTATCCACCTATTAATGATTTTTTTTTTTTTTTTCCTTTTAAGTTGTTAAAATTGGTGCAAAAATAAGACCCACTTTGCAAGACCCATTTTGGGTTTCATAAAATTGAGCCACATTGGTTGCAAATGAGACCCAAAAAATAAGACCCAAAAGTGGGGTCCACAAGAGTAGACCCAAATGGAGTTCCACATTTGGAACCCAATTTGGGTCTTGCCCAATGATTGGGGTTGAGTTCCCAACCCTCTCCAATCATTGGGTTGGGCCTTTTTTAAAAAAAAAAAAAAAAAATTTATATATATATAATTTAAATTAAAATTAAAATATATAATTATTAATTTCAAAAAATATATATAATGAAAAAATATATATATATTTAATATTTATATTTCAATTATTTAAATTTAAATATATTATTATTAATTTCAATAATTATATACATAATGACAAAATATAAATAAATTTAATTAAATCAACAACTGAACAATTTCGGAATTTTGATATATATATATAGACCGGTTCTCGGTTCGGTTCACCGGTTTGAACCCATGAACTGGAAACCTCACCGAAATATCCATTTTTTTTAAAACGAAACCGAAATCGGAAGCGGAACTGAACCGTCGGAACCGTCGAAAACCGGACCAGAACTGAAACCGAACCGTCGGAACCGCCAAACCCGAACCGTTGAAACCGCTAGACCCAAACCATCGGAATACCAGACCCGAACCGACGGAATCGTCGAAAACCGAACCAGAACTGAAACCGAACCATCGAAACCGCCAAACCTGAACCGTTGGAACCGCTAGACTCAAACCATCGGAATACCAGACCCGAACCGGCGGAACCGCTAAAATCGGACCGAACCGGAATCGGAATCGGAACCGGAACCGGAACCGGAACCGGAACCGAGGAACTGAAACCGGAACCGAAACCGAAACCGAAACCGAAACCGAAACCGAAACCTTCAAAACCGAAACCGAAATCGGAACCGAAACCTGAACCGAAACCAGAATCGGACCTTTAAAACCGGAATTGGAGCCGATTTTGAAGGTTCAAAACCGAAGCCGGATTCAAACCGAAACCGACGCCATGTCTAATCGTATACAATATTTTGTTTTAAATATTTATTTTTATTGTTGATGTAATTCGGTTGTGATAATTTTAAATTAATAATTTTTTTTAAATGAATTATAATTTGTTAAATAATTGTTGATAGTGTTGATATTTAAAATATATTATATAATTTCTTTATTAATATATATATAATATTTTAAAGAAGAATAATGATTGTTTGGAAAAAAGTAAAAAAAATGGATCCATTTTTTTTTTTTAATTTTGCCCTATTGTGGGGAAAATGGATCCAAATAAAAGAGACCCAAATGGGAAGACCCATTCTTTGAAAAGAAGATCCATTTTTGATGATGTGGCACAAAGTGAGTCTTGTTTTTTAGAGCTACCAATGTGGATGCTTTTAGTAAGAGCATAATTTTATATTTCATCACAAAGCCCTGCACTAATGGCAAGTGGTCAGGAATGATGGTTCATGGTTATGCTATAGTGACACGGGCTGTCCAATCAAGAGAAGTCAGCTTCATCAAATTTGAAAGTGGGTGAGAGGGGTAATTTGAAATATTAATAAAATTTAAATTAAAAAAATGTAAATAACAAAAAATAAGTAAAATAAACTATTAAAAAAAAAAGAAAAAAGATTATTGTGGGTTTGAAACAGCAATTGGGGAAGAGTTTCAATAATATTGGTGTCCATCTCATCCAATGCATACCCAGCTTTTTTCATTTTAGGATAAATTACATTTACACTCTTAAGATTTGAGACAAAGACACTTAGATGGAAAAGTTTAGTTAGTCTATAATAATACCCCTGTATTGTCAAAAATGCCCTTATATAATAATAAAAAATAAAAGTTTTTTTACACTAACACCCAAGGGTTTTTTGGACCTTACCATTGTCAAATAGGGGTGTGAGTGTAGAAT
Source organism: Acer campestre (assembly GCA_954870605.1). Taxonomy (NCBI): domain Eukaryota; kingdom Viridiplantae; phylum Streptophyta; class Magnoliopsida; order Sapindales; family Sapindaceae; genus Acer; species Acer campestre. The sequence continues at coordinate 956,724 of OX940810.1, read as the reverse complement.
AACTAAACTTTTCCATTTAAGTGTCTTTGTCTCAAACCTTAAGGGTGTGAATGTAATTTATCCTTCTTTTTATTGATTGTGATGTTTGTGTATCTGCCCACTACTCCTTTTGAGTGTTACAACCCACAAAAGCTGGACACTGTTTCTGATAATGCTGCTAGCTAGCTGGCAATATTGGTCATGAATCCCTCCAAACACCTTACAAGGAGACATTGTTTAAAGGCTTTAGCTATGATATATCGTTACCGGAGTGAAAACTAGATATCGGAATTTAATCCAATGGTCTAAAAATTTCAAAGGTTTTAAAAAATAAAAATATGTTAAAAATCTTAGAGTAAAAATGCTAAACCATTGTTTTAATTTGCAGAATTTTACTAGGTTGTGATGAAAATCAATCAAGCAAAGTAAAATGATTGCTCATTTGTTAGAGATTAATACTAACGACTCTCTTAATACAAGTTTTTGGGTCAAGTAATGAGTTGACATGATACATATATCAAAAATTGGATTTTCAGCACTTTGCGTTCGAAACTTCGAATGGTTAAACATGTACTTGTGTAATTGCATTTTGTATTTGTATATGCATATTTTTTACAGTCGAAATTTGTAAAATAATAATAATAATAATAATAATAATAATAATAATAAAGGGAATATCATTTGAGTTCATACGTCTTTTTTTTTAATTAACTGTTTTTTAACCATTTATCCATTTTTCACCGGCTAGGTCCCTATATTTTTAAAAACCCATAAAAAAATATATAAAAGAAAAGTTTTTAATCGTTTAAAAACCCCAAAAAGTAGATTAATTTATATATATATATATAAAGTTTTAAATATCTATCATCCAAATCTTAGATGCATGGTGAAGATTTATTTATTTTAAAGAAATTAATTTATAAAAAAAATTGTAGATGGATCTAAACCATCCATCTCATCTCAGATATGGATGGTGGTGATCAAATCACAAGCAAAAAATTTTGAAAATTTGAAATAGAAAAGAATTTCTCTATTTAATAAAATTAAAAGAAAAAGGATATTAAAAACGAACAAACAAAAAAGAAAAAAAGGAGACCAGATTGGATCAATTCCAATCCCCAAACCACATACTTGAAAATTCATATTCAATTCAAACATATTTATCAGATCAAAAGCCTTTCTTCAACCTATATTTAAAATCTCCCACTACCCACGTTACAATCTTGAAGAAGCAACTGATCCCACTAGAATCGTGACAAAAATTTAAGAGCTGCACTAATCCAATTCAAACACACCACTTAAGAAATCTCTAGAAATTCGACAAACCCAGTTCAAACTGACCTAAAAATCCAATTTTCTTTTTTGAATAGATCCGAAAGCATATTTCCAGAACTCTTCTAGTTATTATTATTATTATTATTAGATTAAAGCGAAAAAAAAAAAAAAAGAAAAGAATTTTCTCTATTTATCAGGTTATTTTCTTATAAAGTTAATTTTTTTTCTCTATTTAATTAGAAAAAAAAATTCTATATTTTCATTAATATTTTCACAATTTCATTCTACATTTCCACCATCTTCCTAGATGCACCTTTTTTTTTTTTTCCTTATTTTGTTAAGAGAAAATAAATATCCAGGGGTAAAATAGTCATTCAACGTTTTCAAATCAGGTCAAAGAAATCAAATTGATGGGTTTTTGAAAACATGGGGAAATAGAAAAGCCAAATATACCCTTGCCACATCATTTCAAATATAAAATATTTTTTAAAATTAAAATTGAAAAAAAAAAGAAAAAAAGATAATCTACCGATGATGGAGCTCCACTGCCAAAGCAAACAATAGATCTTTGATGATCTCCTACTTATTGGAAGAGACATTTGGCAATAATGGAGATTGACCTTCTACAGTTTGTATAGGAGGCTCCTCCACGAATTGAGGATGTTTTTGCAGGCGGCCGATATATTTCCTTTTTTATTTTTATTTTATTTATCAATTTTTAATTAAAAATATTTTATTTTTGGGATGAAGTTGCATGGGTATATTTGGATTTTCATAGGTCAATGTTAGTCAACTGTTAAAGTTAACGGATTAACTTGATGACAAGGGTTGTTTGTGTTAATTTATGACATCTTTTTGAAATCTTGCTGGATCCAATAAAGTAAGGGTAAGTTAGTGCAATTAACCCTGAAATTTAAACTATTGAAATGATAATCTTTTTTTTTTTTTTTTTACATAAAATCATATCAATTGATCTATAAATAAATAAATTTTAATTAAAGAATGACATTGACATAAATAAACTAACAAGATTAATTTTTTAAAAAAAAAACTAAACTAATAAGATTAATTGTTGATTAAATTAATCTCACCGGGTCCCGGCAGTAGTTGTATTTCAAAAAAAAAAAAATTGTTGATTAAATTAGTTGAAGTTGTAAATTTTTTTTTTTTTTTTTAAAAATAAAAATAAAATCAAACCGTTTTGATTGTAAAGTTTTGGTTTTGATTGAATAGTTCTATGCACCTCTGTTGTGTTGTAGGAGCAGTGTACATATTAGTTTTTTTTTTAATTACAAAATTCAAAACACCTCTTCAATTGGGGAGAGAAACGGAGTGGCAAATGAGGAAACGTGAGGTATGAGTGAGGGCAAACAGGGAAAACCAAGAAAGTTATGAAAAATGTTGATGGGCCTACTAGAAATCCCTTCAGTTTCACGATGTTAACCGCGACTTAATAGAAAGATATAAGGATCTATGATTCATCGATTAGCAACCGTTGGATGTTGGACATCTGAGAAGTAAAAGGAAGAAGGTACATGGTACACGTGAGGAGCAGGAGATGAAAACCAAAAAAAAGAAGAAAAAAGAGAATGTATAATTATCTGGCAAGTAAGGCAGCTGTCTCCAACTTCTTTGACCAGGAAAGCGACTCACTCTGTGGGGCCCACTGCCAGCTCAGTTTCACTCACACCCACTAATTTTTTATTTTATTTTATATTTTTTAAAAAAAGAAAAAGAAAAAACTAAACTCAAATTTAATTAACTTAATGAATTGTTTGTATGGATAATGGATGGATTCAGTAACTTGTGTTTTTTTTTTTTTTTCCTTCGTTGAGGGGCTCTGGAACCAATTGGATTCTACTAGAAGCAATTTACATCGGGTTTGAATTTGGATAACTACTTCTACAGTAGCCGAGGAGGAGGTGCACAAATAAGTAATATCACCCTACGCTGCCCCATCGGGATTGAAAACTTTTTAGTTTTCTATCTTATTCAGAGGTGTGGTTTCATATCTTATTTAGGAATCAGGAGTGATAGTTTTACCCACTATAATCTCCTGTATTCATAGAGACAGAAATATTGAGAATCGAATTAAGAGAATTTATTTCACCACCGTAAATAACAATTTGATAGTAAAAGTTGAGTGTTGGTATGCTATACATATATATATATATATGTACTATATAGGCTTAATGAATATCCTTTAATTTATTTTAATAAAAGAATACAATATATTTAATTGAAGTATTCAATGACCACCACACAATGTGACTTTGTGTTAAACAACATACATTCAATCTAACACTATCTTATAATTGAGTTTCCTATCTTTAATTTGAGTGGTCGCACACCACATGTGATATATAAAAGATAAAAATAGAATTGAAGTTTTCAATAATGTAAATATTAATTAAAATTTAAAAGTAGTCAATCTAAACATTTTATTATTTATTTATTTATTTATTTATTTGTAGTATCCGTTATTTTAAATTCTTAAATGTTTACTTTTCATATTCATATTTAAAGGAAATTTTATTTTAACTTTTTATTATGGAAAGTTACACAAAAGTACCCTGACCTTTACTAAAATTGCAATTAGATCATACTTTTCCCAAAATGACAGATTAGTACCTTTGACCAACAAGTTGACCGTTAGAGTTAACTGGTTTTTTTTTTAATCTAAGAAGGGTATTAAGGTTTTTTTACCCTTAAATAAATCATAAATTTTTAACAAGAAAATTTATAAAAAAAAATAGAAAATTATTGAAGAAAATGAAAAATAAATAAATAATATATTTTTTAGAAGATTTGGGAATCCAATTTTCCCAATTCTTTTTCCTCAAGAGAAAAAATTAAAGAAAAAAATTGAAATGATAATTTATTTGTTAATAATTGTCATGATTTCACATTTTTTTTCCAGCCAAACCATCACAATGATTTCACATTTTTTCGTAAAAAAAAAAAAAAGTAATTCACGTTTTTTTTTTATTTTTAATTTCACATGGCTCACAAAAAAGTGAACCATGTTTCGAAAAAAAAAAAAAAAGGCTTTGGAGTAATATATATGCAATTCTTGTTATGGACTGAAATGAAATTTTATAATGTGGTTACTCCCAATTAAAATTTCACTTGTGGTTAAAAATAAATTTTATATCATTTATGTGGTCATTTTTATAAATTCTCATTATATATATTAAGGCCATGTTTGACACGTTGTACTGTATTGCATTGGACTAGCTTTATTGAATTGGAATGGATTGTATAATACTGGACGAATTATGTTAGTAATGTTTGGGGAAAATCTTAGTTAGTCGACATGTCAGCATAAAAAGCGAAATTCACGAAGCCAGGTCTCCACATCACCAGACCATGCTAGATCGACAAGATACACAAAGCATTGGCGAGCTCAAAGACGGAAAGCAGGTCGCCCACTTAGAATCAATTCACCGAAGTAATCCTAGACGGCGAATTAATACCAACTTGGCAATTACGTTGTGAACATGAAATATCCCGAGATCATTATAAATATGGGATTCTTTGCATCTCTTGTAAAATCCGGGCCTAAATCGAGAAAGACAATCACTGCTTTTTAGCAGTTGATGAACCCGATAATAAATTTGAATATCTAGAAGATAATCCGTATAAGGAAAAGAGATCCCCCAAATATAGGCGAATCACCAAGATACCATCTCCTCAAAGCCTTCGCTTGCATGACAGGGATTTGAGCAACACTTTAATTCTCATATAAATACATGTAATCAGCAAAGGTGAGGAGGGAGGCAACAAGGCAATATAGCATTAGAGAGATACTCTTTGTAACCCGTAACCTTTTTCTAAATATAGTGAACATCATTTTTCCTGTCGCTACATTGGCCGTGGTTTTTCCTTGCCTTAGGGTTTTCTACGTAAAAATCTAGTGTTATTTATTTATTTATTTGTTTTTCTTATTACATATCGTATTCACGTAGCGGGAATGTGCTTTGGTTACAAACATCTTAGTCGATTCAAGCATCAACTTGAATACGTGTTGTTGTTGATTAGACAATCCAGAAATTGACATCAACAAGTACTATTCCATATTTGGTGCCCCATTGTACTACATTGTAATGAACTGTATTATATTAAATTGCATTATATTATTTTAAATTAAAAATTAAAATATTTTATTCATAAAAGATAATATACATATAAAATATTTTGACCATGTCATATATTCTTATACATCCATCATGTAAATTACATTTACAATTTAAAATACAATATATTCAATAACTATTAAAAACGAAAAATCATAATTTGAAATCCATAACATCATAGTAAATTGATAAAATCTCACACATAGTTAAATATAATATTAAAATAGAAATTATTAAATACATAAAAAAGTCAACCAAAAAAATAAAAACAAAAACATATCCTACCTATTCTCACACATAGTTAAAATTATTTTATATTATCACAGTATTTATCTATTTTCAAATTATTAAATTTAATAATTACTTAGGAATATACCTTTATCATTTTCAAAATATTTATTTTATTTATTAATTTTTTATCTTATAAATTTCAAATTGAAAAAATATTGCAAATTTAGTTATTAATTTTTTTTAAAATTTAATATATATGTTGGTCCTGTTGGATAAGTTATAGTCGGCTTCTGGACTAAATAGTTCTACATCGGCCGGATTAAATTATGCACCGGATTAACGGTGTACCAAACAAGGTGACAATAGATATATAGCTTGAGCTTCACGCTTCCACTCCTTTTATTTATAAGTAATTTTGACGCCTAATTTCACATTTATTTGATCGAATTTTCTTCAAATTTTGTTCTCTGAGTGGTGATCAACATCTGCATTAGCAATGTCAAGGTGCGCAGCTTTCCCTCCTCCGAATTACGTGTCGAACGGAGCAAGCTGCGAGGCTCTTTTAGAGGCTATCAAGGTTTGTCTCGACTTCTCACTAGCTTCACTTTTATGGTTTTTGTTGGGTGATTCACGATTGCGTTTTTGTTTTTAGTGTCGATTTTGGTTTGTTTGGAACAGAGCATCAATCTTTTTTCTAGTTTCAGTTTCTTTGAATCTTGATTGGTCTTGGTTGTATTTCTTGTCACAACTTGGTCATGGTTTGAAAGATAATACAAATTATTATTAGACAGTCTTGATGATACATAGGTACGGAATTGGTTTCTAATCTACTCATAAATTACAAGCTGTGGTTTTGTTTTCTGTTCGATGTATACAATTATTCAGTGCAACCGTACGACGTTTAGAGATAGTCAATTAATTATTTGAATTATATAATTACTTATATTGATTGATATATACTTATATAGGTAAGGAGAGAAAACGCAGTTGCTGAGAAGAGGAGGAAGAATAAGCAGAAAAGGAAGCGAAAGAGAGATTTCGGAGAGATTAGGGAGGAAAGGCGCAGTCACTGTTGGGAATAATTCTCTATTAAACTGATGAATGCGGAACGCCGTGCCTAATATACGTCCATAACTCATAGCAAATTATAACGTCAATAAGCAGAAAAATAGATGAGAGAGAATAAAATAATCACAACACAAGATATACGTGGAAAACCCAAAAAGAGTATAAAAAAAACCACGGGCCGTCAGGACGACAGAGAAAGTTCCACTATATGATAAATTGTTACAACCATATACTCCAGGATTCTCTCTCACACCTAACCCAAACTCCACTCACAAGATCCTCACCAAGAACCTCACAATATCCCCTTGGTCTCCCCTAAATATCACCCACTGATCTCTAATTAGATCCACCGATATTCCCTTGGATCCCTCCTCGGATATTCCCTTAGGTCCCCCCAGATCTCACTCACACTCTCTAATGTTACAGGGTGTTTTTCTCACCATTGCCTTAAACATAAACATTATGACTATTTATACTAGTTACAGGGAGTTTAAGATAAAAGGAAATCCTACTCCTAAACGTACAAGACTTACTTGTTCCACATAAATACTATTTCCTTTTATGACAAGTCTTCTTGTAGGGAGTAAGTGTCCGTTTGGGAGAGCTTGTCTACTAGCTAAAAGAGCTTTTTTCAATTATTTTTTTGTCGTTTGGTTGACACTTCAGTAGAGCTTTCGACGATTAAAAAAGCTGTTTTACGTCTACTTAGAGAAGCTCAAATTTTAGGCTTTTCCAAGTAGACTTTTTGAGCTTTTTTAAAAAACATTAAAATCTCTAATATAACTCTATAATTTAATATTTGCTAGAGTATTTTGGTAATTCTCTCATTAAAAAAGCTCGTTTTTAATTGACAACCAAACGACCAATGACTTTCATTTAAAAGCTATACCTCTAAAAGATCTATCTGTAAAAGATCTATTGCAAAAAGATCTACTTGAGAAGCTCTCCCAAACGTACTCTAAATCCTTTTCCTTCAAGCACAAGAACTTCTAGAAGAATACCTTTTCCTATTCTGTGCAATATTCCTGATCTCAACAATACATCATCTCCGCTGTATAGGTTACGGTGTGCACCCCGCTTCCAACACCACGAAAAACTATTCTGTTCATGACCGCTCCATGTGCCGTGGCTTAGGCACTTGCCTATGCCGCGGTCCTATGTTGCGCCTAATCCTCTGGACTTTACCGCCCCATGTGCCGCTGCCTAGGCACTTGCCTATGCCGCGGTCCTGCGCAGCGGTACCTACCAGATTACGCTTCTTCAGTTCTTCTTCAATCTTTATTCTCCCTTAAAACACCACCATTCAACTTCCAAACGTATCTCACGTCTCCAGGAAGCTCCACATTAGTTGAGTCATTGTTTGGTTCACATTAGTACATTTGAGAATATGAGCAAAACCTAACAGTCACAAGCACAAGAAGAAGAAGAAGAAAGTTGACGAAAACGAAAACGAAAACGATTTGTCAGAGACAAGCAATCTGATTGAAGAACATGATCAACCGATATGTGATATAGTCTTTACGATTCTTCTGACAACACTGAAAAATTCAATGACTTGGCTCCTAGGCCTCACAGAGAACTCTTTGAGAATTTCGCTTTCCCTCCCTTTCGGATTCAGCAGCAGCACCCTGAGTTCCATGATCAAGAATGGCTCTTTGACAGGAGACTGCCCACTGAAATGTCTGATGCTAGGAATCATGATCCTCATCGCAGAAGCTCTTCTCTGTACTCATGTGCTCACTATGTGCCACAGGCTCTGCCGTGCCCGGTTATTTGAATTTGTACCAACTGGTAATTGTGGGATTCGTGGTTTTCTATACTGATCTTGCCCGAGAACAAGCACCTACTCGCTCTTCGTGTTGATGGTTGCTTGGGTTGAAAGTTTTTCTTGTAGGATTTGCAATTTGATGACAGATTGATATAGAAAGAGTTTGTTGATGTGCTTAGAGAGCAATTCTTGTGAAGTTAATTACCTTGTAAAACTGGTGAAACATCTTTTTCACATTTTATCTATTCTAGTTTTGAAGCTCTTGAAATGCTTCTTCACACACTACAAATTGGTATCAATGAAACAGTCTATTCACTTAATATCCAATGTATAAAAGCTTCATCGGAGAAGGTTGTATCAAATGGGGACTTAAATAGTGGAAATGATTCTTGAAAGATAATTTACAAGCAAATACCCAACATAACCCTTGTTTCCTTACAATTTTTTCGACAAAACCTCTCTTTCTGGCTCGATTCTTACCCGACAACAAAATGATCAATTTAGTCCTACCATGATCCACCCAACAAAACGATACTAATCAAATTAGCATCTAACAAAAAGCACAACTCCATGTCTGTCTACAATATATCTTCATGGTAAAGATGAAGCCCGAGACCAAAGCGTGCACAAGCTCGGCGAAATGCCATTGCTTCTGCCTTCTGTACAGGATCTCCATAACCAGGTTCATCCATTGAAGCAGTCCCTGTTGACTCCCTATATATCTTGTGGAATGAAAAGAGAAAACAAAAACGCCATTCAGGTCAGCTAACTTGTCATTACATTAACCTTAACGATATGAATAAAAATACACCGAAAAGAGAAAGAACGAAAACTATTCACTTTTTTTTTTTCACTGCAATATCAATACACCTCATCTTGAGCTACAACTTTCATTAAAATTGTTAATACTGGTCTTTAGCACTTCAAAGGAGTACAGGAAAAGAGACCGATTAGGTTTAGATAAAAGTAAAGAAGATCCCATCTTCTTTCTTTTCTGATTACCTTCCTCGATTCCATTCAATTTCTAAAAGGGATTACTAATCCTTGAATTTTTTTCAGATCCAACCAGGTCACTTCAAAATGGAGGAACAATTGGTATCCATCCACATTAGCACACACATTTTGCAATCAAGCAGAAAAGATGTGATATCATGTTATCCATTTTTAAATTTTGGTTTTCAAGAAAAATGACTTGTTGAGTTTTACAATGTAAATATTATGTCAACTTCACATTTTTATTCTCTATTTCGAATTTATTCCAGAAGTGGAAACTCATCCATTTCCTAACAGAACTGATTAACTTCTAGGGCTCATCCAGCTTATTAATAGAATATCTTAACTGCACAATGAATGAAGAAAACATACCCCAGCAATTGAATATGTTTGAACACACAGAAATTGTAAAAAACCATGCAGGTTTGATATATTGCAAGCAAATTCGGATTCTTACAGGAGGAGAGGTTTACAAAACACTACTCTTTTACATTCACAATTCAACATGAGATTCTTCTAATCATAAAGAAATTTTAAAAATTTCACAGTATACTTATTTTCAAATCTCAGACTATAATCCGTTGTCATGAGCCGGAGAATCTAAAGAAAACACAGCCCTAACTTTCAAATAGACAAGCCAACTGCTGCAATACCAATTTTCGAGATACTTCTCACTTGTCTTCTGCAAGTCTGAGACCTAACTCTATCTCAGAGTCTATTCTAAAATAAAAAAGAATCCACCAACAGCCCTATAATGGATTGAATTACATAGTGCCACCCAGGTTTGGAACCCAATTTTTAGAAGTTCATATGCACGCAATTATGTGTCATCACCTCATTGGTCGGAGGTCCAAGGGACCATAAAAGAAAATTCACAATAATATTTGAAGTCAAACCAAACTTCGACTGTCCTTAAAGAGGATCTTAGAAAGAAAAAACTTTCAAATAAAAAGACATTAGAACTTGAGAATGCTTTCATAGGAAAAATCTCACAAAGTAAAAAAAAAAAAAAGATTTATTGGAAATTTAGAAATGAAGGGAAAAGAACCAAAATAGAAAATATCATGATAACCAAGAATATGCTTTTCAATCACTACAAGAAATTTGAGTATTAGCTACCATATTTAGTGAGTCGAAATAGCCTAGTTATCTGCCCTTCCAAAGCATGTGGCAGAACATTTTGATTCAAAACATCCTTTCCTTCTGATAGGAACTGGAAAAACATCAATTCTAAGCAATGTTGAACAACTCTAACACAAAGTCTGTTTTTTAACTACCACCTTGAAGTCAACTAATAGATGATTATTCACTCAAAAGCGTTCAATTACTTAAACCAGAAGACAGTATAATTTTGATTTTAGGCTTTAATCAACTCAACCCCGAAGTCCAGACCAATTTTAAGCAGAGAACATCTTCAATATCATGAAATGTACCACCAAATTAGCTTAAATCACAGTACTCATATGGTTATCGTCTATTCGGGTTTGCCTGCAAAAACCCACATGACAGACCTTTAGGCCCGGCTGGTGGCAACCATGGCCACCTATATCTAACTCAATCATCATGTCAGTTGATTTGGTACCTAAAACTACTTCTCAGCATTCACAAAATTATGTCAAAAATCTGAAACAATTAGTTACCATTAAACAACTAAGCAAACGAAAAAACAAAAAACAAAAACAAGCATACCTCAGCATCAGTCCCATAGATGGTAACACGATAGACAACAGACACAGATTTTCCATCAGCAGAATAAGTGATGTTTCGAACCTCACCAGACCACTCTGAAATACATAATATTAACTTTAATCTTCAGTTTTTTGTTCTTTTAAACAACAAAACATAGAGAAAGAATCATTAATCAACATATAATAACTTACCCGGAGCGTGTAAGTTCATGATTCTATTCACAATATGCCTACAAAAACAAAAACAAAAAATGTTGTGATTTTTATTTGTAAATATGAACAAGAACATCGAAAGAGAATGAGAGATTACCAAGGCACGTATTTGATGGTGAACCCATCATCAATACGGTGTCGTATGACGGAATCGGGGACTTTCTTGTTGAGTTCTTTGAGAATCTCAGACAAAGGTCTGCTGATGCCCGAAGTGGGAACTGGGTCATCGTCGTTTTCTTCTTTGGTGCATGTTTCGGGTTGTGAAGTAAAAGCAGGGTGTGATTTTGATGAGAAGAGAGAGTGGGATGAGGAGGAGCTTTGGAGGATATATTTGAGAGAAAAGCTGAGGGAGGTGGTGCGAGAGAGGAGTGAGTTTCTGAGAGAAGAGTTCTTCAAAGCTGCTGCTGCTGCCGCCATTTTTGTAGCAGAAGAAAAAAAAAAATCCCTCCTTTTCCTACTTGAGTAATGAGTACTCGATACTTGTGTCTGGTTCTTCTACAAAGAGAGCAGAACAGTGTGGTCTTTTGGGGGCCTTTGAAATTCTTTTGACTAAAAACACCGACTTTTATTTGTTTAAGGAGAAATTACGCTGATACCCTTGTGATTTAGGGTTAAGAAACCTAAATGGAATGAGGAAATTACTCCCAACTTACAAAGACCTGACATGGTTCCGGTTCGGTTCGGTTCGAGTTCCGATTTCGAACCTTTTTTTTTTTTTTTTTTTTTTTTTTTTTTTTTTTTTTTTCCGAGTCACCTGATCTGATGATCATCATCTTCTCAGCTTCTCCACAACTCCACCAAAGCACCAGACGGTCCAGACTTGCAGACCATCACCATCTCCAAGTCTCTAACATATAAATCCAATGACCCAAACGGCCAAACCCTAGCCTAATCCATCATTTTAAAACCAAAAAAATAAAATAAAATAAAATAAAAACACAATTAGAAAGGCTAAAAGCTGCTCTTTTGGATCTGGAAACCTTTAAAGGCTCAAACCTATCATCGATATGAGATTCTTCTTCAACTTTCTCAGCAAACAAACACCCAAAAAAAATAATAATAGAGAATCAAAGTCCAGAGATCATGAAGAAGAAGAAGAAGAAGAAGAGGTCAACAAGGAGATCAAAGAGGTCGAAGAGGAGATCGAAAAGGGCGATTGTCGATCGCCACCGATGATGGGATGAAGAAGCGATTGAATCTTCGAAAGAGAGAGAGAGACTAAGAAAATTACACAACACAAACCATCAAAGATGTGCAAGTGTGAAGTGTGAAGTGAATGCATCCTAATGCCTAAAAAGTGATGGCATTTCTGTTACCGGAAAATTGTAACTGGTGAAATTCCAAATAACGACTTTAAGGGGGACCAAGATCAGAGATGACCCCGGTCGGAGAGATATCAAGTAGTTCGATACCGAATAGGTCCTCGACAATGCACAAACGATTAAGAATGCATGATAAACAAATAAGAAGAGCTTTTTATTCATCACTTTACGTTACAAATACATGGAATATATTTTTCAAGTTTAGAATCGAACCACAAAGGCTTAGTGAATAATGGAGATGGTGGTGATGGTGAATTCGTGCCTGTCGATAAGTAGAATTGATCGTAGGGTTTCAGGAGATTCTCTAATTTTTCCGCCTCCTTCTAAATCCCCTTTTCGATGAATAAGCTGTTGTATATATAGGTCTTGTTGCTTGCCATGCACTCCTATAATTTCGGTCTAGGGTTTGGCAATTGCTGGATCTCCTTCCTTTTAGGAGATAATCTTGGAGTTTTACGTGCAGAATCCAGTCTTTCCTTCCTAAGAGGAGTCAATCTCATATCTTTCCTTCCTAGGAGGATTCTAACTGCGTTTGACCTGTTTAACATATGACTCTCTGGCGGGAAGGAGTACATCTCCTTTGTTTTGACTGGACGGTGTCGTTTTAATAAGTCTCTATGGAGCTTTTAGTTCTGGTATGAGAATCTTGCTACTTGGTATCTTCCTGCTTGGCGGGCTGGTTATATCAGAAGGTGTGAACCACTAGGCATCCTGCTACTGAAGTAGGGGGATGTCTAGCTGGTACCATAGTGGGATGCTTAGTGGTACTCCGTGTTGAGGTGCTGCGAGGTTCATAGGAAGCCAGGACGTGACTGGGTTGCACCCCGCTCCGGGTTTTAACGAGTAGTCTGGCTAGGGGCGATGCTTATTAATCAAGATGCTGGCGGGGTCCTTAAGAAGTTGGGGAAAGGCTGGGCCGGACCCCGCTGGAGGGGGTATGCACTCGGATCAGTCGGGGTCCCCCTTTATATGAGTAGCCAGATAGTGCCTAGACTCCTATGTCCTCCTTGTGTCGAGGTGAAAAATTCTTCTTTGGTCCCTAACCAATTTTGGTGGTTAACAATTTCAATTAACAAGATGCAATCAATTAAAACATGCATGAAGAGATATTCAAGAACATGAATGCACACATATAAAAACACACAACATACAAGAGTTAGAGATAAGCATGAGTTGTGTGTGTGTGCAGCTAGATCTCTTCAAAGCAAGTAAGTACTAGAATATACCTTTGGTGCTTCTTCTTTTGAGGTCTTGAGAGGGCCTTGGTTGTGCAAATCACCAACCATCAAATGCCTAAGCTACCCTTACATCAAGCCCCACATGTGGTTTGTCACCGAAACAACCAATCAAACTTGAGGAACTTACAAGCATCAATCTCAAAGATGGACAGTGGAGACCAGTCTATCAAAACCTTTTTAAATGTTTTATTTATTTGTAAGTTTTTTTTTTTAATAAATTAATCTCCACAAACATGTTTTAATTATTATTTTGTTTAAAAAAAATTATTCAAATTTTTAAAAATAAAATAGGTTTTAAAGGGTGAAAATACCCTTAGCCTTGACAGTCAAACTTTATCAATAGTTAAGTTTGACTTAGTTTGACTGACTATGTGGAAACTGAGTGTTAATTAATGATAAAGTTGTTTCTACGTATAAAAGAGCAAACCTCAGAGGAGTTTGTTGCATTTACAAAATCTGATGCTAGATGCAATTTTAACTTATTTATGAAAATGAAAATGGTCTTCAAAAACCATCGAGGGACAACCCTTTAACAATTTTATTTTTATAACAAAGTTGACAAAAAAATTTTGTTTTTGTTTTTGATTATATATATATATATATATCTTCTTCAATTTTGTACAGAAGAAACTAAAAAGTGGGGTAAAAGAAAAGAAAAATTGATCTAATAACTGAATCCATAAAGTAATAATTTATCATAATGAAAAGAATAAGAAATTTAAAAATATGCCTAATAAGGAAAAACCCAAACTATTCTGTTTTGAATTATTAAGGAAAAACCCAAATATTCAAGATATAATTCCAATACGCTATTGATTGTTTTAATTTTCAGGATATTTGTGTTGTTTATAGACAAGCTAATCACGTGTTAGCTCTGTCGATTGATTGTGATATTGTTCGCTTTATTTAATATTTCTATGAAATTGCATATTGAATTCATAATGCAATTAAACTCTCTAAAAATACCCATTATTTCCATTTTATCCTTACATAATTTTAAACACTCAAATGTCATATTACAAGAAGAACCCCAAAAGAAAAAGTAGACACTCAAACTATATATTTCATGATTTTAACATATCACATAGACCAACAAAAATGAAGAAACATAGAGAAAATATTTAAAAAGCTTCACTAAGGATGAGTTCATTTCAAATATATATAGTCTTTGTTTATTGATGTTTGATGATGATCACTGGAGAATCATGGTCTGAATATTGAAAGGGTAGGCATCCGAAGGAGAGCCATAAAAGGCTCTCTTGGCAAGAATGGCATTTGCAGCTTCTGTTGGATGAAAAGCATCCCAAAACAAATATTGGTTTCTATTTGGGCATGGAATTTTAAATGGCAGGCATGTTACTTGCCGTAGGTCACTCCCTACTACACAACATCCCCTATCTATTACATTGAATCCTGCAAAGTGAGCAACATAATCACCCAATTAATAATTATTAGAATATAATCACTTATCTTTATTTCAGAATTCGAAGGTTATTACGATGTGTCTAGTACGTACTACTCCCTTAGAATGAAAGGTTATATACCATTTGCAGTGGCAGCCACTCAAAACTGGGATATTGCCAGACTGAACGAGCGCTCTTACCACATATTCACATTGAATGGTGGTAAATTTAATAGTTTTTCAGTCTTACCAAATTTTTCAGGATTGTTCAAAATGTCACCAGCTGCACCATAAGAGTTTCCATAAGCAAAGACTGCACCGGGACGTTTGTTCAATTGATCAACAACAGATTTCAGCCCTTCATTGTATGTACCAAGCATCTGATTAACAGAATCAACACATCTCCCTTGCGGTGCCTGCCTGGAAGCTCTCTGGTTAGGGATGCAACCAAGAGGTCCAATTCCAGCCACAAAGAATTTCCTCAGTCCTACACTATACAACGCCTGCATCAAGAACCATGATTTCCAGGTTAAATATAAACAGATCCAGGTGGTTTTAGAATTTATCAGAATCCTTTCTTCCAATAGGGCTACTAAACAATTTTGACGACTTTTCAAAATATACGAAAGGTTTCTAATAAATTTCGAAAATATAATGCAAATCCAAAGTAGTGAAAGTACGATAAGTTGCCGCGCATAGTTATTGAGTAGGAGATTAGCGAATTGAGGGGGAGTATAGATGGATCTTGAAGGGTAGAGAGATGGCATGAGATAGTTGTTGATGTAGTCATTGCTTCCAATCAACAAAACAACAACAGATTTGGCCAAATAATTTGTCAAATTACTTGGAGGCATCAATTTTCTTAATTGGTTCAATGTGCTCTCAAAATTTAGCACTTGCTGGCTCAGACTGTACCTCTGTCCCTGCAAAGGATTTGAAAACTATATGTAACATGTGCAATTTAATTTGATCACTTTGATTTGTGTTTTTAGATCATTAGTACTTACATAATGTCGGCCTGATTCATTGAGGATGCCAGCAGCAGCTGAAGCATAATTGACTCCTCCAAGTAATCTTGTTCCAACAGTGTTTGGATCTGCAAAGGGTGGTGGGTATGCCATACCCATCATCCTTGCTATATGCAACAATAACAACAACAACAACAACAACAACATCAACAACAAAAACGATGACTGATAAATAACAAAATATTATAAAACTTTGCAGAGAGATTTTGAACTCTATACGAGAATGCATTCAATAACTGATATTTAAAATACGAGTATGCATTTAAGAGAAAGAAGTATATATATACTTACCAATAAAATCAATAAAGTTTTTCCCATTTGAAAATCTGCCAGTAGGAACACCAAAATCGAAATCAACACCATAAGGATAATAATTGGCCTTGGCAATGGAGCTGAGAAAGTTGTTGTTTCCATCATCAACAAGTGAGTCTCCAAACACAAACAGTGCAGGGACCAATGGAGCCCCAACGACAACCCTATGATGATCTGGTGAGCAACTCATCATGATCATCAAAACCTCCAAGATTATGGCTGATGATGGAAATCTCAGCCTCTGATTATTAGAACTCATCATAATCGTCTTAATCAAATTACAAAATGAGCGTTTTGTTCTGTTGCATATATATATATATATATATAAAGGTGGTAGATGCATATTGTAATTAATGTGTAACAACTAAGTATGATATATGGTAAGCAAAAGTGAATCCACCCAGAAAATATGGCATTTTCTAGGGGTGTGCAGGATACAATCCAATCCATCACGATCCATTGGATCTGATTCAATCCAATGGATTGGATCAGATACATGGAGGTAAATGGATCAGATTGGATCCTAAATTCTAAAATCTATTGGATCGGATCGGATCGGATCTTGGATTTTCGTGTGGAATTGCGCCGAATCCGCCAATCGACCTAAAATATTAAGCCTTATTTTTATATTGGGCAATTTATTTTATCCACTACTTTCTAATGTAAAGGCCCAACCCCAAATACAATTTGATTATCATAATATTTGTAAAGGCTTAACCCAAATACAATTTTTAATTTTACTATTTTAGGTTTTCTTTCTCAATATCCATTATCTTCTATTCTTCTTCATCAACATCACGGCTTATAAACATGTTACGATTATGATTTTATTTAATGTATTTGGATGATTTTATTAAGTATACATTTGGAGCTGATGTTTAATGTTTATAAACATTTTGAACTATATAAAGTTTACAAGTTATGTTATGTATTTTTTTAATGTTAATTTTATTTGAATTAATTAGTAATGTTTGAATAATCTATTTGATTTTATTTATTTCAGATTATAACTTTTATATATTAATAACTACTTTATATTAATTTGATCCATCATATCATATCGGATAGGATCGGATTGGATTGGATTGAAGTATTTTACAATCAGATCAAATCGGATCGGATCGGATCCCACTATAAAATTGGATCAAATCGGATTGCAATTTCTTCGATCCAATCAGATCGGATTGGATCTTGGATCATGGCAAATCCATTGGATTTAATCCGCCGCACACCCCTAGCATTTTCAATGGCTTTTTATCAACCTCTTAGTGGTGCTTTGCATGTGAACAATGACGCATGTAAGTTTAATGTGAGCGTAGTCGAAATACAACAAAATTGTATAAGATAAAGATAATGGTTTCCTAAAAAGGCTTTATTGTCAAAATATATTTCCTTTTTCCTTTTTTGCCAATATTTGTCCCCTTAAAAAAACTGGATTTAGATCCCCTCCTCTCTAGGGATGGCAAAATTATCCATGGATACGGATATCCGTAAGAATCCGTTCCATTTAAAATGAGGATGGATACTATTATTTCTGAGATGAAATAGGGATGAATGTCATCTTAATATCCATTTTATTTTCGGGCATGGAGATGGATATCGTCTATGGATATCCATCCCAATCCCCATCCCCATCCCCATCCGTATCCATTATATATTTTAATAATTAAAAATATAAAAATTTATTATTTAATTATTAATTCTAATTATATATGTTATTATTAAGTTTTATATTTGAATTTTATTTGATGTATTTGTTACTCTTTAAATAGGATAAAATGTACCGTTACACATGTTAGTTACATTTTTATCTTGTAAACTATAAAAATTTAAAGTTCTTTCATCTGATACGAATATAACGAAACGGAGATGGATGTCTCTATCTTAATTAGCGGATTTATCCGAATCCGCCCCACTCACTTAGAAATGGGGATGGATACGAGGATGAAGATATATATCTCAAACAAATACGAGGATGAATACTGGGATATCCATACCTAATCCGACCTATTGTCATCCCTACTCCTCACCTCACTTTGTCCTCACCTAAATCAATGGTCTGTATTAATTCTATCTTTTGGTTGAGTGAAATGAAAGTTCACAAATTAAAGCGCGTGCGTGTCTTTTAAGTATGACATAGAGGGTGTGTGAATGGGTTGTTAATCCGTTATTACCAAATTTTCGGATTAGTCAATATTACAAATATAACCCAATTCACAAAACAATAATCAAGTGTAATGAGGTGCGAAAATATAAACGACACTTGATTTTTACGTGGAAACCCTCAACAGGGAAAAACCACGGGCTGGTAAGTGCACCACACTCGAACCTCGAATCCACTAAGTGTGATAGCGTATACAACCTAATCCCGGTTTGACGGCCTAATCCCGGCCTATATCCCGCTACCACTACCCGCAGGCCTGTAAAAGTGGACCTAGTCCAATTTGCTTGAGTGACGACCTAATCCCGGTCTATCACACAAGACTTACTTCTCCGAAGAGATCAACACCCTATGTGAATATGCAATGATATCCAAATATGCAATAAGAGCTAGGGTACTCTAAATGCTTACCTATGATTATATGATGACAATAAAATCAATCATAGATATCAAAATAGCTATATGACATGGCATAATAGCTTAGCTATGTAAAGGATAACCAATCCTAGATACAATAGCTATCAAAAATAACCCACAAACATTCAAAGGATTAACTAGTTGATTAAAACACAATCTATCAACCTAGTTATCAATAAATCACACAAGAATGTTTATGGCATAGCTTTTAGGCAATAATGACCTAATCAAATAAGCTATGTGAAAATAAACCCAATCAACACATAATCTCAATCATGTATGTAGAAATAAATCTAAACACATACAAGTAATAAATGAGATAAAATTGATAAGTAAAACACTAAAATTAGATGAGATTAGTGTTCAACAAATCATACCATGTGTGTTGAAGAAGACCCATGCATTAGCAAACACTAGATGATCCTAGATGATGCTTAGATGATGATTTATGCATGTGGAAATGGGTTGAGAGAAATAAAGATGTGATCTTTAAGGTTTTTCTCTCAAGTCTCTATAAGATATCTCTCTAGGGTTTTTTAGATTAAAAACTTGGTTTGGGAACCAGAGATAAGGATGTATTTATAGAGACCAAAAACAGGGCATGTGAAAATACAATTTTGACCCTGAAAATGCACGATCGGCGGTTTCATTCTACGGTCGGGGCCGCAGAACTAAACCGCCGAATTGAAACCCGAGAACCTGGATTTCATTTGGCGTTTTTATTCGGCGGGTACATAACCGCCGATTTAACCACCGTTTTGGACCTGAGACATTTATTACAATCAGGTCTTGATCGGCGGTTTCAAACGGCGGCAACCGCCATTCACCAAATATGGTGAATCCAAAGGAGAAGCCAATGGCATCTCCATCGGCGATCATCGCACTAAACCATGCACACCAACGTGCACGCGCGGACGTTTCCCCACATCCTTTGGGAAACGAATTACACCACACTTAAAACTAATCAAACATGAAATGCAAGTGTGGGAATTGAATGCATCCTAATGTCTATCATGTCATGGCATTATCATAGAACAAGATGCAATCAATTCAAACAAGCATGAATAAAATTCATGACTTTGCATCCTAATGCCTAAACATGTTATGGCATTTCAATAGACTAGATGCAATCAAATAAACATGCATGAAGAGATGTTCAAGAACATGCAAGCACTCATATAACACACACAACATTCGAGAATAAGATTTATGCATGAGTTGTGTGTGTGGGCAACTAGATCTCTGCAAAGCAAGTAAGCACTAGAATTTACCTTTGGTGCTTCTTCTCTTGAGGTCTTGAGAAGGCCATGGATGATTACCAATTCTTAAGCTACCCTTACATCAACCCCAACATGTGGTTTGTCCACGAAACAAGCCAATCAATAAATGAAAATCCTTACAACCCTCAATCCTAAATCGCGACCAAACCGTGTAAATTGATGTCACGGTTTGCATTCCGAGGTTGCCATTGCGACAGGGAGTTGTTTTGACACCTGATTGCTTCACCATTTGGGTCGCCCTAGGGTTGCCATGAACGCAAATAACGACCTTTTTCTCTTCTCAAATCTGATTGGTGGGGAAAATTACAAAATGCCCCCCCTTTATTGGACTAAATGGTAATTTACCATGGCTAGGGGTGTTTTGGTAATTTGCCACCCGAGACCTAATTTGAAAATTCTATAAATTCATCACATTTTTCCTCTTTTGAAAAACTTTTGACCACCAAGAAATCTCCTTTCTCCACCATTCCTTATCCCACCATTCCTTAACCTTATATTATAGTGTTTCTCGGGTGGATCGATAACTCCTTCGCTATAAATTGCTCATTCGCCTTTTGTAATAAGTAGCACTTGACTTCCTCCCCGGAATAAGGAAATAGTCCCTCAGTTAGAAATCTCCCATGAATTTAACCGGAAAAACCGGATAATAGTGGAATTGAGAACGAAACCTTAGCAGAAATGCAAGAGGTGAGCCCTATCAAGGGGGAAAAGAAAGGTACATTTTATCATGCAACGAACCGATACAATAAAAACGGTGAAAGTCAAGTTCCAGCGCTCTACGAAATCCTATCTTTCAGGCTAGGCTAGTTACAGCTATCTTTCTAGTTCAAATAAGGCAAGCGGATCATAGCAAAAGTGTCGCAGAGAAAACCCCTTTCTTTCTGTCAAGCGTTGCCCTTTATCCCCCAAAAAGGCTCGAGCCCCCTTTTAAGTGGTTTTCAGGCAAGCACCTTGAGATAAAAGACAGGGTTTGGGCACAGTTCAAGCAACAGAGAGACAGATAGAGCCAAGACCTGTACCGCAACTCTGAAATTTTAGCCGAGAGAACGGCTAAAGGTAGTTCCGGGAAAGGTAGTTCAGCTCTGGTTCAAAAGGTATTTGGGGTTTCTCTATTGTTCACGAATCCATTTCAGGCATACCTGGTCTTTTCTCTTTCAGTTGTTGCTCCGGGGAAAGAAGTTTCCTCAGAGATTCTACTAGTTTTCGACCCAACATTAAGGGGTGGTTTACCTGCTTTCATCTAGAGCTACAGGAACAGAATCAAACTAGTTAAATAAGATGAAGTTTTAACTATTTAAAATAGGGAGGGCGGCAAAGCCAATCTTGTGGAGCCCCTCTTTTCGTTTTGATTATGGATTTTATTGAGTGGCTTTTAATGGAAAGATTACCTATTCCCGTTGGAGACGGTACAAGGCGAGGCTGATGTGGAAAGAGAATCTCTGATGTCCACTGTTCAGTTCACCCCTGACACCTTCTATAGAGAGGTAGTTGCCATTTTCTCCCCGGGTAGTTCACTCACTCCCATTGCCTACCATTTCTATATACTTTTGAAGCTTAAATTTAGATAGTCCGCCAAAATCCCCAATCCACACGGACTTGTATGGATCACTTGATATATTCTACCGGACCAATTTATGGGTCCATTTAGAATTGCATTTAATATATTAAGAATATAATTTGCACATTATTTATTTAATGGGCTGCTTAATTATATTAATATATTAATGAAAGGCATGTGGGCTTGTTTCTTTTAGTAAGAATGGGTCTGGTTCACATGTGGGCTTTTTATTTAAAGACCAATGGATTAAATGAAATAAGAAAATAATATATGGCCCATTTATAAGAGTGGGGCGGCAAGGTGTCTTTTTAACCTAATATATTATTTTGTTTCATTGTTTTAATTAAATAAGAATTAATTAATTAATTTATTAATTGTTTAATTAAGAAACAAATCTTTTCTGATTAGGAAATATGATTCCTAGAGTTATACTATTGGTAGTAGTATACTTAAATTAAAAGACTTGTTTGATAAGAAAATAAATAATTAATTTTATTTATTTAATCAAATAAGAAGTCTTTTTATTTAGTCAAAATAAAAGAATAAAAGAATAAAAGATCCATGAGTTGGATTAGGGTTTGAAGTCTTAAAACTAGAAGTGAATTAGGGTGCAACACAAACTCCTATTTTGTAGTGTGATTTGCGGCAACCCTAGTCCTTTTAGGAAGAGGATTTTCGGCCACCCTAAAAGAAAAAGAGGCAGAGAATTTGGCCAATGTGTGTGTGGTGCCTGATTCAATTTTCTTCTTCTTCTCAATTCATAGAAAGGATTTTATTCTACTAAAAACAAAAAAATGAGTGAATAGATTATTCTTTGATGGTACACTAATTGCTTGTTCATCAATAAGCTTGTGTGTATAACATTGATTTAGGCTCACGCGGGTTTCAATCATTAGATTGAGAACTCAAAAGTGACCGGAATAATCTTAGTCTTCTTTTGATTGTTTTGTGACTAACAAAAGAAAAGAAAAGTTTGTTTGTCCATTATCAGGTTTGCAATTCAAAGAAAAAGGGAGACCAAGCTCTTAGGTGATGTTGGGATTATGCTCAATAGCAAGAGTGTAATGTTGTACTTGACAATCTTTTCATATTAATAAAGTGATTTATGTTTGTTAACAAAATCTTATATAGCATTTATTATTATAATTGTCAAAGTAAATAATCATAAGGTCTAAAGACTATGAGAAAAGAAGAATTGTTCGTACATCTGGATATGTATGTGGTAGACACAATTCTTTAGTTAGTCTTGAATATTGTTCACAACTTAAGTTAAAGGTTGGGAACCTTTATCTTGTTAAAGTTGTAGAATTCTTTTGCTAGCATTTGAGTGGGATCAAATGAGATATGATGAGTCTAAAATCATCGGAGTGTCTTCGAGCAAAAGAATCTAGTGCACTGGGTGCATTGAACTGGATCACAATGAAATACTTTATCTATAACCGTCAGTAGATAAAAGTCTTTTCATTATCAGGACAATCGGAGAGTCTATCTTAATCCTGAGATAAATGATGGACTTATGGTTGCAAGTGATATCATTTGAGTTATCAATGAGTACGATTATATCGCATAGTCTATCCTCGATAGTTTGGTGATATTAATTTGTTAATCGATAGAGGACTTCATTTATAGATATGGACATCGTGGCTCCATTTATTAAATGAGAGTATAATATCATCATATGGATGTTTTGAGGTAATTGGATATTAAATCTCAACGTTGAGTTTTCGATAGTGTCTATTAAAAACATGGCTTCTGGACAAGTCAAAATATCCAAGTTCAAAACGTGGTCATATGAGTAAATATGGTAACTTGGAGAGTTATATGCGGTCTATGAACTCTTGGCGATTACTGATATTAATCACGAGGATACACTATCTCCAACATGATTGTCTAGGGTATGAATGAGGAACATCTTCCTTTTCTGTCTTTATTTAAGAGTTCAATTTTAGCTCTTTAGTGGAATGAGTTAAAATTAATAGATCGGACCTAAGTGAATCATTTGTTGATTGTGATTAGGTTATGTCTATTGAAGCTTAAATTTAGATAGCCCGCCAAGATCCCCAATCCACACGGACTTGTATGGATCACTTGATATATTCTACCGGACCAATTTATGGGTCCATTTAGAATTGTATTTAATATATTAATAATATAATTTGCACATTATTTATTTAATGGGCTGTTTAATTATATTAATATATTAATGAAAGACATGTGGGCTTGTTTCTTTTAGTAAGAATGAGTCTAGTTCACATGTGGGCTTTTTATTGAAGTCCAAATGGATTAAATAAAATAAGAAAACAATATGTAGGCCCAAGTTCTAGTCATGGGCAGCAATGGCTAATTTTTAGCCCATAATATTGTTTTATTTTATTATTTAATTAAATGGAAATTAATTAATATGTTAATTAATTATTTAATTAAAAATCAAATCTTTTTCTGATTAGGAAATATGTTTCCTAGTAGTATACTGCTATTAGTATTATACTAAATATAAAAGACTTTATTTGTTTAGTCAAATTAGGAAGTCTTTTATATAGTCACAAATACACTAAAGAGTTAAAAGACTTGGATTAGGGTTGATATATAATATATATGCATGTGGGATATATAGAATACATATACATATATATACATATATATACATGCGGATATATATAAAATATATATAATATATAGGCATGCGGAGGATATAATATAGAATTATATATGCATGCAGAAGAGATATAATTATATATGCATGCAGTATTAGAAACAAAACAATATAGATGTTTTAAATGCATGCAGTGTTTTAAACAAAAAAAAAAAAAAACACTTAATTGATTAAAAGCAATTTGAGTTGCGTGCAAGTTTCATATACTCATATTAGGCGTGAAAAAGCATGGACATAAATATTCTTTATATATTTTTTTATAAAACCCTAGTTTTTGCAATTGAGAGCTTTTTCTTTTGCTAGAGAAAAATAAGATCTAACTCTAAGACTAGTGAGTGATTCGGCCTAGAGGTATGTGAGAGAAGAATTGTTCTTGTTTCGATAGTGTACTAGTGATCTTAACATCAAGAGATCTTGTACACACTTTCGAATTAGGTTCACGCGAATTTCAATCTTACGATTGTGAATTCAAAAGTGACCGGAACATTCTTAGCAACCTATTGGAATTTTTGTGACTAACAGAAACCAGAAAAGTTTTGTTGTCCATTCTCAGGTATACAATTCAAAGAGAAGGGAGACCACGCTCCTAGGTGATTCACGTTCGTGATCGGATTGAAGATCTTGCGGATTACTATCGACGTAAGTCAATCGGATCACGCGACAAAAGGTATTCTTCTTTTTGTTGATTATATATATATGTTTGATTAATTAAAGGGTTAAGGTTCATAAAAGGAAAATTTTTTAAAAGCTACTAAATCTATTTTTTTAGTCTCGCTTCCGCTGCGTGTACTACGGTATTTTTCCCTACAGGTGATTCACGTTCGTGCTAGGATTGAAGATCTTGCGGATTACCATCGACGTAAGTCAATCAGATCATGCGACAAAAGGTATTCTTCTTTTGTTGATTATATATATGATTAATTAATTAAAGGGTTAAGGTTCATAAAAAGGAAAAAATTTTAAAGTTACTAAAACTCTTTTTAGTCCCGCTTCCGCTGCGTGCACAAATTGTTTCCCTTACAACATTGTCCTCAGTATTCATGGGAGATAGAAAATATTTAAAAGCGCAACTCAACAAATTTCAAGCAAGAATTCATCAAGCAAAGGCAATATACAATAGATATCAACAATTCCGCTATTGCCCTGTCATCTTATCATGTACAAAATCCAAACAATCAAAATATATCAATAAAGCACAAATGTCCTAAATCCTCTACCAAAATCCAAACCACACTCTTATTCTATGCAAAAACGAAATAAGAGCAATAAAGAGATAAAAACGAAACATAAGGAAATGGAAAATAAGCAAAGAGCAATAAAATATCCAACAAAATAAACTGAAAAATAACCAAAGTGCTAACAATATCCAAGTGAAATAATAAATTATGCACATGATGATGGTTCAAAATAAAGTCTAAAGATAGTAGGATGGCAACTACTCCGGATCCTCCTCATTCTGCTTATACTCCACTCTACCCTTCCCTTTCGGGTCCTTCCGCCTCTACTCTCTAGCTACAGCAGCTCTCCTAGCCTACTCATCTCTCCATCTCCTATGTGCAGCTGCCTCATCTATTGGAGGGCCTCCTGTATAACGAACTCCCTGATCAGTGATGGAATGGGCCATAGCTTCCTCTAACTGGGATGCCTTCTTAGTGGCAGACCATGCAGTCTAAAGGACGGGGTCAGGTGCATCCATACTGGGTCCTGATGTTGTGGCTGCAACAGATGGAGTCCATGTGGTAATCTTCTTAGGTCTCCTGACATATGGAGTAAGCCTCAAATCATGACGGAGGTCTATAAATCCCGTGATCACAGTTTCGCTCAAGTTTTGAATCAGACTCTCCAAAGTTATCTACCTCTTCTCTAGGGCCTTCTGCCTTGCTTCCAGAACTAGACCATCAACATGAAGTATATCAAAATCACTGGTCTGAGTGCCCATGATGCGCTCTACTCCATCTAAAATCTGAAGACCTAAAGGCTGCCTAGGATCATCAACAATAGCAGGAGTCTTATCATCCTCATCATCATCATCAAAGCGCTCATCATCCTGAACAACTCTCTCAAACTCTGCCTCGGCACTTATGCCGATCTCTGATTTGTGCACTCTCCTCCGCTTCCCGGCGGTTGGTAACTCCCCATGCTTGCTCATCAAGCGACACCATGTGGTCAAATCCATATCAGACAAAGGGGGTTTAAGAACATCACCAGATATATCTACACCTACCAATCTGCACGCCTCTGTAATCAAACATAGAAAATGGAGAATTTCTAACTCTGAATCATTTCTCCCAATCCTCTGAATCTCCATCTTCATTATAACTCCCACATCAACATGCTGCCTCTCCATGATACAATGCAAGATGCGGGCTACCTCAAATGGAACCGTAGACCTGTGGGAAACCGGTCTGGGTGATGAGTTGAGGAAAATGTGCCAAAATGCGGGCTCTATCCTCAAGTTGGACTGCTTGAAAGGGTGAAACAAATTAAGGTGTGTTCAATATTAATCTAGAGGGGGGGGGGGGGGGGTGAATAGATTTTAATAAGTTTTACCCAATTTTCGTGTAAGGTCAAGATTACGAAAATACCCTTAATAGACAATACAAATATAACAAGTGTAATATGGTACGGAAATTAAATAACACTTGATATTTACGTGGAAACCCTCACGGGAAAAACCACGGGCTAATAAGTGAGCCACACTCGAACCTCGAATCCACTAAATGTGAGAAAGATTACAACCTAATCCCGGAAGTAATCACACACCTACCGAATCCCGGTATGAGTGAACCTAGTCCTATTGCTTGTGATTTAAGCAACCTAATCCCGGAAGCAACACAAGACTTAGTTCTCAATGAAGAGAATGCAATCTATGTGAATATGTGAAATACTCAAAATGCAACAAGAGCTAGGTAACCCTATATGCTTATCTAGGATGATGATATATCAAATAAAACAATCCTAGATATCAAAAGCTAAATGACATATCATAAAGCTTAGCTAATCAAGATTAAGCAAAACCTAGATAGCTATCACAATACAACACTCAATCATGTCTTCATAAATAATCTCTATCTTGTATCTAACATATGATCAAAAAACATACAAGTGAATAAAAAGATGACTTGATATGAAGAACACTAAAATTAGATGAGATTAGTGAAGAACATACCAAAAACGATGTGATGATTGAAAACCATACATGGATGAATCCTAAATGGTCATGGAGGATCCTAGATGAACTTTGATGAACAAAGGAAACACTTTGAGTGTTTAGAGGTGAGTTCTTGGGAATTTTTCTCTTGAAAAATATTCTAAGTGAAAAATATGATATTTGGAACTCTTGGAAATAACCTAAAATCATAGAGATATATATATAAGGGGTCATAAGTGAAGTGAGGTCGTTTTGAAAAAACGCATAAGGTATGCCTTGTGCGCTGGTGACCTGCGCTGGTCGACCAACGCAGCACCAGCGCAAGACACAAAAAGATGCATAGGCGCTGAGGAATAGCGCCATACCAGCGACAGACTACTGGGAGATCTGCGCTGGTGAGCTGTGCAGGTCTTATGCGTGACGACCAGCACACAGCTCACTTCCTTCAAACTCACAAGCAAATGCAGGAGAAGAAGGGTGAGGAAAATGCATCCTAAGCCTAACATGATGTAACATTAAAAATACAAGATGCAATCAATTTACACATGCAAGAAGAGAGATTAAATAAACAATAATGCACACACATAATAAAAACACAACACATTCAAGAATAAGAATTATGCAAGTGTTGTGTGTGTGTGCAACTACTTCTTTTCATATGCAAGAAACACTAAGAAGTATACCTTTGGAGTGCTTCTTCACTAGAGGTCTTAAGGGCCTAATCTACCCTTATAACAAAACCCTCAAATGTGGTTTGTCTACGAAATAAGCCAGTCAATAATTAGAGACCTTACAGAGGGTATCTCTTCGCCATCCAGATAGTCATAGGGGTGATAGTCAAAGTGTTCACGAAAACTACTGAATTCTTCACATATAAAGGGTTTGTGGTAATCCCCTCTACCATACGTTCTCGCAGCTCCTCAAAACCCAACAATGTGATCCCAAAATATATGTTAATGTCCGTTGCGTTCAAATGAACAGGAACCCCTCTAACCAAAATAGGACCACCCCTCATGTACTCCCTGGGATTCATTCCGGCATAAAACTCCCTCACGAGTCTCTCACTGTAATACATAGGAGTAGCTGCTAATCCTCCCCATCTCATATCATTCACTGTTACTAGGAATAGGGTATCTACCAAACTATCCAAATCCATTCCCCTCTCAGGCCAAATCTTCTTCTCACTGAACGTTTCCATTCAGTCCTAAAAATTCCTATTCAATGGACATTCCGGAACCAACTTCTTCTTAGGTGTGGGGTCCTTACTACCCTTTCCTACATTGCTAGGCAATTTCATCTTTGGTGCCATTTCGTCACAAAACTCATATACAGAAAATCACACAAAAATCCGGCAGCACAACGACTCTTCTACAACAATCCTACACTCTCCGAGTGCTCCACAATCAATCACAATCACTCCAACAATGCTCAAACACTCCAATATGCACAATACCACCACAAAATCCAATCCTATGCACTAATCACTTCAATTCAAGCTCAAAACCACCCCTAGTGTATCTAGATGCAATGTAGGACGAATTTGAATGGAAAAATTGAAGAACTAGAGTGATTGCTTACCAATTTCGATGATTTCGTGCGTGTCACGGCTTGAGAAGTTGAGAGAAATTAAGAGTAATTGAATTTGTTGTTGTGCAGCGTTCTAATTTGTTGTGACCACTTATAAGGTGCACGCCCTATGTCCCCATTTGTGTCTCTCTGTCGCCATGGCGACCTCATCAGGTTTGCTTTGTTCGCTATTTGCATTATTCTGTCGCAATGGCGACCTTGTAAATAGCGACCATGAATTTCTTCTTAAGTGAAGGTCGCCATTTATGAGGTCGCTATTTGTCTATAGAGACCAAACAATGACAATCACTTAATTGCCACACTGAGTGCATTTTGAATCGGATCCTACAATGTATCACCAAATACAACATATGCTCTTGATTTGAATTTTTGAGTCCTTCAATCTCAGAATCACCTATGCTCTCATCTTCATCTTCATCTTCTTGGCTATTCTTCTCATACAATTGAACCAAGTTGCATACTTTTCCACCCTTAGTCTTCGGTCGTTGCACCTCCACCACATAGCAACTCTCAATGCTCTTTAGATCATTGTTGCACATGGTGGTATCAATCTCAAGCTCTTTCTCAAATGAGTGCATAAAAACTCTCCTTTTGCACATATCAATCTTCATTTGAGTGGTAGCCATGAATGGTCTACCAAGTAGAACTTGCCACTCCTTATCGTCATTGGATTTGTCTCCGATGTTTAACACCATGAAGTCGGTTAGGACCACTATTCCATCAATAAGAATAGGCACATCTTTTATCTCACCACATGATGTTAGTGAAGTTTGGTCCGCTAACATGAGCTTCTTCCCGGTTGGTTTCAAACCTTTCAAACCCAATTTCTCATAAACCGATAGGGGCATCATACTAATGCTTACACCCAAGTCAAGCACTTCTTTAAGCAACCCACTATCACCAATAGATATAAGGATCATAAAACTTCTGGGATCATCAACCTTATATGGAAATGCTTCTTCAAGCATCATTGCTTCTTCTCTAGCTCCATCCCTATTGACAAAATTTCTTTCCTTGGCTTGTTCGGTGTGGCTTGGAAACTTCCCCTTCTCTTGTTTTTGGAGAGCTTCGGCAATTTGCCCATTTGAGTTTCCAACTTCCCAAACGATGCCTCTAAGTTGCCAAACCTTTGGCCACTAGCTTGCATAAAGTTTGTCAAAGTGTGTTCGGCCCTTTGGAAGCCATGCATTATCCCTCTCATTTCTTTATCAATGTTACGGCGAGGTTGGTATGAGCTAGATTGAGTGTTGTTGTTGTTGCTCCATTGATTTCCTCCCCATTGATTTCCTCCTTGGGGGTATCCACCTTGTTGATATACACCTTGTTGTTATCTTTGACGGTATCCTCCTTGTGGGTTACCACCTTGATTGTTCACTCCGTGTTGGTTTCCTCCTTGTTGTTGGTTCCTAGGTGGTGGGTTCAAGATGTTGTTGTTGTTTGACCAAGAAAGGTTGGGATGGTTTCTCCATGGTTGATTGTAGTTATTTGAGTAGGAATTGTTTCCTTGCCCTTGGAAACCTATAGCTTGTACTTCCTCTTGCTCTTGCCCTTGCCCTTGATTTGTGTCATCAAATCCTTCATTCTCACTGAATTGACCACTAAAGCTTCCCTATTGTCTTCCTAACATCTTCACCCTCGCCTTTGGAAATCCCATGCTCTCAATATGCAAAGTTAAAGACTCCATTTTCTTGTTTATCCTTGAAATCTCAATGGCGGTTTCCGTACTAGCACTCACATCGAACTTTCCACCTCAAATACTATTTGCATTTCTTTTTTGAGAGTTTTGTACTAGCATCTCATATATCTCATATATCTCAGCGGTGGTCTTCGTGTCATATGAACCTTTACAAGCATTATCCACCAAAACTTGAGAAAAACGAGTGAGACCACCTTGAAAGAAAGATACTTTGTACTCCTCGGTGAACATGTGAGGAGGGCATTGGGCCAAAAGAAGTTGATATCTCTCCCATGATTCATGAAACAACTCTCCTTCACTTTCATAGAAATCCGCAATCTTGACCTTCAACTCCTTTGCCTTCCTAGCAGGGAATAACCTATTGAAGAAAACTTTGCAAATCTGACTCCAGCTTGTTAATGATCCCGGCCTAAGCCCCATTAGCCACTTCATAGCAAAGTCCTTCAAACAGTATTGAAAACAACGCATATGCAACTGCTCACGAGAAAGACGCATGATAGGGAACGTCTCAATAATTACGCTGAATTCCTTCATAAACTGTAGGCAATCTTCATTCAGTTTCCTATGAAAGGCGAGCAAAAGATTGACATGCATCGTCATAAGCTCATATCCCCTAGCAACCAGGTCTAGCATAATCAGTGACGGTTGATTCCCGATAGCTGGCAGTGAATACTCTCCCATGGTCATCCTTTGACCATGGGTAGCGGGAGTTTCTTCGGTCATCTCTTCCCTAAAAAGGGTTTCGTCCTCCCTCCTAGGTTGTTGTCCTTAAGTACTCATAGCTTGCCTAGGAATCTATTTGAACTCTCTCACACGGCTAGTACCTTCCAATGGGGGGTGTACTCCTCTACCTAAAGACCTCATATCGTGCATAAAACTGAGTACCTGAAAAAGGAATAGATAAAGAGATACAAGGAAAAAGGTAAAAAAAGAACTATGAAAAAGTTAACAACCAACAACCAATATGCTCAAAATACTAACTAACAATCTAAACTACACAAGTAAACTATAAAGAAAAGTCAATCTATGCAACAAACGCTACCAATCCCCAGCACCGGCGTCAATTTTTGATGAGCCGTCGTATGCTCACAAAAATTATGTAATTAGTTTGATCTTTTGAAAACCCTTTTTAAGCCACTTAAAATCCCTTAAGGTATGATTTTATAGCAAGTGGTAAGCAAGTTCGTTCCACAGGGATATGGAGTGTTATGTTATATAGATTGACTAATCTTTAAACAAGTACAATAAATCATAATATATGATAGATGTGTGGTTTCATAAACCACCAAAGTTAACTACTAAAAATGAAAATGCAAAAGTGATATAAAAAATAGAAGACTCAACAACCTTGATAAGATAAATGATGTAAACAATTAATATAGATGCTAGGGAATAGATTGATTTGCAAATGGGTGTGGGTAATGCCTTTTTAGCCACTTTAATGGACCGATCTCTCTATGTTAACCAATTGAGGCTTAGATTAGTTGGGTTGATATACCCACCACTAATCTATCCTATTCATTGGGTTCTTAATCACACAAAGGTGTCAATCCAAATATGATTGCATAACATATTACTCTAAACAAGATTGCAATTAACAAGTGGATATACAAGTCAATCACATAATGAATAGAATCAAATGAATAAATGAATAGAACACATAAAGAGATTCATTACAAAGCTAAAGCAAATACCTACAACCAAATGTTCCTCAAATCTATCCCTTAGATTAGGGGTTTAGTTACACATATTAGCAATAAAATGGAAAGGAAGTAATAAATGAGGAAATCACCCTTGGGCCTCCTTCTTTAATGCTTGATCTTTCCTTTCCTTCTATGCTCCTAATGCAAATAGTGGGAGAAGAAGATGTGTCTTGGAATATGGGTGTCTAATGGAGAGTGACAAAGGTATTTGTGTGTAGAGAATGGTAGGAGAGGAATGATTTAGGGAAGTAGTCAAGGTTTGATGTTGAGGTTTGGATGGAAAAAGGTGAGTTCAAGTATAGAAATGGAGGATGATGAAAGATGAACAATGGAAGAGAAATCTAGATCTTAACTGAGTGAATTCATGCTCTCAAATGTGTTGGATGCTTATTGAAGATGAAGAAGCTCTTTATTTATATTGGCATTTGGACATGTACTAATAACTGCTTGATTTGCTGATGTGGTGCAAATGTCGCCATTTTTTCGCTATGGCGACCTTAGGGCGTAAAACGGTTACGATGCAGATGTCGCCATGAAAGTCATCTTTTTCGCCCTAGAGCAAGTGGTGACCCTAAGCATTTTCTAATATGGTTGTCATTTTCCACTCAAGGTCGCTCCCAAGAACAAGTGGCGACCATGAGTTAAAATTGTAAGGTCGCCATTTGCAAGTGTGGATCGCTATGGTGGCGACCTCAAATAGCGACACACCTGATTGATTTACAACTTCCTCTGTTGCCATGGTGACCATGTGGTGACCCTCTGATGCTCTGAATAAATCCTCTATCGCCATAGTGACCATGTGGCGACCTCTTCTCGATCAAACAGCAAGAATGCCCTGTTTCACCTATTTGTGAATCTTTTAGCACCCAAGTCCTCATTTTCTTCCCAAATGTTCTTGAAACCTAAGAAAACCTGAAACATTCAATTTTACAATTTTAAACACGGGGAAATGCCCGAGAATCAAGCATAAAGAGTCCGAAATGAGGGCCAAAACCATACCAATTTTGGCTTGATCAATGATTATATCTCTTTCAAGAACAATCCCCTCAACTTCTCTAAGCTTCTTGGCAAGAGCTTTCTTTTCACCCATTATCCTCCAAGTTGTTGAAACAAACTCATCCACTTATAGCCTGATCAAATCATCCTTCTCATCAACCTCTCTTAACGCTATCTTCAAATTTTCTTCAAGCTACTTCACCTTAGCCAAAAGATCAACAAAGGAAGAATTTTCACTTAAGCACTCTTGTTGATTTATATCAACCTCCTTATCTAACAAATCTTGACAAACATCCTCTAGAGTAGAGTGAGAGGCCATGAAGGCAACAAAGTTGCTCACTAAGTCTTCTTCACTAGAAGACTCATCACTTGAGTCATTATCTTCACTCCATGTGGCCGCCATAGTTTTTCCCTTCTTGTCCTTCTTAGAATCACCATTTGGACAATCCGAAGCATAATGCCCTAGCTTTTTGCACTTCAAACATTGGACCTTTCTATTACTCTTAACATGACCACTCCTCTCATGAAGTGGAGTAAAGGATTTCTTGACTTCCTTGTCTCTTGAGTACTTGCCACTTGGCTTGGCACCTTTCCTCATAAACTTTATAAACTTTCTAACCAATAAAGTCATCTCCTCGTCATCATCACTATTACTAGCTTCTTTGAAAACCTTGAGAGCTAAACCCTTGTTCTTAGCCTTCGGTTTTATGCACGCCTCAAAGGTTTGGAAAGATCTTAGCAAATCATCTAAGCTCGTGACGTCAACGTCTTTGCTCTCTTCAATGGCGGTAACCTTGGCTTTGAACATCTTTGGTAGAGATCTAAGAATCTTCCAATTTAGCCTCTCACCGGAGATAGGAGTACCAAGAGCTTGGCACTTGTTGGCAATGTCTAGTAGCTTATCTTGGAAGTCAACAAACTTGTCTTTCTCACACATTTGCACAACCTCAAATTGGGAAGTGAGCATTTGAAGACGAGACTTCTTCACCACTTTAGTCCCCTCATTGGTGACTCGAAGAGCATCCCATGCCTCCTTTGCGGTCTCTAGGTTTTGGATGTAGGAAAATTGCCTAATATCCACACCTCTAAAAATAGCATTCACCGCCCAATGATGCCATTTTGCTAACTCGAACTCATTAGTAGTCCACTCACTCCTAGGCTTGGAAACTGTCACTCTATTCTCACTCTTATTGGGAGAAAGGTAACCTTCTTCCACGGTCATCCAAGCTCTCTCATCAATAGAGCAAATGTAAGCATTCATCCTCAATTTCCAAAACCTGTAGTTGTGATCCCTGACAAGAGGAGGCCAGAGTTTGACGCCCCTTCAGTCATCACATCATCTTGCAAGACCATAATTCAAAAACCTAAGCAATTCACTAGTAAGTATAACTTGGATCTCGTCGAGTGCTGTCCAACGACCCGCTCTAATACCAATTAAAAGTATACAAACGTAGTTAAATCAATTAAAGCATACCTAGAGGGGGGTGAATAGGTTTTTACGCCTTTTTCAATCCCTTGAAACAAACTCACGTTTGTCCCTCAAGGTAGCTTTACATAAAACACATAAACTAAACATTCATACATAGACAAGATAAGCATGTGATCATTTAGGCATTGTCTATATATATCAATTAGTTGCATGAGGCATAATAGCACAAAAAAACTCAGTAACAAATATAACTATATACAAAAGAGTTATAATTACAATTATGATCAAAATGAATTTGCTTACAAATCACACATTACAAAATCTTGTTCCAATATACATCACAAGTGAATAATATGTAACAAGATTAAAACATATAAATGAACAAATATAAGAGATAAAGATAGGAAGAATTAACACAAGAGATTTTTAACATGGTAAAACCTCTAAGGAGGAAACATCCACGGGTTGAACTACAATCATTGGGTACTATATATATTGGATGATAGATTAGAAATTCCTCAAAAGTGACCAACTTATGATGTACTTCCTATTAGAGTCCATGTCTACCCAATCTCTATTGGAAGATACAAAATCCCTCAATGATGCGAAACCACCACATATTGGACTTCATACCAAACCAACATCGTTGGAAGATTAGAAATTCCTCAAGTGTGCATACACATCCCATGTACCACCCTCTATTGGAGTCTATGTCTATCCAAACATCCTGGCCTACCATTAATGTAGCCAACTCCCTATACAAGGCACTCATGCCACTAGAGAGCCTTTGAAAGTATACAAACAAGGTTAAATTGCTTAAGACGTACCTAGAGGGGGGGGGGGGGGGGTGAATAGGTTTTTCGCCTAATTTCAATCCCTTGAACAAACTTAAGTTTGTCCCTCAAGGTAGCCTTACATACAACACAAACAACACGGAATCATACTAAGACAAGTTATCATGTGATCATTCATACATTGTCTAAGTCTCAATAAGTTGTATGAGGTATAAAGAAAATACAAAAAACAATTAACAAGAATAATTGTATATCAATATATGTTCAATCATTACAAGTATGTACAAATATTGCTATACATAAAATTCTAAACAATATACAAAAGAAATGTAATTACAAATATGATCAAAAGAATATATTTACAAATCACACTTTACAAAATCTTGTATCCAAAAACATCTCAAGTGAAGATTGTACTACAAGATTAAAACATACACAAAAACAAATATAAAAGATAGAGATAGAAAGAATTAACACAACAGATTTTTTAACATGGTAAAACCTCCAAGGAGGAAACATCCACGGGTTGAATTACAACCATTGGGTACTTATATATATTTGGAAAGTAAATTAGAAATTCCACAAAGTGACCAATCCTAGATCACCAACCCATGTGGAGTCTATGTTTACCTAATCCCTATTGGAAGATACAAAATCCCTCAATGATACAAAACCACCACATATTGGAACTCATACCAAACTAACATCGTTGATAGATAAGAAATGCCTCGAGAGTGCATACATATCCCATGTACCCCGCTCCATCGGACTCTATGTCTAACCAAACACCCGGGCCTACCAATATATAAGCCAACTCTCTATACAAGGCACACTTGCCCCTAGAAAGCCTCCCATGCATGACTATCCAAGTCCTCCCGACTCTAGCCATGACTTCTTGCTTGTCTATCCAAGTCATCCCGACTCTAGACAAGACTTCTTGCTTACCTATCCAAGTCCTCAAGACTCTAGGCAAGACTTCTTGCTTGGCTATCCAAGTCATCCCGACTCTAACCAAGACTTCATGCCTTTTACAAGGACTTCCTAGTGTGATCATGTGAATGCAAATGTTGCAAACAATCAAAACAACATAGAACATGTGATCAATACATTCCATGGAACAACTAGATCTAGAGATGTGAAAAAACACAAGCAATAGAAATCTAGATGCAAAATCATGAATAAAAACCTAGAGCATGTGAAATCAACTAACACATAAAACTCCTAGATTCATTCATTCAAATAACTCTTGAACAATTCATATACATGAGGCACAAGTTCAAGATGTTATAAACATACATAAAAATGCTAGAATCATAAAATGTATTCAACAAGTATTCTAGCCAAAGATTTAGAGATAGGAGATATTGTTAAAAACAAATCAATCTTAGATATCTCTAAAAACACATACAAAGGCTCTAATCCTAGAAATCATCAATCAAGGATCAAAGACACATATCAAGGATTATTAATCATAAAATGAATTAATCAAGTCTCAAATAATCCTAGATGTCAATCTAATCACAATACAACTCTCAATCATGTGAATAAACAAAGAATACAAGTATCTAGTCCACATGTGTCTCTAATTAGACTTTTCAATTAGATTGATTATGAAGCTATCTTTCTCAATAGCATTCACTAAATATACACATACATATAGAAGAAGAAACCCCAAGCAAATTAAAGGTTTAAAAATATGAAATCACCAAGATATGAACTCTACCTTGATTTCACGAGCTGGTTCGGTTTTCTGAGTAGATCACTCCGAAAATCAATCAAACAGCTGCAAGATCACTTGGAAAAGGTAGAGGACTCAATTATGAACAATCTCCAACTTGAATCACTCAATTCCGACTTTGTATGATCAAGTTATGCTGTTCAGAAGTTGAGAAAATTGGAGAGAAAACTCTAGATGGGATTTCAAAACTTTTCTTCTTGAAAACAAATGGAGGGAGATGGAGACATTTAAAAGGAAAGAGAAGAGGGGCATTTTTGTCCAAAAAATAAGCCACACCAGCCAAGTCCCCATGTGGGGCACGTGTGCCACACGGGACCAGAGGGCTGTTTGGGCCATGTGGCACACGGCCTCCACACGTGGTGGCAAGGCCATGGCCTTTGGCCATCTTGCTTCTCCCATGCACCTCTCACGTTCTTCAGTCGTATTCGGGCATCCGAACTCCGATTTCGAATCCATTTTTGGATTACGAATTGTGACTCCCTCATGCAAAACGAAGACTATGAAACTTTGACAAATGGTTGAGAATTCATCTCGAAAAATGACGACGAACACAACTTAACGAATGAGAATGAAAAGTAGCGTAGCTACATCGTTTGGACTCGAAACTTAACATATGAGTAACTGAAATGACCGGGACTCAATAAGAAATCAATTAAGATCAAGTACAAGTCCAAAACACAAGAAACACAAACATACAAACATAAGTTCACATATGAATGCCATTTCCTAGACATAGTCTTAGAACATGCAACTCTAAAATGTATGAGCATTTGAGTTCAATGCATGAGCATACAAAATCATGTGAATGTGTTATATAAATGATGCACAACAATGCATAGACACTAATGAATGATTTTTGTGTGTGTGCCTATGCCTTGTAAGAGGAATGAGGTCAATTATACCTTTGATGAGCAATGAAGCTAATTCCCCTTATCAAGCCACCATCTTGCAATCATTATAGTCGAGTCTTTCTTTGAAGCTTTGAATCATCATCAATACGACCACTAAACAATACAAGATGCACAACGTTTTGATATGGAATATATGCCAACACATAATAAAAACCTAACAGCCTCCAATGCATAGCTATCTGGACCTTCCCGATCCTAGCCATGACTTCTTGCTTGGTTATCCAGACCTCTTATCCTAACCAAGTCTTTCTTGCTTGACTATCTGGACACGTTGTCCTAGTCAAGACTTTATACCTTTTACAAGGACTTCCTAGTGTGATCATGTGAATGCAAATGACGTATGTAAGTGCCTCTTTGTTGATTGGCTTATTTCGTCGATAAAACCGCAATGGGGTTCAATCTTGTAAGGGTACCTTAGGATTGAATATTTTCTTCTCTAATGCTTAAGGACCTTATTGTGGATTACTAGAGCTTCATGGAAGGTAACCACTTGATCTTGACTCTTTATGTGAAGAGATTTAGTTGCACACACACACACATTTTTATGATCTTATGTTCTATATTGTTTGTTGTGTGA
Source organism: Acer campestre (assembly GCA_954870605.1). NCBI lineage: Eukaryota > Viridiplantae > Streptophyta > Magnoliopsida > Sapindales > Sapindaceae > Acer > Acer campestre. Next base: position 917,420 of record OX940810.1, on the reverse strand, counting down.
TTTGTGTTGTTGTATATTAGTTTTCATGCATGATCACTCTATCATTGTGTACTAACTCTTTGGCATGTTTATTGGCCTTGGAAATTGCTTGAAGGCTTTTATAGAGGTCAATTTTTACCTCATACCGCTCCCAGGACCGTTGTGTTTTTCTTCACAGCGGTAGGACAGCGGTTCGCGGACAGTGGAGACCGCTCCCAGTACCGCTCCCGAACCGTTGCCATTTTATAGGCAGCGGTGGCCTTGGCAGTGAAGACCGCTGCCCGACCGCTGCCACTTTGGCAGCGGTAAGGCAGCGGTCCTCTACATCGTTTCATGTCCTGATTCAAACGACGCAGTGTTGACTCTGCCTCTTCTATATATATGACTTGTTTGGCCTTGGCTCGTTTAGAGAGAAAATATTACATTTTTATGAGAGCTTCTAAGTTGCTTCTAAGCTAAGGTATCAAGAACACTTTTTTATCTCTCAAAACATCAAAACCCATCATTCTTACATGATTCATTCATCATCTAGCATGTTCTAGTATGATTCTCTTAGGGTTTTCATCTTTGCTTACATGACTTGTAGTTAGAACATCTTTGCATCACTTCACATGTTCTTTCTCTACAAGATTGCTCTTTTATTACTTGACTAGTTTCAAGATTGCTTCTTTATGACTTGACTTAGTTTCAAGATTGTGTTATTGTGTTTTGTGAGTTGTATTGTGGTAGATATTGCATATAGGACTTTGTTTGTCTATTTTGTTATGTTTTATGCATGCCACTTAGTGAGATGATATCTAGGAATGTCTAACATGTTCATCCATGCCTAGATAAGCTAAAATGTCTAACCTTGCATTTTGAGCATCTTGAATATTACACATATTCACACTAGGTTGTTTTATCTCTTCATTTAGAGTCAAGTCTTGTATTTGCCTTGTTGGTAGTTTGCAAGCATGAACTAGGTTCACTTCTAAAGGCACGTGGGTAGCAAAGACGGATTAGTAATCTTAGGTGTGATGCGGTCAACCTAGATTGTAATCGTATTTGCAAGTAGTGGATTGAGGTTCTAGTGTGGCACACTAAACAGCCCGTGGTTTTTCCCCGTGTGGGTTTCCACGTAAAAATCATGTGTTATTTACTTTCCGCATTCTCTACACATGATTTCATTTATTGACTAGTTGGGGTTATTTTGTAATCTTGATTAATCTCGAAAAATTGGTAACAAGGGATTAAAATCTATTTACCCCCCCTCTAGATTATATTAGGACTCGTTTATATTTATTTTCAATTGGTATCAGAGCGGGTTCCTAAACATAATTAGGAGATCCCTTGCTCTTGTTTGAGTCCCTTGCATTTGTTTGATTTTGTTTCGCTTGTTTGTGTGCATTCATATCATTCTCACCCAAACACTATGAGTGGAAATGGTATTGGAGGCGAGGGTGCCTCTAGCACAAGACCTCCCTTGCTCACCGAAGTCAATTACGCATCATGGAAGGGCAAAATGGAAGCATATGTGTGCCAAATTCATGATCGAGCATGGATGGCGATTGAAGATAGGTACACGCCACCTATGATGACTCCTACGGGAAGTGGAGAGGAAGTTCCCAAGCCAAAGGCACAATGGACCCCCCAAGAGTTTGAGGTTTCGAAATGGAACAACAAAGCCATGCATGCAATTCTATGTGCCATGGATGACAATCAATACAAACTCATCCAAACTACAAGGATAGCAAAGGAAGCTTGGGATATATTGGAGACGGCTCATGAAGGAACCGAGGTGGTAAAGGACTCCAAGCTTGAAGTTCTCCAAACACAATTTGAGACCATAAGGATGGAGGAGGATGAGTGCTTCAATGACTTCCAAGTGAAGCTTATGGATATAGTGAACCAAAGTCACCAACTTGGTGATCCCTACTCGGATAGAAGAATCAAGCAAAAGATCATGAGGTCGCTTCCCGAGAGGTTTGAATCTAAGGTGACGGCATTGGAAGAGAATAGTGATTACTCAAAGATGAAGCCAAGTGAAGTTATTGGAAGGCTTTTGGCCTATGAATCTAGGAAGGGTCCTACATCTACACCTCCAAAGAAGCAAAAGAGTCTTGCCTTGAAAAGCATCAAGGTAAAAAAGGATGAAGAAGACTCGGATGAAGAAATTGCTTTAATGGCAAAGAAGTTCAAGCAATTTATGAGGTTTGAAAAGAAAGGGTTTGGCTCCAAGGGAAAGTTTGTGAAGAAGAAGGCTCCTTTCAAGAAAATGGAGCAAACTCAAGAGAAGGACCACAAGAAGGGTGTCCATTGCTATGAGTGTAGTGGCTTTGGACACATTGCTCCCGAATGTGCTAACTTGAAGAAGAAGAGAGGAAAAGCCATGGCGGTGACATGGAGTGATAGTGATGACCTAGAAGAGGAAGACAAGTCTTCGGATGATGATGAAGACCAAGTTGCCAACTTCATTGCTTTCTCATCTTCTCACAATAGCAATGAAGTTGTGAGCGACAAAGAAGAAGAAGAGGACAAGCAAGAAGAAAGTGACTCAAATGGTGAAAGCAACTCTTCTAGCTCAAATTTTGAGTTTGATGAAGAAATGGATTATGATGACTTCATGAGATTCTTTCATAACTCAAGATCAAAGAAGAAGAAGAAAATTCAAAAGTTGAAAGAGGAGAAGCTTGAATTGTCTTCCAAGGTAACTCATTTGAGCAAGGAAATGAGTAAAGCTAAAGAGATGGAAGAAGGTTTAAAGATGAAGCTAGTCTTGGCTAAGAAGAATGAAGAAAGCTTGAGGAAAGAGCTCATGGAAGCAAGAGGTTTGATGGCTAAGATGACTTCCGGAACCGAGAAGCTTGACAAAATGCTTTCTTGTGGGAAGAGTCCTTGTGACAAAAAGGGATTAGGATATGTGGAAGAAGTGGAAGCCACACCTTTGAAGAAGACAACTTTTGTTAAGAGCAAAGAAGTTGAAAGTGCTCAAACCCCACAACATTCAACTAAGTGGGTTGAAGTTGGTGAATCCTCCAAGCAAGCACAAGCAAGGATTCCAACAAGAGCTCCACCACAAGCTAGAGCTCCTCAAGCTAGACCTCCTCAACCAAGACCTCCACAACAAAGGATCCCACAAGCTCAACATGGGGTCTTTCATGCTCAACCGAGGAGACATGTCAATCTTGCTCAACAACAAAAGAGAGAGTTGTATCAACACCTAAGAGTAACTCAAAATAGAAGGAGGCCACAAATGCTTGCACAAGGCTATGGTATGAATCCTTATTTCTCTCATACTTGCCATTTTTGTGGTATTGAAGGCCACATTAGGCCTAATTGTTTCAAGTATATTAAATTGTGTAGAAGAGAAAGCATGATTGAGAAAAATATGCTTAGAAGAGCCACAATACATGCTCCTAGGAAATTTAGAGACAATGGACCAATGGCTCCTAGGAATGACTTTGTTTCACCTAGATTAAATATGAATGATGATTATTATTGCTTTGTGGCCCAAGTTGCCTTGAAAGCAAATGCCTCCAACACTTGGTACCTTGATAGTGGGTGTTCTAGGCACATGACCGGAAACAAGAGTTTCTTCAAAACTCTTGTAATGGAGGATGGTGGATTCATCACCTTTGGTGATGGGTCTAAGAAAAAAGTTATAGGGAAAGGTAACATATCTATTCCCGGGTTGCCCTCCTTGCCCAATGCTCTTTATGTAGATGGCTTGCAAGCCAATCTTATTAGCATATCACACTTAAGTGATGAAGGGCTTTCGGTTATGTTTGGCAAAATTGATTGCTCTATTCTTAAAGAAAATGGGCAAGTTTTGTTGAAAGGCAAGAGATCAAGTGACAATTGTTATTGTCTTGAGTCAAATCTCATCTCTTGTAACTTGTCCACTAGTGAGCAAGTTGAAGTGTGGCACCAAAGACTTGGCCATATGAACTATAGGGACTTGAAAGTCCTTGATAGATTGAATGTTGTTAGAGGCCTTCCCAAGCTTGGGAAAAAGGTTGAGGGTGTTTGTGGACCATGCCAACAAGGCAAGCAAACCAAGAGTGTCCACAAGAAAGGCAAATACCTTTCCACCAAAGAACCATTGGAGCTTCTCCATATGGACCTTATGGGTCCTATTCAAACCGAAAGCTTAGGTGGTAGAAGGTACATCCTTGTGGTTGTTGATGACTTCTCTAGGTTTACATGGACTTACTTCTTAAGGGAAAAGTCCGAAGCCTTTGAGAAATTTAAAATGCTTTGTGTCAAAATTCAAAATGAGAAAACTTCTCACATTAAAAGCATTAAGAAAATTAGAAGTGATCATGGGAAAGAGTTTGAAAATGCTAGCTTTGAGAATTTCTGCAATAGCTTAGGCATTTCCCATGAATTTTCGGCCCCTAGGACTCCTCAACAAAATGGAGTTGTTGAGAGGAAGAATAGAGTCCTTCAAGAGATGGCCCGTGTGATGTTGCTTAGCAATAAAGTCCCTAGAAATCTTTGGGCCGAAGCCATTAATACGGCTTGCTACATAGGGAATAGAGTTTTCCTTAGGCCTGGGACTAAACAAACATCCTATGAGTTATGGAAGGGTAGAAAACTCAATGTGAGCTATTTCCATATCTTTGGAAGTAAGTGTTATATACTTAATGACCGTGATCAACTTGGCAAGTTTGATGCTAAGAGTGATGAGGGTATTTTTATTGGATATGCACTTAATAGCAAGGCCTATAGAGTTTTTAATCTTAAGACTCGAAGTATGATGGAATTAGGGGTGTGCAGGATCCAATCCAATCCAACACGATCTATTGGATCAGATCCAATCCATTGGATTGGATCCGATCCAGAGAGGTGATTGGATCGGATTGGATCCTAAATTCTAAAATCCATTGGATTGGATCGGATCTTGGATTTCCGTTTGGAAATCCGCCGAATCCGCCAATCCGCCTAAAATATTAGGCCTTATTTTTATATTGGGCAATTTATTTTATCCACTACTTTCTAATGTAAAGGCCCAACCAAAATACAATTTTTAATATTACTATTTTGGGTTTTCTTTCTCAATTTCTCTACAGCCAACAATCCACCATATTCTTTTCTTCTATTCTTCTTCATCAACATCATGACTTATTAAGTTTACATTTTGAGCCGATGAATAATGTTATAAACTTTTTGAATTATATAAAGTTTACAAGTTATGTTATGTATTTTTTTAATGTTAATTTTATTTGAGTTAATTAGTAATGTTTAAATAATTTATTTGATTTTATTTATTTCAGATTATAACTTTTATATATTACGAATGACTTTATATTAATTCAATCCATTGGATTATATTGGATCGGATCAGATCGAATCGAAGTATTTTATAATCGGATCGGATCGGATCGGATCGGATCGGATCCAATATAATCCAATGGATCGGATCGGATCGGATTTCAATTTCTTCGATCCAATCGGATCGGATCGGATCGGATCAGATCTTGGATCATGGCAAATCCATTGGATCTGATCCGCCGCACACCCCTAGATGGAATCATCAAATGTGGTCTTTGATGATTGTAGGCCAAAACATGATGACCATGAGGAGGATGTTTGTGAGTTAGATGACCTTCCTTTGAAGGAAAGTGGTGAGACTTCAAGTGGTGTGAAGTCAAACCAAGATGAAGAGGATGATTTACCTCTAAATAGAGTTCCTCCATTAGACTCTAATGAACCCGCTCCTTGGGTTAGAAAACTCCATGATAAGGATGATATCATTGGAGAGGTTAGAGAGGGTGTTAGGACTAGACGTCAAATAGCTAATCAAATTAGCTATACTTGTTACACCTCTCAAATAGAACCCAAAAAGGTTGATGAGGCCTTAAATGATGAATATTGGGTTCTTGCCATGCAAGAAGAGCTAAACCAATTTGAGAGAAATGAGGTTTGGACTCTTGTTCCTAGACCTAAAAACACCAATGTCATAGGCACTAAATGGTGTTTAGGAACAAATCCGATGAGGATGGCAACATTGTGCGAAACAAGGCAAGGCTTGTTGCACAAGGGTACTCTCAAATTGAGGGTATTGACTTTGAGGAGACTTTTGCTCCCGTTGCCCGCTTAGAGTCCATTAGGCTTCTCTTGTCCATTTCTTGTGTGTACAAGTTCAAATTACATCAAATGGATGTTAAGAGTGCCTTCCTAAATGGCTTCTTGCATGAGGAAGTGTTTGTTGAGCAACCCAAGGGGTTTGTGGATCCACACCACCCCTCTCATGTCTATCGCCTCAAAAAGGCTTTATATGGGTTGAAACAAGCACCGAGGGCTTGGTATGAGCGCCTCACTCTCTATCTTGTTGACAATGGCTACTCTAGAGGTAGTGTTGACAAGACTTCGTTCATCAAGTACACTAAAGATGGGCTATTCATAGCTCAAATTTATGTTGATGACATTATTTTTGGTTCTACCAACAACTTGAAAATTCAACAATTTGTTGATGTCATGTCTCATGAGTTTGAGATGAGCATGGTTGGTGAACTAAATTACTTCCTAGGCTTGCAAATTAAGCAAATGCATGATGAGATCTTCATATCCCAAGCTAAATATGCCAAGAGCCTAGTGAAGAAGTTTGGCCTTGAGAATGCCAAACATTGTGACACACCCATGAGCACCACCTTGAAACTAAGCAAAGATGCTAGTGGAAAGGATGTGGAGCAAAGTCTATATCGTGGCATGATAGAGAGCTTGCTTTACTTGACCGCAAGTAGGCCCGATATAGCATTTAGTGTGGGTGTTTGTGCTAGGTACCAAGCTAATCCCAAGGAATCTCACCTTGTTGCAGTAAAGAGGATCATTCGGTTTGTGAATGGTACCTCAAACCATGGGATTTGGTACTCTTATGACACTAATCCAAGTCTTGTTAGATATAGTGATGCCGATTGGGCGGGAAATTGTGATGATAGGAAAAGTACATCGGGCGGTTGCTTTTTCCTTGGAAACAACTTGGTTTCTTGGTTTTGTAAGAAACAAAACTCAATTTCCTTATCCACGGCCGAGGCGAAATACATTGCCGCCGGTAGTGCTTGTACTCAATTGATGTGGATGAAACAAATGCTAGCCGACTATGGCTTGGAGCAAGGTACTCTTACTTTATTTTGTGATAACATGAGTGCCATAAACATTTCTAAGAATCCCATCCAACATTCTAGGACCAAGCACATTGACATTAGACACCACTTCATAAGAGAGCTAGTTGAGAGTAAAATCATTGCATTGGAACATATGGGAACAAATGACCAACTAGCGGATTTGTTTACAAAACCCTTAGACACTCTTAGATTTGGGAACCTTAGCAAGTCTATTGGGATTTGTCACTTGGGTTGAAGTGGTTTGTCTTGACCCCATACGGGGAGCTCAACCAAAGAGAGAAAAGTTGCATGAACATGCATTGTGCTACTTTGAAATATTTTATGCCTCTTCTTTAATTGCTTGAGATGATTGGTTGTTCATGCTTATATGTATTTTTCTTAATAAGTGTGACTTTTTGATTTGCTTGCAAACCATGTTATAATTATGCTCAAACATGCATTTTTGGAATAGGAAATGTACTTTGGAAGTACTTGATGAATGACCTTTAATTGATTCCTATGACATGATGATTCTTTTTGTTGACATGCTTAAGTGAAAAGTATGATATACCTAAGTGCTTTATCTTGAATGGAAAATTTGTGTGCTAAAGCTAACTTTGAGACTTCAATAAATAAGGATCTTTATATCCATAGTCTCTCCCTCTTTATTTGTAGAACAAGGCTACTATCATATGGGAATCTCACCCGGAAAAATCTAATAAGGTGCAAAGTCGCCCATGTCTTGTTTTGCTTATAAAGTTGAATTTTGTTGCTCGTTAAAATTTGAAATGTTTAAACTCTATATTCTCATCTTTTTCCATGCAATGGGTGAAATTGGTTTGAATTCCTTAAGGAAACCTTTGTTGTTTGCTTTGCCAAATACCATTGTTTTTTTGAGTTTGATTGCAACATGTCTTGCTTGCAAAGCATGCTTGTCACACATGTTTTTCTTTAAATAAAACTCCTTGAATCTCTCTTACTTAATTGAGTTGCATAAAATTGCTCATATGATTGTGCATATGTTTTTGTGCTACAAGCTCTCATTGCTAAATGCTTACCTATTAGGGGAGACTCCCTTTGCCTATCTCATGACAAAAAGGGGGAGTAAGGTTAGGGGAGATTTGTTTTAATTTGGCATTGCATTTAGGGGGAGTTAAGAGAGTGTATAACTCTTATTGGGAGTTGATGCATTTAGGGGGAGTTGCATTGCATTGCATGATTACATTTTTTTTATTTTGATCAAGCACCTCTCACACACTTGTTCTTCCAAGGTATATTTTTCTTGTTGTTTGTGCATAGGTTGGAATTTTCTACAAGCTTGGAAATGACTTGAAGATGTTCAAGACTTAGACTAAGGCTTATTTGTAATGTAGAAATTTTGTTGACCAACATTTTTTTTGTTTTTGTGAGGTTGCTTGTGAGTGGTGATTTTGTCACGAAATAGCCAAAGGGGGAGATTGTAAGTGCCTCTTTGTTGATTGGCTTATTTCGTCGACAAAACCGCAATGGGGTTCAATCTTGTAAGGGTAGCTTAGGATTGAAGATTTTCTTCTCTAATGCTTAAGGACCTCATTGTGGATTACTAGAGCTTCATGGAAGGTAACCACTTGATCTTGACTCTTTATGTGAAGAGATTTAGTTGCACACACACACACACATTTTTATGATCTTATGTTCTATATTGTTTGTTGTGTGATTTGTGTTGTTGCATATTAGTTTTCATGCATGATCACTCTATCATTGTGTACTAACTCTTTGGCATGTTTATTGGCCTTGGAAATTGCTTGAAGGCTTTTATAGAGGTCAATTTTTACCTCATACCGCTCCCAGGACCGCTGTGTTTTTCTTCACAGCGGTAGGACAGCGGTTCGCGGACAGTGGAGACCGCTCTAGAACCGCTGCCATTTTATAGGCAGCGGTGGCCTTGGCAGTGAAGACCGCTGCCCGACCGCTGCCACTTTGGCAGCGGTAAGGCAGCGGTCCTCTACGTCATTTCATGTCCTGATTCAAACGACGCCGTGTTGACTCTGCCTCTTATATATATATGACTTGTTTGGCCTTGGCTCGTTTAGAGAGAAAAAATACATTTTTATGAGAGCTTCTAAGTTGCTTCTAAGCTAAGGTATCAAGAACACTTTTTTATCTCTCAAAACATCAAAACCCATCATTCTTACATGATTCATTCATCATCTAGCATGTTCTAGTATGATTCTCTTAGGGTTTTCATCTTTGCTTACATGACTTGTAGTTAGAACATCTTTGCATCACTTCACATGTTCTTTCTCTACAAGATTGCTCTTTTATTACTTGACTAGTTTCAAGATTGCTTCTTTATGACTTGACTTAGTTTCAAGATTGTGTTATTGTGTTTTGTGAGCTGTATTGTGGTAGATATTGCATATAGGACTTTGTTTGTCTATTTTGTTATGTTTTATGCATGCCACTTAGTGAGATGATATCTAGGAATGTCTAACATGTTCATCCATGCCTAGATAAGCTAAAATGTCTAACCTTGCATTTTGAGCATCTTGAATATTACACATATTCACACTAGGTTGTTTTATCTCTTCATTTAGAGTCAAGTCTTGTATTTGCCTTGTTTGTAGTTTGCAAGCATGAACTAGGTTCACTTCTAAAGGCCCGTGGTTAGCAAAGACGGATTAGTAATCTTAGGTGTGATGCGGTCAACCTAGATTGTAATCGTATTTGCAAGTAGTGGATTGAGGTTCTAGTGTGGCACACTAAACAACCCGTGGTTTTTCCCCGTGTGGGTTTCCACGTAAAAATCATGTGTTATTTACTTTCCGCATTCTCTACACATGATTTCATTTATTGACTAGTTGGGGTTATTTTGTAATCTTGATTAATCTCGAAAAATTGGTAACAAGGGATTCAAATCTATTCACCCCCCCTCTAGATTATATTAGGACTCGTTTATATTTATTTTCAACGTAAATAAGCAATTCAACAAAAAACATATGATCAATACATTCCATGGAACAAATAGACCTAAACATGTGAGAACACAAGTTATAATAGTCTAGATGCAAAACTTGAATAAAAAAACCTAGAGCATGTGAAAACACCTAACACAAATAGCTTCTAGTTTCATTCACACATATAACACTTGAATAAATCATAATCATGAAGCACATATTCAAGATGTTATAAACATACACATAAATGCTAGAATCACAAAATATATTCAATGAATACTCTAGCCAAAGATTTAGAGCAAGGATATAATGAATAATCAATTAAATCCAAGATGTCTCTAACAACATAAACACAAGTGCTAATCCTAGATTTGTTCAATAAGATGATCTAAGCACATGTTAAGGTTATTGATTATAAAATACATCAATCAATCCACAAATAACCCTAGATATCAAACTAATCACAATACAACTCTCAAGCATGTGAAAAACCTAGAATCTAAGAAACTAGTTCACATATGTCTCTAATTAGACTTTTGATTAGGTTTGATTGTGAAGATATCTTTCTCAATAGCATTCACCGTACATATACATACATATAGAAGAAGGAACCCTAAGATAATTGAAGGTTATAAAAGAAGAAATCTCAAAGATATGACAACTACCTTGCAATCACGAGCTGGTTCAGTTTTGATGTTGAAACTAATTGAAAACTCAATCAAACAGTTGCAAGACCAATTGGAAATGGTAGAGGACTTGAATACAAACAATCTCCAACTTGAATCAACCAATTCTGACTTCGTACGAGAAAGTTATGGTGTTTGGAAGGTGAGAAAAAGTTGAGAGAAAATTCTGCTCTTGAGAAAATCTAATTTTTCTTCTTTAAATGAAAGGGACGGAATGGAGAGTTTTTAAAAGAATTTGGGGGAAAAACAAGCCAATCAACAGCTGCCACATCACCAGGCCTTTGTGGGCCACGTGTGGCACATGTGGACAGGCCACACGGCTTCCACACGTGGTCCTCCAAGGCTTGGTCGTTGGCCAAGCTTTCTCCTCTTGCGCTCTGCTCAAGTTCTTTAGCCGTATCCGGGCCTTCGAACTCCGATTTTGAATCCATCTTTGGATTACAAATTGTGAATCCCTTATGCATGACGGTGACTATAAAAATTTGATAAAAGGTTAAGAATTCATCTCGGAAAATGACGACGAAGACAACTCAACGAATGAGAACACAAAGTAGCGTAGCTACATCGTTTGGACTCGAAACCTAATGAATGAGTAACTGAAATGACCGGAACTCAATGAGGAATCATATGAGATCATGTTTAAGTCCAAATACAATAAAACACAAATAAATAAACACAAGATCACACAAGTATGCCATTTCCTAGACATAGTCCTAGAACATGCAATTTCATAATATTTGTCAATTTGAAACTGATGCATGTGCTTACTTTATAAAGTGTGTGTGTTATACAAATGGTGTACAACTATGTAGTGACATAAATAAATGCCATGTGTGTGTGTGTGTGCCTACACCTTGTAAGAGGAATGAGGTCTATTTTACTTTTATTGTGCAATGTAGCACATTCCTCTTCGAACACACCTTCTTGCATGAATTTATGGCCAAGTCTTTCTTTGAAGTTTTGAATCATCATTCTTAAGACCACTAAGCAATACAAGAAAAACATTATTTTGATATGGAATATAAGCCAAGACAAACCAAAAACCTAACAAAACCGCTCCAGAATTACTTAAGATGTATTTAATAAACACAAGAACTAAAGACGTTATATAATTTCAAAAAAAAAAAAAAACACACCTTTTTTATCTCATGAAGAAACACACAACAGAACTTTACAAAACAAGATCATGAAACCAAAAAAAAGTTTCAGGTGTGATTAAATGCACTTTACATAATAAAAGAGTGAAGAAAAAAAAAAGTAACAAAAACTGCATCAGTCCTTCAACATATCATTCGCATGACTTAGGTCAACCACATCCCAATTGTCTTCCGGATGAACCTTCTTCATATAGTCCTTAAAAACCTTAAACCCGTCCTCCATACCTAGATTGTACACTCCAGATAGATCCTTTCCAGTAAAACGTTTGAACTTGATTTGGTCAAGAGCAGGATGGCGAAAAAGCTTACGGTTTACTGTAGTTATATCGCATTCCAATTTCTGTATGTTACGAACCATCGCCTCTTGATTATCACGGTCGGAGTTGGAGTCAATTTTCAATTTCTATGTCATAGTTGCTGAAGGGTTTTCCATGGTGGAGAAACAAAGAAAAAACATATTGAAAATACAAAGAGAAAAAGAGATTAATATGTAGACAAAACGTTATTTGGTGAATATATATATAGTAAATATAAAGAATAGTCACAACTATTGGCATTCAATTCCGTGCCAAACACCTGGAATCCAAAACGGTCAGAGTAAATATATAGTTATAAGTCATAATTGTTGGCATTTGGTTCCAATCAGACCCTTTGGAATCCAACCCGGTGTGACATAATTTCATATAACTTAGTGTATAGTTCAATAATGTGTTACCATATACAATTTTATTAAACTTTCATTACTTTGCAAATATAAAATATTATACTGTTATACCTCATACTTAAACAAAATTAATATGGGACCATGCATGAATTGAATAATTGTACACATTAGTGATAACATACATAAATGACTGTATGGGAAAATGAATTGACCTATTGTACACATTTAAGAATAATTCGATAACTACTATATGTTAAATTGTCATTTGTAGTAATGTGTGCATGTGAGAGGGGAATCATATGATATAGGTATAACATTGATATCTTTTGATATAAACATTACACTATGAATGCTTAAAACACTTTATATGCATATGGGGACAAGAATTTGATAGTCGGACAATAATTTGTACTACTGTTATAACTAATAAATTTCAATTCACATAAATGACTATATGGGAAAATGAATTGACCTATTGTACACACTTAGGAATAATTCGGTAACTACTATATGTACTTGTCATTTGTAGTAATGTATGCATGTGGGAGGAGAATCATATGATATAGGTATAACATTGATATCTTTTGATATAAACATTACACTATGAATGCTTAAAACACTTTATGTGCATATGGGGACAAGAATTTGATAGTCGGACAACAATTTGTACTACCGTTATAACTAATAAATTTCAATTCACATAAATGACTATATGGGAAAATGAATTGACCTATTGTACACATTTAGGAATAATTCGGTAATACTATATGTTAACTTGTCATTTGTAGTAATGTGTGCATATGGGAGGGGAATCATATGATATAGGTATAATATTAATATTCTTTGATATAAATATTACACTATGAATGCTTAAAACACTTTATGTGCATATGGGGACAAGAATTCGATAGTCGGACAACAATTTGTACTACCGTTATAACTAATAAATTTCAATTCATATAAATGACTATATGGGAAAATGAATTGACCTATTGTACACATTTAGGAATAATTCGGTAACTACTATATGTTAACTTGTCATTTGTAGTAATGTGTGCATGTGGAAGGGGAATCATATGATATAGGTATAACATTGATATTCATTTGATATAAACATTACACTATGAATGCTTAAAACACTTTACGTGCATATGAGGACAGGAATTCGATAGTCATATGATAGGGAATACGAAACATTATTTTCTTTTTATTCTTAATGGATTCGGGATATTAAAGAAATGAAATAGAAATAAACATGTGCAATAAATGCATCGTTTGAGATAATGTTTTAAGGTGTGTTAAGGTTATTTGAGTAATTTTATAGATATGATGTATAAATAAATAAAATAAAATAAAAACTAAAACTTTAAACAACATAAATAAAACATTCAAAAACCCTAAAACTCTCTCTCTCTCTCTCTCTCTCTCTCTCTCACGGTCTACTGTGTACATCCATCAATCTTCAAACAATCTACCACCCTCCAGGTTGGTTACATTTTTTTTCTGTTATTTCATAACTTCGAATTACTGTTTTTGTAATTTAATAATTTCGATTTAATATATTAATTTTTTGTGTGATGATTATTGGTTTTCATATGTAATTAGAAGAAGCAAAGATGAAAATTTATACTCGATTGGGTCTGATAATGGTGTGATGGTTTATCGCATTCATACCCAGATGGTGTAGCCACATTTTCATGATTTTTAGTTTGTTTAAAGTTAATCCTAACTGTTGTATTTCAAAAAAAAAATTGTCTTCATTTGTAGCTGCAGCTAAGTTTGAACTTGTTTAAATTTTATATAAAATCTTGTTCCGCGATATTATACTTGCGTAAGTGCTTGCATGTACTTGATTTGACTTTTAGATTGTTATTTTTGAAAATTAGATAAATCTGGATATTTAAATAGCTTTTTTTAATGAAAAATAGTAGTAGTTGCAAATTGTTTGTTTTTTTGGGGAAGGTTTTATTCATATTCTCTCACTTGCACAATAAAAGGTTTTGTAAATGTCATCTTCCTCTTCTTCAAACGTAATTGGGTATGGGAAGGGAAAATGCAAATGTGGGCTACCATTGAGAGAATATCTTGCTATAACACCTTGGAACTATAAAAGACTATTCGAAGGGTGTTCCAAAGGAAAGGTTAGTGAACTATAAGTGACTATTTTAATTTATACTTATATAGATTGATTTATGAATTAATACAGCTTACATTTCGGGTGTTAAACTATAGAAAGAATTTGGTGGATGCAATTACTTCAAATGGTTGGATCCTGAAATACTGGTTACAATTATCCCTGCTGATATCTCATTGAATGAAAAATTACAGAGGTTACAAAGCGAATTTCATAGGTTGGAACGACTTCATCGGTTCTACGAAAGCGAAAATATGGGCTTAACAAATCATGTTCGGGTGTTGGAGTTTGATTTGGCTAAGAAGAGGGCAACCATTCAGAAAACTAGGGCTTTTATATTTCTATCTTCGATTGCCATTATTTGGCTGCTGTGTAAATTCACATTACAATGTGTAATGTGGAGTAATCAAATAATATCAAATGTTTATATCCTCCGTAACATAAAATTACTATGGTTCCTGTAATTTCATTTTATTTAACGTGATCGCATTATTTCTGTAGATTTATAGTAGTGTGTTCTTCATATTAGGTTATTTATGTTGTACCTTATTAATTGCCATCGGAGGTAAGGTAAGTCCAGGTTATGAGTTGGAGGATAATTTTGGTTAACTACGTATATGACTGATGACTCGCTTTTTGTGTCGTTACCAAATTGCGAATTATCAAAAGAATGTTTATAAATGAATTCTTACGCAATATATTTTAAGTTTTGAAAACTAGTAAAACGGTAAGCTTAGAATTCGTTCCACAGGGAATTAGAGTAATATGTTGAATTAATTAGCTAATCTATATACAATAAAATAAATCATAAATGGATGAACGAGTGTATGGTTTATCAAACCATCAAACATACATACAAAATAAACCTAACTAAAAATATGGTGATATGAAAAATAGAAGACTCACAATCTTGATAAGAGAAATGGATGTAAACAATTAATATAGATGCTAGGGAATTGATTGATTAGCAAGTGGGTATGGGTAGTGCTTTTTAAGCCACTTTAATGGACCAATCTCTACACATTTACCAATTTAGGTTTAGATTAGTGTGGTTGATATACCCTCCACTAATCTATCCTATTTATTGGGTTCTTAATCACTCAAGGGTGTCAATCCAAGAATGATTGCAATAACATGTTATTTTAAACAAGATTGTAATTAACAAGTGGATATACAAGTCAATCACATAATGAATAGAATATAATGAATAAATAAACAGAATACATATAGAGATTCATTACAAGCTTAAGCAAATACCCACAACCAAATGTTTATCAAATCAATCTCCTAGATTAGGGGTTTAATTACACATAGTAGCAATAAAATAGAAAACAAGTAAATGATAAGGAAATCACCCTTGGGCCTCCTTCTTTAGTGCTTGATCCTTGTTCTCCTTAGAAGCTCCTAGTGAAAAGAATGGAAGAAGAGGTTGTGTCTAGATAGGTGGATGGCTAATGGTGAGTGACAAAGGTTTTGTGATGTAGAGAATGGTAGGGGAGGAATGATCTAGGGAAGTAATCAAGATTTGGTGTGAGTTTTTGTGTGGAAAAGATTAGTTCAAGTATAGAAATGGAGGAGTTTGGGAGATGATTAATGGTGATCCTAGGATGGAAAGGAGATAGGTAGGAGAAAATAGGATTAGGATTTCAAATTGAAAAGAGAGATGAATTTATAGTATTTTTGAATTAGGTCACGGATGGTAAATTACCAAAACACCTCCTATACTTGTCAAATTGCCATTTCGGCCCCCCCAAGGGGGCCTTTCCGTAATTTTACAGCTAAAATTGGCCAATCAGAGGTGCACAGTAGTGAGGTTCGCGGTTTGGCACAAATGGCGACATTGGAGATGCAAATGGCGACATCATCAGGTGTGAGAATCAAGTCCCTGTCGCCATGGCGATATCGAAATGCCAAATGGCGACCTAGGGGCAAAATAGGAAATTTAGGCGTGATTGGGGTTTGGAGAATCCGGCCATTTGAGACGCCGAAAATGGAACAAGAAGGTTGCCGTTCGGTTGGCCATTAATTCTGGTCGGAAACCGATCGAAAATAGGCTGAAAAATGGTCGAAAAAGGGAGATGCAAAACGGCGGCGTTTAGGGGGACTGCTGCTGCACGCGTGACTGAAGGAAGAAGAAGGTGAATAGTGGGTTTGGGGTGCACTCAGCAGGCGTGTGGGGTGCAAAGGGCTGCAGCCTTTTTGTATAAAAGGGGGGTGCACTTAGCAGCAAAGTGGGGTATGCACAGCTGCACCTTAAGGGGTGAAATTGGTCAGTGTTTGGGCTTGTCTGATTTGGGCCTTATGCACTTTAGTGAAACGCACCGTTTCACTTAAAGGCATTGGGCTGCTTAAAACTTTGGGGTTCATTTAGAAACTAACAGGGGTGCACGCAGCATTTAGAAACTAACAGGGGTGCACGCAGCTGTTTCTTCTTTGCCTTAATATGGGGTGCATTTAGTAGAAGATTGGGGTGCAATCAGCCATGCGTTGGGCCTGCTTACTTAAATCAAAACGGTGTGGTGTGGCCTGTTTAGGGCGTGCACAGAATTGGGCAGGGGTGCAATCAGAAGTCCAAAGACCAACCCCAGCCAAAACGCGCCGTTTAGCTGTCCACGTGGCATACTTGCCTGATTCGCTTGGAAAATTGCGGGAAGCCCCCTAAACTCTTCTGTATTTGCAATAACTCCAAAACTTCCTCCAATAATTACTCTTTTTCCCTTATTTCACCAAAATTACTCCATTGCCCTTGAATTCTATAAATTCCTGAAAACACTTAATTTACACCATTAAATCACAGGATAATGCCCAAGAATCAAGTAAAAGGAGAAGGAAATGGGGGCCAAAATCATACCAATTTTGGTTCGATCAATGACAACTTTTATAATCATTAAAAACTTCTAGGCTGTCTTTGAAGAATTTGTTGGGCTTTAGACACTTAGTTATTTTATTCGATTGTCGTTCTCTAAACGTTATCTAAAACTTTTGCATTTATGAATCTCTTCAAACATATTGGCTCACTGTCGCCCAGTACAAAATATGCAAACAAAACTAGTTAAATTTCATTGGAAGTCATATGGACCACATAGACACATAATTAGTATATCGAAAATCATGTGTTCTTTTGGTCTAGTTCAAACTCCATAAATCAAATAAATAGCATGTCAATTGAAATCATAAAACAAACAACCTAAACAGAATTATCAAAACATCAAACAATAACGAAAGTAACTAACGTTCATGAGGATTAAATAACAACCCAGTGACAACCAAATACATATAAAAAACATGACAAATGAAAAAATCCAAATGCATCATCAACCCAAAACACTAATGAAAGTGACTAATTGTCTGATTCTTTTTTTGGACAATTACGCCAGTTTTGCCCCAAAACGTGGCATATACGACTTGGCTGCTGGTGTAGTAGGTGCAGTCGGACCAGTGAGTCTGCCTTTGGTCTTCATAACATTTGGATCTCTTAAAATTTGGCTCTTTGTACCATAATCATCACCATTTTTGTTGCTATTATTTCGGAACTCATCATCCAACCCTTGCACATTATTTCTCAGAATATTGAGTTCCCTTTTAATCAAATTGAAACCTTTTTCGGTTTGGCTCCCACGGTGACGGAGATAGTTGCACTCTGCACTCAATAAAGCAAACCGGGCAATATCAACACTCTTCGAACAGTCATCGTCGGGCTGGAGATGGATACGAACGTCATCTACAGCTGACTTTGTCCACCTCTTAAATATCAACGACTTTGGAATCTTTGTAATGTTCTCCACTTTCATAACATAAAACATATGACAGCAGGGAATTCCTTTATTTTGTAACAACTTGCATTCACACAAAAGTACTGGCAGATTGTGCTTTGATGAATCCCAATCACCATCCTCAACGACTTGCTAAAAATCAATTATGTCCCTATGGTAAAAAACACTCACAGTCTTTTATATGGAGAATCATATTCGGTGAGAGCTTATTTGACTTTATTCTTCGCATTCCATGGTGCAAAGTGTGAATACTTTATTGAATCGTTGATCTCTTTAGTAATGTCACAGTAGATAAGATAAGTGTAGATGAAAGAAGCATGCTTCTCCAACGACTTCATGTGGCTTAAGATCACTAGACTCTTAGTGTTTGATGCATATTCGTCGGTAAAGAAATTGTTTCTTAACCTCATGAGTGCCCTATCGATTTGAGGGAATAAGTCGAATAATTTCTCATGGCTGCAAACATATTCTTTCATATAATTATTCATTGACTCTGATCTTTGAGTGGTGCGCATTCCAGCAAAAAAATGGCCCTTAGAATATGTTTCTGCCCATCTATGCCTCTTTTCGTACATCATATTAACCCAAACGTTGTCTTCCAGACCATGTTGTTTTATCATTTCATTCCAACATTCATCGAATTTGGCCTCATCTATGTGGTTAAACATGAAGGATCTAAATGCCAATGACTTCTTAGGGCCATTAATATGAGCACATGCGTTTCTTGCTACGGATGCTGACATTTGGAAATACCTTGTCGATTGCTTATAGCATTGCTTCGTCTCCGTCCGTCAGTATAGAAAGGGGATGCTTGCTGCCCATTGAATCCATGAGTTTAGTAAGGGCCCATTTATATGAAGTAAACGTCTCATCTAACAAAAGTGCAGCACCAAATACACAAGTTGCACTATGGTTGTTTGCACCGACAAATAAAACCAAAGGCTTGCCATGGGCATTTGTCTTGTAAATGGTATCAAAAACAAGAACATCTCCAAAGCACTTGTATTCGAATAGAGAATGGGAGTCCCTCAAAAATATATTAGCAAGCCTATCATCATCATCTGTGTTGAACCTGCAATAAAAGTTTGGTTCAGTAAATGCCTTTGACTCGAGATACAAAATTGCTGCTTGTGAATAACTTTCCAAAGCTTTTGATCGTCTCATCTTAGCAATCTTGTTATACATGTCCTTTTGAGTGAATCCAATTTTGGAGTATCCTCCTTTTTGGTCAACCATGTGCTCAAATGTGTGACAACCTCTTATGAAGTTTTTTCCCATGGTGTCAATTTGGGCATAGTCACCTTCATCTAAGTTTCTGTGAGATCGATGGGATGAAACCTCACGAAAAGTTGCTAGTTTGTGTGAATGATCATCCATGAATACCCTTACATTGTACTTTAACGTATCACTTTCTAGGGCAATTGAAAAACAAGCTTAGCAATTCTGTCTTGTCTCCAGCCTTGGCTTGCATTTCCTATTTTTATTGGTCAAATACTCTTCCCTTCTTGATCCCTACTTATCACAAACCCACTTTCTCCTTAATACTCTACCTTCACGGTCATGGTCCAAGTTCGTCGCTCTTATACCAAACTCATTACCCCTAGCATAACCAAGATAAAGCGACCTTGCATCATCCACAGAATCAAATTTCATATATTTTTATATGATTGATATCAACATCTTGATTGCCACTGCCTTCCCTTGAAGAAAATTGCACAGAATTAACCCCAGTAGAACACATATTATTTGGTGTGAAAAAAAATCATTCCTTGTTGTCAGACTTACTTTGCGATCCACTTCCATCCATTACTATAAAAAGTCAAAACAGGATGATCGAAGTATAAGTAAAATTTTAAGCGCAATAAAATGTGTTGATCAAAGGATAATGAAAGTAATAGCAAAAATAAAAATATTATTGATGTGATGAAACACTGGCATTTTGAACATGCATCATTCAACATAGAAATTATACACATAATATAGAAAACATTATTGAGGTAAGGAATCACCGAGATTTTGAACATGAATCATTCAGATTAAAAATTATAGAAATATCACTATAAAGATAAGATACAGAAACAACTACATACAGGAAAACATTATTGATTCTATGAATTCGAACACTAATTAACTTCATATTGATTTCTAAACTAATAAAAACAATCGTATGGATGTATTGTAGAGATGAGATTAAAATAACGATTTAAACAATAAGTAATTTCATATTGAATTCAAAGCTTACCAAAAAAACCATGGATGTATTGTAAAGATGAGACAAAAAGAATGATTCAAACAATAAGCAAATTCATATTGAATTCGAAGCTAATTGAAAAAAGTCATGGATGAGACATACCTATGAGTAAAAATTGATGAAGAAAAAAATAATAGGTTGGAGACGATATTTCAATATGAACACAAATAGACGAGTCAGACCACTAGACCGAAACACCAATGAGCAAGACTGTTAGGTTTTTGGTTTGTCTTGGTATATATTCCATATCAAAATGATGTTTTTCTTGTATTTCTTAGTGGTCTTAAGAATGATGATTCAAACCTTCAAAGAAAGACTTGGCCACAAAATCATGCAAGAAGGTGTCTTCGAAGAGGAATGTGCTACATTGCACAATAAAGGTAAAATAGACCTCATTCCTCTTACAAGGTGTATCCACACACACACATGACATTCATATGTGTCCCTTCATGGTTGAACAACATTTATATAACACTTTCACACACTTGGTAATGTATGCACATGCATTAGATTTATATTGATAAACTTTGTTAATTGCATGTATTATGACTATGTCTAGGAAACGACATACGTGTATGACATTGTGTTTATTTGTTTTTGTTTTATTGTTTTTAGACTTGAACATGATCTCTTATGATTCCATATTGAGTCCCGGTCATTTCGGCTACTCATTCATTAGGTTTCAAGTCCAAATGATGTAGCTATGCTACTTTTCGTTCTCATTCGTTGAGTTGTTTTCGTTGTCGTATTTCGAGATGAATTCTCAACCTTTTGTCAAAGTTTCATAGTAATCGTTGTGTGTGAGGGAGTCACAATTTGTAATCCAAAGATGGATTCAAAATCAGAGTTTGGAGGCCCGGATACGGCAGAAGAACACGAAAGAAGCAAGCATGGCCAACAGCTAAGTTTGGTGGCCACGTGTGGAGGCCGTGTGCCACACGGCCAGGCAGGCTCTCTACCCACGTGTGCCACACGTGCCCCACACAGGCTGCTGATATGGCATCATGTGATTGGTGGCTTCTTTCCTTCTCTCTCCTCATTTTAAATATTTCATTTCCCTCACATTTCATTCTAAGAAGAAAAATTAGAATTTCTCACACCAGAATCTTCTCTCAACTTTTTCTTCACCTTCCAAACACCATAACTTTCTCATACGAAGTCAAAATTGGTTGATTTAAGTTGGAGATTGTTTGTATTCAAGTCCTCTACCTTTTCAAAGTGGTCTTATAGCTGTTTGATCAAGTTTTCTAGTGGTTTCATCACCAAAACCGAACCAGCTCGTGATCTTGAGGTATTGGTCATATCTTTGAGATTTCTTCTTTTATAACCTTCAATTTGCTTTATGGTGAATGCTATTGAAAAAGATAGCTTCATAATCAAACCTAATCAAAAGTCTAATTAGAGACATATGTGAACTAGTTTCATGGATTCTAGGTTTTTCACATGATTGAGAGTTGTTGTGATTAGTTTGATATCTACGATTATTTGTGACTTGATTGAATCATTTTATGATTAATAATCCTTGAAATGTGCTTTGATCCTTTGATTGATAATATCTAGGATTAGTGCTTGTGTATATGTTTTTAGAGATATCTAGGAATTAATTGATTTATCATTATATCTTTGCTCTAAATCTTTGACTAAAATATTCATTGAATATATTTTATGTTTCTAGCATTTATGTGTATGTTTATAGCATCTTGAATATGTGCTTCATGTTTATGATTTATTCAAGTGTTTTTTTGTGTGAATGAAACTAGGAGCTTTTGTGTTAGGTGTTTTCACATGCTTTAGGTTTAATTCATGTTTTGCATCTAGACTATATTACTTGTGTTCTCACATTTTTAGGTCTAGTTGTTTCATGGAATGTATTAATCACATGTTCTATGATGAATTGATTGTTTGCATCATTTGCATTCACATGATCACACTAGGAAGTCCTTGTAAAAGACATGAAGTCTTGACTAGGAGGAGATGTCTGGATAGTCAAGCAAGAAGTCTTAACTAGAGTCGGGAAGACATGGTTAGGACAAGGTGTCCAGATAACCAAGCAAGAAGTCTTAACTAAAGTCGGGATGACTTGGATAGTTAAGCAAGAAGTAATGGCTAGAATTGAAAAGGTCCAGATAGCTAAGCATTGGAGGCTCCCTAGAGGTATGAGTGCCTTAGATAGGGAGTTGGTTACATTATTGGTAGGCCCGGGCATTTGGTTAGACATAGAATCCAATAGAGAGTGTTACATGGGATGTGCATTGGCTCTTGAGGAATTTTTAATCTTCCAACGATATTGGTTTGGTATGATCTCCAATATATGGTGGTTTCGTATCATTGAGGGATTTTGTATCTTCCAATAGGGATTGGGTAGACATAGACTCTAATAGGAAGTTGGTCAAGGTTGGTCACTTTTGAGGATCTTCTATTCTATCATCCAATATATATAGTTCCCAGTGGTTGTAGTTCAACCCGTGGATGTTTCCTTCTTAGAGGTTTTACCACATTAAAAAATCTCGTGTTAATTCTTCCTATCTCTATCTCTTATATTTGTTTATGTATATGTTTTAATCTTGTTGCATATTATTCACTTGTGATATATATTGGAACAAGATTTTACAATGTGTGATTTGTAAGCAAATTCTTTTTTATCATAATTGTAATTATAATTCTTTTGTATATAGTTATATTTGTTTATACTTGTAATACATTGAACAATATTGAAATACAAAAATTCTTTGTTATTAAGTTTTTGTGCTATTATACCTCATGCAACTAATTGATATATATAGACAATGCCTAAATGATCACATGCTTATCTTGTCTATGTATGAATGTTTTGTTTATGTGTTGTATGTAAAGCTACCTTGAGGGACAAACGTGAGTTTGTTTCAAAGGATTGAAAAAGGTGTAAAAACCTATTCACCCCCCCCCCCCCCCCCCTCCCTCCCTCCCTCCCTCTAGTTATGTTTTAAGTGATTTAACTACGTTTGTATACTTTCAAAGACAAATGATCGATTGAAGTGGATGTTTACTTGTCAAATCAAACTTGATGAAGCATAAAAGAATAGGTTGTGGACGAGATTTCAATACGAATGCAAATAGACAAGTCTGAACACCAGACCGAAACACCAATGAGAAAGATGAATGATCGATTGAAGTGGATGTTTGGAAAAAAATCGACTGAAGTGTTTGAGCTGGTAACAAATAAAAGTTCATGACAAGAGTTTTTAAGCTGGTAAACCATAAAAGTTAAGAAGATAGCGTTGGGAAGGAGAAGAGTTGGATTAGCAAAGGAGAAGAAGTGTTTCAATATGTTTAAATAAAAAGAGTTGGATTTGGAAAGGAGAAGAAAATTGCGTTGGGAAGGAGGAAAATTAAAAACAGTAACTATTGGACTTTGTGAAGAACAAACGGTCATTAGGTTTTGTGACCAGCTAAGAAGGTAATATTATGATGCATATGGAATCACAACAACTTTAAAACATAACCATTAGATGTGAAACTTGGACAAATCAAAGGTCAAGATTTGATGAGTTGGATTTTTTTTAAAAGGTGTATAGAAACACCGTTGTTCTATAGATTGTCCCATATATATATATATATATATATATTTATTTATTATCAAGTGAGGGGTCCCTTAAAGGACCTTGATGAAATCACATCTATTTTTATGAATTTTTTTTTTAATTTTTTTTTTTTTTTTGTAGATGATAAGTTCATTGAAATCTACATATGAAAATAATTTGAGAATTTTTTAAGTACTAGAACTATTTTCTAAAACATTTCCTAAATTGATGATAGATTTGGATTCCATAAAAAATCTCAGTGAACAATGAACAGTGAACACTCATTCTTTCAAATAAAGAATTTGGAAATTCATGAAGAAAAAAAATACTTGCAATTCCCAAATACAAGGTGTATCATTTTCAGGTAGAGATGTCAAAATAACCCGTGGGGACCCGCACTTATGGGGTGGGGATGGTGCGGGAATGGAGATAGATAATAAAACCCGCAATGGGTGTGGGGCGAGGATGAGTTTTATAATCCTTGCCCCTCTTAAAATATAATATTTATTTACTTTATTATTTAGTTCAATGTTTATATTTAAAAATGATAGAATTTATTTATCTAATTTTGAGATTTATATTTATGAGATGATTTTTAATAGTTTTTTGGAATTCCTTTATATATTATATCATATTCATTGGAATATATATTTATTATTTTAATAAATTATTTTTTTTTTGACAAGATTTTAATAAATAATTTAGATAAATGGGTTAAATGGAGTAAATTGGGTGGGGATGGAGAAAGCATACCCTGCCCCACTCCATCTATTGAGGGGTTTTATGAGCAGATGGGTTTTCAATAAATAAATGGGGCGGGGTGCAGGGAGGGCCAACCCACCCTATTGCCATCCCTTTTTTCAAGTGGATATGAAACTCATTTGGATGATCTTCTGAAATATTAATATGTCATGTTGCTATTATTTAAGTTTTTGTTATTTTGTTTTTCTTTTTTCTTTCCTTATTTTAGTATGTTCATGTTATTGTAATTTTCATTTGGAAGTTTTAAGGCCCGTTTGGTGTGCGGGATATGATATGATTATTTTCATGGGATTGAATTAGATTAGACTGGTTTGGATTGGATGGATAGGATTGGACAAAATTAGTGTTGTGATATGTTTGGTGCTGTATGAGATTGGATTAAAATAGTCATATCTCTTGTTTGGTTTAGTGTGAGAGTGTATAGAAAAATAATTTATCATATTTTTAATATAGTGTGAAATTGATTAATATAAAATAAAATAAAATTATTTTTGAAAAAGAAATAAAATATTTAAACTAATATTAAAGAAAATAACATTTTTTAATTAATATTTAAAAATATTATAATAAGATATATTAAATAAATATAAAATTTTATTTTTAAATTAAAAAAAAATAAAATAAGAAGAATTTTTATTAAAAAAAAAAAACATGGGACTAGATATCCCCAACTCATTTGGATAAAACAGTTGCTTATAATTGGACTGATTAAAAATATGGCTAATTGGCAAGAATATCCCCTGAACTATACCCGAATTTGCAACTTACCCCCTGAACTTTTTTTTTCGGCATTAAACCCCCTAAACTCAACGAAATTTACAATTGTTAACGGAAATCCAACGGAACCCTAATTCCGTCCAGGAAAATTACACTAAGCTCCCCTGATTATATATATAATTGTATTAAACCCCAAAAAATATAATAATATTACCCGAATACCCCTCTGACCAAATTTTAAAAATAAAAATTTAAAATTTAAAATTTAAATAATGGTTAAATAATAATAAAATTTGGAATTTTATTATAAAGATAATTAAATAAATAGAGAATGAAAAAAATAAATTGATTTAAAAATTATTAAATTATCTTTTTTATTTAAATGTCACTAAATATAAAACCCATATAAATATTTAAATTATTAATGAAAAATAAAATAATGGTTAAATAATAATACAATCCCCTTTCAATAATAATAATAATAATAATAATAATAATAATAATAATAATAATAATAATAAAATTCTTATTTTTTTTTATAAAGACAATTAAATAAATAGAGAAATGAAAAAAATCTCTATTTATTTAATTGTCTTTATAAAATAATAATAATAATAATAATAATAATAATAATAATTATTATTATTATTATTATTATTATTATTTAAATTTTAGAATTTAAATAATGGTTAAATAATAATAAAATTCTAAATTTTATTATAAAGATAATTAAATAAATAGAGAATGAAAAAAATAAATTGATTTAACAATTATTTAAATTATCTTTTTATTTAAATATCCCTAAATATAAAAACCTAGATAAATATATAAATTATTTAAGAAAAATAAAAATAATGGTTAAATAATAATACAATTATCTTTCAAAAAAAAAAAAAAAAAAATACAAATCTGATTTTTTGAATAAAGAAAATAAGATTTTAAAAAATTAAAACATCTTTAAAATCTCAATCATCCATCTCATAGATAGACGGTGGAGAAATATTTATTAAAACAAATTCAAATAATAAAAAAAAAACATTTTTTGAAATAGATTGATTTATCTCAATTACAAAATAATTATAATAATACAAATACAAAATTTAAAAAATTGAAAAGCACATATAGAAGAATTAAAAATTAAATTTTTTATTTTAAATTTTATGGGTGTTGGAAATTTAAATTTTTTATTTTCTTTAGAGAAGGAAAATTTTTAAGGATTGGATAGAGAAATAGGTGTTCATTTAATTAGATGGATCGAAGTTCATTTACAAATATTTATTCGAAATTTTTTATTTTAAAGATTTCTCTTCTCTATGTTTATTAAGTTAAAAAATTAATTTAAAAAACACATTTCACAAACCAATAAATGAAATCTAATTATAAAAAAAAAAAATTTAAAAAAAATTAAAAAAAAAAATAACAAGAAGAAGAAGAAGAACATTGATGGATCTTCATATCTTCATTAATGGAGAAATTTATTATTTTATTTTATTTTATTGTAATTGAGATCAATCAATCTATTTAAAAAATGTTTTTTTTTTTAATTTGAATTTTTTTTAATAAATATTTCTTCACCGTCCATCTATGAGATGGATGGTAAAGATTTTAAAGATGTTTTAATTTCTTAAAGATTTTATTTTCTTTATAAAAGAAAATAAGAATTGTATTATTATTATTATTATTATTACTATTATTATTATTATTGAAAGGGGATTGTATTATTATTTAACCATTATTTTTATTTTTCTTAAATAATTTAAATATTTATATGGGTTTTATATTTAGTGACATTTAAATAAAAAAGATAATTTAATAATTTTTAAATCAATTTATTTTTTTCATTCTCTATTTATTTAATTATCTTTATAATAAAATTCAGAATTTTATTATTATTTAACCATTATTTAAATTTTAAATTTTAAATTTTAAATTTTTATTTTTAAAATTTGGTCAGAGGGGTATTCGGGTAATATTATTATATTTTTTGGGGTTTAATACAATTATATATATAATCAGGGGAGCTTAGTGTAATTTTCCTGGACGGAATCAGGGTTCCATTGGATTTCCGTTAACAATTGCAAATTTCGTTGAGTTTAGGGGGTTTAATGCCGAAAAAAAAATTCAGGGGGTAAGTTGCAAATTCGGGTATAGTTCAGGGGGTATTCTTGCCAATTAGCCTAAAAATATTTATATAAATTAAATTTTGAAAAAATATATATATATTTAAATTGTTTATTTAAAATTTTAAAACCAATTTTTTAAGAGAATAATATTTATTTTTATTTGTTAATATTGAAAATTATTATTTTTAAAATGTTTAAAATAAAATATATTATTAATTATTAAAATATATTTTTGGATAAAACAGTTGCTTATAATTGGACTGATTAAAAATATTTATTAAAATTAAATTTAAAAAAATATTTAAATTGTTTATTTAAATTTTTTAAACCAATTTTTTTTAAAAAATAATATTTATTTTTATTTGTTAATATTGAAAATTATAATTTTTAAAATGTTTAAAATAAAATATATTATTAATTATTAAAAGATATTTATATTTTAATCACATAAAAATAAAATACATTGAAAAGATTAAAAAAAAAGAAAGGCATAAAGTGGTGGGATAAGTTGTTTACTTGGGATTAAAAAAACATATCTCATATAAGCAACAAACATGAGAGTAGGATTATTTGTATTTTTATCTCAACTCATCCTATGTAACAAACATGGTTTAATGTCACTATGTTTCGGTCTTTATTTTATGGGTACATATATTGCCACACACAAAAATGATTTATACACTCATTTTATATTACACTAATATCTAAATATGAAAATTAAATAATTACTATAAAACCTTCTGTAATATCCAAAATACTCCATTAATAAAAAAAAATCCCACGCCCTTGTAAAACTCAATATTTCAGAAGCCTACAATTATTATTTTTAAATGGTTTAAAATAAAATATTTTATTAATTATTAAAAGATGTTTATATTTTAATCAAATAAAAATAAAATAAATTGAAAAGATATAAAATTAAAACAAAAAAACGAAAAAGTATAAACCTGTGGAATAAGTTGTTTGTGAGAATAAAAAATCATATCCCAAGCAAGCAAAAAACATGGGAGTATGACTATTTGTATTTTACACATCTCATTCCATGTAACAAAAATGGTCTGTTTTTTGTTATGTAAGATTTTAGGGTAGAGTTGAAAACTTAAAACCCAGATAGAATTTAATTGAATAGAGCTTGAAATTTTATCAATTTATGATATTTTGAATAAATCATAAAAAATATTCAACTGGTTAAATGTAGATAGACCGTAATTTTTTTTTTTTTAAAAATAAAGAGTTTAATATAATTGAATATATGATGGGTGTTATTAATGGGGTGTACGTAATACTTGATTTATTTTTAATTAAAATAATTTGTCCATATTAATCATTTTGTGTTGACATATTTTGAAATTAATTTTATATTTATTTACTAAAATATGAGTGTGTAAATCATATTTATAGGTGACAATATTGACACACTTATTTTATTGCTAATTTTTAATTATTAATTTGCAAATAATATAAAATATGGTAGGAATAAGTAAGTATTGATAAATGAAAAAATTATTAAATAAAAATATTATTAATAAATGAAGTTGTGGGTTATAGTCTATCTTCCTCCCCTAAATCCAAAATTATTGTAATATTTTAAATATATATATATATATATATTTATATTAGTCTCGTTTTAAAGATCTAGATGAAACTGTACTATTGGTATAATTTTTATAATAATAAAATTTATAAATTAAAAATTATTATATATTAATTGAAATTAATTAAAAAGGTAAAATGATATAATTTCAAATATTTGTTTTATAACTTGAACATGAGGGTAAAAATGGAATATAAAATGTAAAAAAGTGAATATATATATATTTATTTATTTATTTATTTATTTTATTTTTTTGAAAGAAAGATACTGTAATAAAGAAAGATACTGTAATAAAAAAATAAAAATAAAATCTTAGATATAAGATTTTATATCGTTAATTTTGTTTTAATCATTTCATTCTCTCTTCTATTTTTTTTACATTATCTATCTATCATATCCATCATTCGAACCCGTGACCTTGACTTTCTCAAGGACCCAACTGACCATCAAGTCAGAGGACGGGTTCATCATTTCATTCTCTCGGTAGGTACCCAAACTTTTTTTTTTTTTTTTTTTGATAGATGAAAACGATTACACAGGACCACGGCAATCAGCCGAAAGGAAAGAACAAACAAACGGAGGAAAATCTTCAAGCCAAAACATGTCCTCAACACTGGAGAGACTGTTTTTAGCTAACGTATGGGCTACTTGATTAGCCAACCTGGGAACAAATGTCACTGAGATACAACGAACAAACTCTAATAAAACATGAATATCTTTAATGTAAACTCCAATATCAGAGAGCAGATTATTCTTGCTGTTAACCCAACCAACAACAACATTTGCATCGGACTCAAGTGAACACGGAGACAGACCTGTATCTGCTGCAAGTTGCAGACCACGAAGGATAGCTCCAGCTTCCGCCACTTGCGGAGAAAAGGAAGCTGCAATAGACTGAGAACTGGCAGCCATAACCAACCCTTTATCATCACGAATAACCAAGCCAAACCCCACTCGACATCCAGCAACATCTATAGCAGCATCACAATTGATTTTGTAAATTCCTGGATTAGGAGGGAACCAAACTGGGCACCTACGAGGAGGAGAGACAGGAACTCGAATCTCATTATGGTTAAGGTGAAACTCTTCCAGAAAAAACATCGCCCATTCCACTACATCTAAATCCTTAACCAGCTTCATATCATGAACAAAAACATTCCTAACAGCCCAAATCTTCCAAAAGCATACGCAAAAAAGACCCAACTCATCAAGATTAAGGATTTCAACACAACTAAGAATAAAGGAAAAGAAGTGGGTCTGACCTTTAGGACTGCCTCGCAGCTTAAAACACCAGAAATTGCCAAACAATTTCAACTTCTTGCAGCTCCATAGGCTGTAAAGAATGGTTTCAATCTCCCAATTGCACATCGGACAAACCTTGGATACCGGAATTTTGCGATTGGCCAGAGCAACGTAAGTAGGAAGCATATCGTTGCATGCCTTCCACATGAAGACCTTGACTTTGGCTGGGATTTGCAGCTTCCACAGCGATTTCCACCAAGAAGAAGCAGAGGAGAAGAAAGGTGCCGAGGCTGAACAACTGATGTCTGAGAGAATGGAACAACCCAATCGATAACCGCTTTTGACAGTGTATGAACCAGCCGAATCAAAGTGCCATTGCAGGGAATCAACAGCTTGGTTTTTTCCAATCGGTAAACTCAGAATAGCAGAGGAATCATCTTCGTTGAAGCTGTCCCTGACCAGACCCACATCCCACTGACCAGAAGGAGTGATCAGCTGTTCAACAAGGGAATTCACGCCTAGAATTGGAGGAGAAAAAGGACTGAAGCTGCTGGGTCTCGGAATCCATCGGTCTTTATAAATCCGAATGGAAGTGCCGTTACCTACTCTCCAACGGGAACCAGCCACTAAAAGTTCTTTCCCCCACAGAATGCTCTTCCAAATAAAGGAAGCATCAGGTTTAAGTTCAGCATCCAGGAAGTTGGAGTCAGGGAAATAGCACGCTTTTAGAACTCTGGAAGCTAAGGAATTCCCATTTGCTAATAATCGCCACCCTTGCTTTGCCAAAAGAGATTGATTGAAAATCTCCAAATTTCTAAACCCCAGACCACCTCTGTCCTTCGTATCACATAACCGTGACCATTTACGCCAATGAATTCTGCTGGAAGTACCATTATCTCCCCACCAGAAACGAGCATACAGACGATAGATCTGATTCAAAAGACCAATTGGCAACCGGAAAAGGTTCATAGAATATGTGGGGATGGCCTGTAAAACAGCTTTGATAAGCACTTCTTTTCCGCCAGCCGAAAGGAGTTTATCGCGCCAACCTTTGATTTTGTCCCATATTCTGGATGTAATGCTAGAAAAAATTTCTCACTTCTTCTGACCAGTAAAACAAGGCAGTCCCAGGTACTTGTCAAGGCAATCAACTAAGCCAATGCCAATAATACTAGCCATTAAAAACCGATCATGGGCAGACACTGAAGAACTAATACACATCTCTGATTTATCAAAGTTGATAATCTGACCGGAAGCTCTAGCGTACGAATCCAAAATATTTCGAAGAAGATAACAATTCGAAACCGAAGCTTGAGCAAACAGCAGACTATCGTCCGCAAAAAAGAGATGAGAAACAACAGGCCCACGACGACTACATTTGAATCCTTGCAGAGCCTGACTATCCACTGCTCTGGAGATCAAACTGGAGAAACCTTCAGCACACAACAAAAAGAGATAACCTGAGATAGGATCACCTTGTCGGAGACCACGGGTTGGAGTGATATTACCAGAAATCTCGCCATTAATAATAAAAGAATAAGAAACTGAAGATAAACAACGCATCACTAGACTGGTCCAACGATCAGGAAACCCCAAACAGTCCATCATCCGCTTAACAAAAATCCATTCAACCCTATCGTATGCCTTGGACATATCGAGCTTGATGGCCATGGAACCATTCTTCCGTTTCCTGTGTTTTATCCTATGCAAACTGTTGGGGTTTTTGCCCTAAAGCTTGTAGTTTGTAAATGTGAATTGAACAAGAAATAAAAGAAGTAGTTTATTCATTCAAATTGTCTCATACATTTATAATAACATGTGTACTTAACATCCAAGATTGCCGGATGTAATTTCAAACTGAGTATATGAATGTCATATATAGATGGATTCAGTTTGAAAGGAGCAATCTAAAGAGTCCGTAGATAGCAAATAAAGCTGGGTACTTTATTTGTGGTCAATCTACAGCTGCGGTCCATTCCGTAATGTACGGTGATCTTATCCTAGATCATTCATATGGAGATATGAGAATGGAGGCACCTTATATGATTTGATCATATAGAACTGGGCCATGATCTATATGAATCTCTCACCAAGATCCGTTAAAAGATGAAATTCATATATATCAACAAATGATGGCTATATATGGGTGATCTTAATCCTGAGTGTCTTATCGACTCCTTCAGGTTAGATCGTGGTTTTTGATATACCATGGGTGAGATCGGAGTTGCATTCCCGGTCAATAACTTAGTATGTTGGAATCATGATTTGGCTTGTAGCTGGGAAGGTCTGCACACAATAGTGGAATCCACTCCTTCTTGTGAGAAGTAGATAGTAGTTCCCTTAAGGGTTGATTCGGGGCTTGAACAATATGAGCGCTCTCCTAATTCCGTAAGGAATGTAGGATTTATTGTTCATTAGAGAATCAATGGTACTTAATGGAAAGATATAATTAGAGGGGTATAACGGACATCATGACCCAGCTCTAATTATGAACTACCTGTGGAGGATCATACCATATGTAATAGCTATATCAATGGACACCAAGAGTTATTGGTTTGTGTAAAAACGTCTACAGTTGAGAGAGTGCAACTTCGGGTTTTTAGTGGAATAACACCGAAGTTAATAATCATGAAATATTAATTAAAGAGTTTAATTAATTATTTCTAAAGATTATTGGAGCTCAAAATACTGTGGGTCCATTAGGTCCCCTTGCTAGCCCGATCGATTTAGGTAACGAGGATCATGGTTAATTAATTGGATTGTCCAAATTAATTGTGTTACGAAAGTGACACGTATCTATTCGGGAATTAATTGAATAATGAGATTATTTAATTAATGAATAATGGTGATTAAATAAATTAAATAATAAGATTATTCAATTATGTTGTTAATCACTAAATGGAGGGTGCTAGTTGATATTTGATTTTGAATAAAATAAGATAATATGATTATTTTATTTTATTAAATTAAATATTTGAAATTGAATTTAAAATGTTTAAATTCAAAAATTAATGTTTAAATATCTTTTACAAGATATGAGATATGGGAGATATTTGATATTTTCAAATAGATTCGGTTTTGGTTTTTAAACAAATATATATGAGATATATATTTTTTAAAATAAAAGAGGACAACCGAATGAGATTTGACTAACACAAAAACAAAAGATTAAAAATTGCATCAGGTCTTTTGTTAGGTGAAGAAAAAGAAAGGTTTTTGGTTTTGCAAAGTGTTGCATGAAACTAAAAAGGTGCGACCTAACTTAATATATATATATATATATATTGTTTTAAAAAAAGTTTGGTGGACACATTCTATACACATAGCAAAGTGTTGCTTTTCGTGTGTCTTTTCATCCTCCTTGTTCCTGAGTACCGTGACGCGCCCACACGCTGTTATCAATCCCGGGTCATAGCGAGGAAGATCTTGTGGTTCAAATCTGGGAGCAGATCAAATTAAAGTGAAGGAGCCTCCTACGTAGGTATGAAATCGTTTCACCTTCTTTAATTGTTTTCGATTATTACTGTACAAATAGGTTTAGTTTATGATTGCTTTAAAAAATTTTAAAACCCTTCCGCTGCGCAATCTGTAAACCTGGGTTCCAACAATTGGTATCAGAGCCAATTTTTGTACAGTATAATCGAATTCAATTGCTCTGATTGCATGTATGAATGTGTAGGCACTTTTCTAATAATTGTATGGTGTTTATAATTTTTATTTATTTATTTATTATAAACATGGTTGATCGTTAATTGTATGGTACAATGGGTTTAGGGTTCAATTTTTTTTAATGGTTGTAATGTTAATGTAATATTAATCCCGGGATGTAATTTTAATATTTTTATTTTCTGCTGTATTTTCTTTGCTGTAAGTTTTCTGTTATATATTTTATTGTAAAATATATACGAAGAAATCAGTCGAAGAAGACGAAGAAATCGAATGTGTGTTGGACACACAAAAGGCGGTGCAGTTGCACAAGTCACTTGAATTATTATTATTATTATTTTTTTTTGCAACATGTTGTTGCTTGTGCAAGTGTTGCACGTGTATTTAAAAAAAAAAAAGAATTAAAACAACATGAGCAGTGTGCAATTGTTGCACAATTGTATTTGTGCAGGTATGTGTCTCGCATGATTGCCATGCATAAGGCACGTGCATGTTATGCAGCATGTTGTGCAGCGTAGTATAATTGTTGTGGCTTGCGTTTTGACGCATGGTGCTGCACACACCCTCTCGAGCGGACGACGGCTACACGCGAAAGCGTAAGGCCGAATGTTCGTGACACTTGGGTTTATATATTCGGAAGCGTGAATGGGCCGGAATATTTTTATTAATGACTTGGGCCTCAAATAAATGTTAAATGTAATATATGGGCCTTAGTTTAATGATTCATGAGATGGATCACCATTAAAAATATTAAGGTTAATCAAGTTGGACTTGGTTAAAAGCCCATTAGATGCAAAAGATGGACTTGAAGAAAAAGAGATTACAAGAAGACCAAGGAATGCCTTGGATTAAGTTTTGTAATTAGATTATTATTTTTTTTTAAGTTAGATAAACCCATTGTACTCGGTCAACTCATGTATGCTTTTATTATGTTATAATTAAAGCATTGCCATGCATATACATATCATTTAGATTAGGTGTGCCTACACATATATATATGTTGATATGTCATACATGCACTATAGTCATCTATATTATGTGTTTATTTTTTTTAATTTGATTAAAATGGGTAATTCACATAATTGGCTATAAATTAATGGGATTAGTTTTTAGGAGTAAAAACTTGGTAATTCTCATTAATCACTAATCTAATTTTTTTAAAGAGTTTAATTACTTAGATTAGTAGGGTCCTTTAATATATATTAGGATTAATTTGATTAAGCCCCTAATAATAATTGGACCTAATAATGTATTTAGTTTTAATAGTTAAAACTTGGTAAATACACATTTAATAATTCTAGTCTTAGTATATAGTATACATAGATTAGAATTATCACTAATGAACTAGTTTTTTAAGAGTTAAAAATCAAATTAGTTTATTAGCTATTGGAATAAGATTCTAATAAATTGTGATTAATGCACTTGACACTTGGATTGAAATTAGCCGTTTAATCTAGTTTTATCTAGGTGCATTAATATTAATAGAAAACCCTAATTATAAAATAGTGAGTGGGAGAGGGATATATGACATTATATCCCGCGGTCTCCATCATTAGTTCAACACCGTAAGATTTGAGTGGGGCCTCGTGACGGCATTGTTTTCGTCCTCCCTAAGGAGGGTTTCCATAAGAATCGATATCAAGGTTGACTTCCTAACGGATAGGATTTCTGAGGGGATTTCGGGATTGACCGACCCTAAGGCGGCAATTCTCGAGTTAAGCTCATGAGATCTGAAATGATGGGCTACGCTCATAAGGTTTTAATTAAATTGGTTAATTAGAAACCTGACTGAAATATACGATGGTTGAATGTTAGAGGAATAAGAGTTATTTCGGTATAACATTTGATTGAGAATGTCTCGATTCAACATGCAAGAATTTGACTGACCCTAAGGCAGCACTTGCTTGTGGTATGTTGGATTGTCGTGGCATAGAAACACTTTTTAGGGTTGTTCTTGTTCATTAAACATTTTCATGCATCATGTTTAATTTTATGTCGAACATTCGCACATGTTTTGAATGTATGAATGAATGAATTCTTTATTTATGTTTTTTCAGCCATGTCAACTGCACTATTACAAATCATAGCCAATGACAAATTAACTGGTGATAACTACACTAAATGGAAACACAATATCAATGCAATTTTGGTCACCAAGGACCTTAAGTTTGTGCTTACAGAGGAATGTCCTCCAACGCCTACTGCCAATGCCGCACGAACTGTTCGTGAGGCATATGAGAAATGGGTCTCATCAGATGAGAAAGCCCGAACATATCTGTTAGCAAGTATGACAGACGTGCTTGTCACTAAGCACGAAGCAATGGGTACTGCATTTGAAATAATGGAGTCATTGCAGGCTATGTTCGGGCAACCCTCTGAGCAAAAGCGGCACGAAGCTGTTCGTTCCGCTATGCTCGCTCGTATGAAGGATGGTGCATCAGTTCGGGAACATGTCCTGAACATGATGTCCTACTTTAACACGGCAGAAATCAATGGCGGGGCCATTGATGAACCCAGTCAGGTGAGCATCATACTGACGACTCTTCCGAAGAGTTTCGATCAGTTCAAGAGCAACTATGGGATGAACAAACTTAAGTTCAGTCTCACACAGTTGCTCAATGAGCTCACTACCTTTGAGTCCTTGACTAAGGACAGCAAGGGCAGGACCGGTGAGGCAAATGTTGTCGAACCATCTTCCTCCAATAACAAAAAGAGGAAGAGGTCTGCTGGGAAGGCGAAGGGTAAGCCCAAACCCAAGAAAGCCCAGAGCAAAAAGAAAGGCGCCTCCATCGACAAGAGCAAAGGAAAATGTTTCCATTGCGACAAAGTCGGGCACTGGAAGAGGAACTGTCCTCAATATCTGGAGGAGGTAGCCAAGAAGAAGAAAACGAAAGGTAAATATGATTTACTTGTTCTTGAATCGTGTTTAGTGGAAGATGATTCTTCACCTTGGATAGTTGATTCGGGGGCCACTAACCATGTTTGTTCTTCTTTGCAGTGGACTGATTCTTGGACACAGCTTGAGGAGGGAGCTTTCTCTATGCGTGTGGGGTCAGGGGATGTCGTGTCGGCACGAGCAGTGGGCGTAATTAGATTGCGTTTTTGTAATAATAATTTCATATTGTTGGACAATGTATTTTTTATTCCTGGATTTACACGGAATTTAATTTCCGTTTCTAAATTGTTAGAACAATTATATTCTGTTTCTTTTGATAATAAATCAGTTATTATTGCAAAGAATGGTCTGAATATTTGTTCAGGAATTAATGAAAATAATTTATATGTGTTAAGACCGTTAATACATACAACACTGCTCAACACCGAAATGTTTAAGGTTGAAAAACCAAAAACTAAACGACAAAAGATTTCTCCAGAAAACGAAACGTATCTATGGCATCTAAGACTTGGCCATATCAACCTTGACCGGATAGATAGACTAGTGAAAAGCGGACCTTTAAGTGAGTTAAAGGTTGGCACCTTACCTGTCTGCGAATCCTGTTTAGAAGGTAAAATGACCAAGAGACCTTTTACTGGAAAAGGGCTGAGAGCTAAAGAACCATTAGAGCTTATACATTCAGACGTCTGTGGACCGATGAATGTTAAAGCAAGGGCTGGTTATGAGTATTATGTCACCTTTATAGATGACTACTCAAGATACGGATATGTCTACCTAATGCAACGAAAGTCAGAAACTTTTGAAAAGTTCAAAGAATTCCGAGCTGAAGTTGAAAATCAGTTAGGAAAGACTATCAAGACTCTACGATCAGATCGTGGAGGTGAGTACCTTGACCAAGAGTTTGAAGACTTCATGGTCGAGTATGGGATAGTGTCCCAACTCACAGCTCCTGGTACACCTCAGCAGAATGGTGTCGCGGAGAGGAGAAATAGAACCCTAATGGAAATGGTGAGATCTATGATTAGTTTCTCATCGTTACCAAATTCCTTTTGGGGATATGCATTACAAACAGCGGCATACATTTTGAATGTAGTGCCATCCAAATCTGTTCCTAAGACTCCTCTAGAGTTGTGGAATGGTCGTAAAGTTAGTTTGCGACATTTTCGCATATGGGGGTGTCCAGCACACGTGCTGAAGAACAGAAGTGGAAAGCTAGAGCCCAAGTCTGTGGTCTGCTTGTTTGTAGGATACTCCAAGGAGACCAGAGGTGGATACTTTTATAGTCCTGAAGATAACAAAGTGTTTGTATCGACAAATGCAACATTTCTTGAGGATAACTATATTAGTGACCATAAGCCTCGTTCTAAAATTGTATTGAATGAGTTGGAGCCTGGTGAGACCAGTTCTCAGTCAACAAGAGTTGTTGATCCATTAACATCTGAGAGTCAGATGATTCCTAGTCAGGATATACTACCACTTAGACGTAGTGAGAGGGTTGTGAGACAGCCTGAACGCTATTTGGGTGTAAGTGAGGGACAAGATATTGTCTTTGCTGATAGTGTGGATGATCCATTGACATTTAAGAATGCAATGGAAGATCCTGATAAAGAGGAATGGCTTAAAGCCATGAATCTCGAGATGGAGTCCATGTACTCTAACTCAGTCTGGGAACTTGTAGACTTACCGGATGGGGTGAAACCCATAGGGTGTAAGTGGATCTACAAGAGAAAGAGAGGAGTAGACGGGAAGGTAGAGACCTTCAAGGCAAGGCTAGTGGCAAAGGGTTATACCCAAAAGGAGGGGGTCGATTATGAGGAGACCTTCTCGCCAGTAGCTATGTTTAAGTCTATTTGGATTCTCTTATCCATTGCTGCCTATTTTGATTACGAAATTTGGCAAATGGACGTCAAGACTGCATTCTTGAATGGCAATCTTGATGAGAGCATCTACATGATGCAACCAGAGGGATTCGTGTCTCCAGATCAAGAGCAAAAAGTTTGCAAGTTGCAAAGATCCATTTATGGACTTAAGCAAGCATCTAGATCTTGGAACATAAGGTTTGATGATGTGATCAAAACCTATGGGTTTGAGCAAAACGTTGATGAGCCTTGTGTCTACAAGCGCATCATTGACAAGAAAGTAGTTTTCTTGGTCCTATATGTAGATGACATCCTACTCATTGGGAATGATGTGGGAGTATTGTCTGATGTAAAGGGCTGGCTGGCCAGCCAATTCCAAATGAAAGATTTGGGAGAGGCAAGTTATGTTCTAGGGATCCAACTTATAAGGGATCGCAAGAACAAAATTATAGCACTGTCTCAAGCATCGTATATCGACAAAATTCTTGTGCGATTTTCGATGCAGAACTCCAAGAAAGGTAATTTACCTTCCAGGCATGGAGTTCACTTGTCTAAGGAACAGTGTCCTAAGACACCTCAAGAAGTTGAGGATATGAGACGAGTTCCCTATGCGTCAGCAGTAGGTAGTCTCATGTATGCTATGTTATGCACGAGACCGGACATCTGCTTCGCAGTGGGAGTAGCCAGCAGATACCAGTCCAACCCAGGATTAGATCATTGGGTTGCTGTCAAGACTATTCTCAAGTATCTTCGGAGAACGAGAAACTATATGCTAGTGTATTCTGGACAGGATTTGATCCCGTTAGGATATACGGATTCTGATTTTCAGACAGACAAGGATTCTAGGAAATCCACGTCTGGATCAGTATTCACCCTTGGTGGTGGAGCCATTGTGTGGAGGAGTGTTAAGCAATCTTGTATTGCTGATTCCACCATGGAAGCCGAATATGTAGCCGCTTGTGAAGCTGCTAAAGAGGCTGTTTGGCTCCGCAAGTTCTTGAGTGATCTGGAAGTTGTTCCGAATATGGATAAGCCCATCACACTTTATTGTGATAATAGTGGTGCTGTGGCTAATTCCAAAGAACCAAGAAGCCACAAGAGAGGTAAGCATATAGAGAGGAAATATCATCTCATCAGAGAGATAGTGCAGAGAGGAGATGTGACCGTGACCAAGGTAGCATCACAGGATAATCATGCTGATCCATTTACGAAGACCTTACCGGCTAAAGTGTTTACGGGTCACCTAGTGAGTCTAGGTTTACAAGACATGCCTCACATGCTTTAGTGCAAGTGGGAGATTGTTGGGGTTTTTGCCCTAAAGCTTGTAGTTTGTAAATGTGAATTGAACAAGAAATAAAAGAAGTAGTTTATTCATTCAAATTGTCTCATACATTTATAATAACATGTGTACTTAACATCCAAGATTGCCGGATGTAATTTCAAACTGAGTATATGAATGTCATATATAGATGGATTCAGTTTGAAAGGAGCAATCTAAAGAGTCCGTAGATAGCAAATAAAGCTGGGTACTTTATTTGTGGTCAATCTACAGCTGCGGTCCATTCCGTAATGTACGGTGATCTTATCCTAGATCATTCATATGGAGATATGAGAATGGAGGCACCTTATATGATTTGATCATATAGAACTGGGCCATGATCTATATGAATCTCTCACCAAGATCCGTTAAAAGATGAAATTCATATATATCAACAAATGATGGCTATATATGGGTGATCTTAATCCTGAGTGTCTTATCGACTCCTTCAGGTTAGATCGTGGTTTTTGATATACCATGGGTGAGATCGGAGTTGCATTCCCGGTCAATAACTTAGTATGTTGGAATCATGATTTGGCTTGTAGCTGGGAAGGTCTGCACACAATAGTGGAATCCACTCCTTCTTGTGAGAAGTAGATAGTAGTTCCCTTAAGGGTTGATTCGGGGCTTGAACAATATGAGCGCTCTCCTAATTCCGTAAGGAATGTAGGATTTATTGTTCATTAGAGAATCAATGGTACTTAATGGAAAGATATAATTAGAGGGGTATAACGGACATCATGACCCAGCTCTAATTATGAACTACCTGTGGAGGATCATACCATATGTAATAGCTATATCAATGGACACCAAGAGTTATTGGTTTGTGTAAAAACGTCTACAGTTGAGAGAGTGCAACTTCGGGTTTTTAGTGGAATAACACCGAAGTTAATAATCATGAAATATTAATTAAAGAGTTTAATTAATTATTTCTAAAGATTATTGGAGCTCAAAATACTGTGGGTCCATTAGGTCCCCTTGCTAGCCCGATCGATTTAGGTAACGAGGATCATGGTTAATTAATTGGATTGTCCAAATTAATTGTGTTACGAAAGTGACACGTATCTATTCGGGAATTAATTGAATAATGAGATTATTTAATTAATGAATAATGGTGATTAAATAAATTAAATAATAAGATTATTCAATTATGTTGTTAATCACTAAATGGAGGGTGCTAGTTGATATTTGATTTTGAATAAAATAAGATAATATGATTATTTTATTTTATTAAATTAAATATTTGAAATTGAATTTAAAATGTTTAAATTCAAAAATTAATGTTTAAATATCTTTTACAAGATATGAGATATGGGAGATATTTGATATTTTCAAATAGATTCGGTTTTGGTTTTTAAACAAATATATATGAGATATATATTTTTTAAAATAAAAGAGGACAACCGAATGAGATTTGACTAACACAAAAACAAAAGATTAAAAATTGCATCAGGTCTTTTGTTAGGTGAAGAAAAAGAAAGGTTTTTGGTTTTGCAAAGTGTTGCATGAAACTAAAAAGGTGCGACCTAACTTAATATATATATATATATATTGTTTTAAAAAAAGTTTGGTGGACACATTCTATACACATAGCAAAGTGTTGCTTTTCGTGTGTCTTTTCATCCTCCTTGTTCCTGAGTACCGTGACGCGCCCACACGCTGTTATCAATCCCGGGTCATAGCGAGGAAGATCTTGTGGTTCAAATCTGGGAGCAGATCAAATTAAAGTGAAGGAGCCTCCTACGTAGGTATGAAATCGTTTCACCTTCTTTAATTGTTTTCGATTATTACTGTACAAATAGGTTTAGTTTATGATTGCTTTAAAAAATTTTAAAACCCTTCCGCTGCGCAATCTGTAAACCTGGGTTCCAACACAAACATTCGAAGCCGATGATGACATTATCTGAAATCATTCTATCGGGGATAAAAGCGCTTTGAGACTCTGAGATTACTTCACCCAGCACACTGCGGAAACGATTAGCAACTGATTTAGCTACAATTTTATAGATCACGTTGCACAAACTAATGAGACGGAAGTCTGAAACTCTCTCGGAAACCTTCTTCTTGGGAATAAGCGTGATTAAGGTATCGTTAATCCTATTCATTGAAACCCCATTATTCAGCCAATCAAGACAAGCAGAAGTAACATTAGTCCCTACAATATCCCAAAACCTCTGGAAAAATAAGGCTGGAAGCCCATCCCTACCAGGAGCTTTTGTGGCCCCCATATCAAAAACAGCACTCTTGATCTCAGCAGCTGTAAAAGGGGAGGAAAGAAAACTGCTGGAGGAAGAAGAGAGCCTCGGTTGTATCCCTTCAAAAAAATTTTCCATATCCACACTGGTAGGATTACTGGTCTGAAATAGGTTACTAAAATAGAGGAGAACTGTTTCTTCCATTTTAATCTTGGAATCACACCATTGGCTAGCATCATTAAAAAGACCTTTGATAGTGTTTCGAGAGCGCCTGACTGAAGCTTTCATATGAAAGAAGTGAGTGTTACGGTCACCACAACGAAGCCAGTCAATCCGAGATCGTTGGCGCCAATAATGCTCTTCATTTTCTAACTCTGTATCCAACTGAGCCTCTAGCAATTGAATGCGTCTCCAAGAGCCAGTTCTGAGATTGTTGTATTCATCCCGTAATTCTCTCTTCTTACTAGAAATCAACTGCTGATGCTTGCGTCTACATTGCAGGTTCCAAACCTCAAGTTGAGAACCACATTCAAAAATATTTCCAATAACTGACTCAATAGCATTCGGAAATCTGTAGTCTAACCAGGCATTCGAAATTAAACTGCAGCAGGACGGATCCTCAATCCAGCATTCTTCAAAATGAAACCGTCACTTCCGAGAAGACACACCAGCCACCATTGATCGATCCATCAATTCCAAAACAATAGGCCGGTGGTCTGACCGCCAAAAGTCCAGGTGTGACACCCTAAAGTTGGGAAAGAGAAGTTTCCAATCTTGGGTACCAGTGCACCTATCAAGCCTTTCAAGAATCATGTCAATACCTTCTCTTCTGTTACACCAAGTAAATTGGGGGCCAACAAAGCC
Organism: Acer campestre; assembly: GCA_954870605.1. Lineage (NCBI taxonomy): Eukaryota > Viridiplantae > Streptophyta > Magnoliopsida > Sapindales > Sapindaceae > Acer > Acer campestre. The sequence continues at coordinate 873,959 of OX940810.1, read as the reverse complement.
TAAATCTTCAAGACTACAATCATCAAGAGCCTCTCTAAACCCAGCTATCAACTTCCAATCTTTTGGAGCTCCACCCAATTTCTCAGAATTATCTAATACTTCATTAAAATCACCTAGGCAAACCCAAGGTAATTTTGACATACTAGCAAGCCTTCGTAATAGGATCCAAGAATGCCACCGAAGAATGGGAACAGGGTTGCCGTAAAAACGGGTAAGCCTCCACCAATCAGACCCTGAAGAATTCACTTTCACATCAATGTGGGCTACTGAAAAGCTCAAAAGAACCACCTGCACATTGGAGGACCAGAATAAACAGAGACCGCCAGAATGACCAATGCAATTAACTACAAGCTTACCAATGTATCCTAATTTCACACGTAACACTTCCATACGAGCATGATCAGCTCTGGTTTCCATAAGAAATAAAATATCGGGATTCACCAATTTCTTTTGGGAGAGAAGAGAATTGAACGCTCGGGTACTCCCCAACCCTCGAGCGTTCCAGAACATAATACTCATTGGGACCGGCGGGCCGATGGAGACCGGCCGGCCGATGTAATTGCTTCAAAAGTCTCCACCACTGCTGAAGAAACCGAGAAATCAGTAACAACCGCAGCAGAATTTTCTTCCAAATCTTGAGCTCTGATATCATACTTTGACTGAGAAACTTCATCAGAATCGGAAACAGTAGGTATAAACTTGCCTTTCTTGTTTCGAATATCTCCTTCTTCGATTGACGAATTCGTCTTCCTTTTCCCCCTTCGAATCTCAGAGATCGAATCCCCAATTCCCAAATCCCTAATCTGGTGAGGTTTGATACTTCTAGGACCAATTTTGTTACTAAACTTTCAGATCCGACCCGGACCAGAAGAAGGGAAAGAACTTTTAGTAGGCCCACAAGGAAGGGAATTACTACTACAATCATAAACAGGGCCAATTTCGTTAAGACTAGGATCAGGCCCAATAGGATCCTTAACAAGTGTAGCAGGCCCAATAGGTTCCTTAACAATTAAATCAGGGGAAATAAACGTAAAAGGGCCAGGGGATGGACTAACCATTGGAACAACCGGAGAAGGCCCATCTTTAGAGTCGGCCAAAGGAAATGTACCTGAGAAAGAACCTGTGGTAGTGGGATTTTGAATATTAGAAATCGGTTCATAGTCCCCCAAATAACTTGGTGTACACGACTCCGCAGCACCTGGTGTGCATTTAATGATTTCCACTTTCTCATAGCCACTCATTTCTACTTCTCCTTTCTGAAAGCTAGTGACGATTGATTCAGGTTTCAAAGCACTACCGCCGGAAAATGCTGCCTCATTCCTTGAACCTATCATATCAGATACCTCAACTCTGCTGTTTGATGTATCAGCTGGAACAGATGCCGATATTATAGGGTCATGCATGACATCCCCTTCTTCCTCATGAACAGCTGGAGCTGGAACAATCTCCATTGAACTACCAGTAGAAGTCCAGTTATGGTCGACATGGACTGGAGAAAAGTTAACTCCTTTTGGATATTGGGAGAAATTCTTCCTAATGTTACCTGAAGCTCTCATCCAGATACCAAAGGGAAAATCCACTTTCCCATTGACTATAGTCGTAGGCTCATCTTCAGTACAATCTGAAGTCATGTGATTGATAAAGCCACATTTAAAACAGTGATTAGGCAAACGTTCATATCGGAGCAGCATCAAAGTTTCAACTCCATCTCCTAAAATGTCTACTCTCAAGCACCGTTTGAGAGCCATGTGGATATTAACACGGATTCTGACTCTCAAGAACTTACCTACGCAATCTCCCGAGACACCTCCATCAACAGCAAGGACCGAACCAATCATGCTGCCTAAGAAAACTCCAATTTCCTTAGTCATACACAGAAGGGGGATCTGATGAATTTGGACCCAAAAATCTGTGTGAGAAAATGATAATGAATCGAAGGTTCCTTTACCAACTAGTAACTCTAATGCAATAAGAGCATTATCAAAGCTCCAAGGGCTTCCCTCCATAACTCTATCCAAATCTTGTTTATTTTTGAAATGGAAGGTAAACATATTTCCAGAAACTGATTCTATTTCAACACCATCTTTAACCCGCCATATTCTGCCTATAACACGCATGAATGCTTCTCTGTTAACTCTTTTGTGAGAAAGGATCTTCCCTACTAAGCATAAAGACATCCTAATCTTTGCATCAGTTCGAAGTTGCTCATCCAAACACTGAACTGGACCATCCCTAGGACTGATAGAAAGGGACGAACATAACGCTGCAATATCCACTGAATCCATAAGTAACTCAAAGGATCACTACACCAAGAAACTCGAATAATCACTACTAGACAGAAAGAAAGAAAGAAAATCCAAGGAAAACGGCCAAACTACTCTCACTCGGATTTCAGAGAAAAAGAGGAGAGACTTACTATCACACCATGGTAGGTACCCAAACTAATTCATATAAATATTTATTTTCTAACTCTAATGTTGAAATTTTGTTCGTGTGACTTTCACACTCGACACGTGCACCTCAAGCAGTGACCATATATTCCTTTTTCTCAAGCGAAATCTTCGATCATCTTGTCTGCTACAGCTCCCGATTATACTATTCTCAATTCAGGTTCTTCTTTTTTTTTTTTTTTTAATCTTGTTTGTTCAATTTACTTCATCCAACCTAGGGTTTTAAATTATTCACTTTTCAATTAATTACGCAATTAACATAGGATCCACGCCCCAGTTTCATATTTTCGTAACCCTAATTAACTTTAATCTAGTACATTTTTTTAATCTTTATTCTAAACTGAGGCTAATTTGTGTTATTATTGTTGTTGTTGTTGTTGACTACTTGTTTAAATTATTCATTTTTTTGTTAAGATGAGATTGACCCACACTATGAGATCGTGGGTTCGAGTCTCCCCATTTTTTTATTGTAATATTTTAAAATATATAAATATATTCAATTTTCAATTAATCACGCAATTAACGTGGGATCCGCTTCCCAATTTCCTAATTAATTTTAATCTAGTGCAAATTTTTGTTCTTTCTTCTAAACGGTGGCTAATTTGTGTTGGTGTGGTTCCTCAGCAGCATAATATGTTGGATATGGACGACGCCGAGATGCTCAGAGCACGTGATGATACGCGTGATAGAATGTAAGTCAATTCATTGGAGTCTGCAAGTTTATTTCCTTTTTCTTACATCCTTGTTTTCTGTGATGCAACTGTTTTTTTTTTTATTTTTTTAGTATTAGTAATGGTTGTTTAACCTAGGAATCTTTGTCATCTTGTCATTTTTAGTATTAATCGGTGTTTTAAGTAGGCGCTAGTCTCTATCCTGACGGTGGCCGGCGCTTAGGGTGCATGGGCGGTGCCTAAACAGAGCCGCGGCAGTCCTTACAATTTTTGTTTTTTCTAAGTAAACAACTGATCTATAAGATGATGGTGCCAGCAGCGATGACAACTGGATGAGGGGCTGGTGACAGCGGCTGGTTTGATTGAAGAAAATAGGGACTGTTTTGGGATTTTGGCTTCTGTTTAATGAAGCTCAAAACGACGTCATTTTGGGTTTCATTAAACCGAAGTCATAAATGTTATACGATGTCATTTGGGGGCACGATGTCGTTTTGATTTAGTTTTTTAAAATTAAAAAAACACCTAGATGCACTCAACAACAACGTTGACTACGTCTAGGCTGCCTAATGCCTAGATCAATTTTTCAAACACCGGTCTAATGATGGAGCAAAAATGATTTTAATTTGGACTATTTCAGAAGTCCTAAAAATTTGTATGGTCAAGTAATGATGAAAACATAAATAATCTAATTCATATTCTGGACGCATATTTTCTCAGCATTTAACATGCCCCAGTTACTGCTTGAATTTGAAAACACTTGTAATTCAAAGTTCATTGTTGCCTCCAAGTGTTATGTCAAAATTGAACATTAAGCTCTGGTAAAGCTTTCATAAATTTGGTGCTTGTATATGTGAAGTACCTATCTTTGTGTTAATAGATTAGGGATCCCTTGGACTAGAATTGGATCTTGTTAGTGAGAGATAGGATTATATCATAAAATAGTTTGAGAAAGCACATTATTAATTTTCTTATATCTCTTGCTTGATGAGTGTAACTAGCCTACAAGAGTCTGTTGCTGTTATGTTGGAGCTCGGTAAGCAAGTAATTCTTTGTTACTGGAAGCTAACAGATTTATCTTTCGTATTTTCTAGCTTAGCAATTTTGTTGCATCGTCAGACTCAACCACTTGATGAAACAACAAGAATGAAGTTCATAAATATTTCAAATCGTTTAGAGGAGGGTCTATTTAAAACCGCTCACACAAAGGTGTTATTCTTTTTCTCTCTACTGTTACTTTTGCATACTTTTGCATTCTATGGATTCTGTAATTAAAAATTATTTTGACATGTTTGGGTTTAAAGAAGCTGGATATAAATAGCTTCATGCTCCATTAGTTTTATGTCTTGCTTCTACGTACATTCCCCTATATCCAGGAGGATTATATGAATGAGGAGACGTTAGAGCCCCGTCTGAGTAGTCTGGTCAAGGGCAGATCGGGGAATCAAAGTCATCAGCAGCTTGTTAATTCGACCTCTTCAACCGGTGGCATACAAAGGGGCTGACCGGCTTAGTATGAAATATGGTAATAAGCAACAGTGAATCCACCCGGAAAATATGGCATCTTATTTTCTGCTTATATCAACCTCTAGATGGTGCTTCGCATTTTAACAATGACTCATGTAAATTTAACGTGAGTGTAGTCAATAAAGATAATGGCGGTGCTTTGCATTTTAACATTTGACTCATGTAAATTTATCGTGAGTGTAGTTAAAGATAATGGTTTCTTAAAAAGGCTTTCTCGACAAGTACATTTTTCTTACAAAAGTTGTATGGGCACCCCTTTTAGTATTTACATCTCATTAAGAAACAATTAAGATTATAATATGTAAGTATGCCCTAAAGTTAACAAATATGCTCTTTCTTTTCAATATTTTTTTAATATGTATATAAAAATCGAGTAATACTATACAATCCAAATAATTAATTTAAAATTCAACTCAAATGATATTGTAAGTGAGTTGTTATTATTATATAAATCAAGGGACGACGTGGTTAATGAATAAATCACTTGTGACATCATTTGGATTGTTTTTAGAGTTAATTTTTTAGGTTGTGTAGTATTAGTGATATAAATTAATAGGTTATAAAATAATTAAATGATAAGTACGGATGTGCTGTATTTCGGCCAAATATGGGACCAGGCTGTCTCCTCAATCTTTTCCTCTTTTTTAATTTTTGAAGTTCTTTTTTTTTTTTTTTTTTTCATTTAATTGCTTAATATGTTTAATTTTAAATAATCACTACTTTAAAAATATTACAGTTTTTTTTTAACTATTTAATATTTTTCAAAATGTTCATTATAATAAATATTGTATTAATATGATATATGGGACTCATTAAAACTTAATTTAATAATTTGAATTAAGGGGGATATTGTTACTTTAAAAAAAATATATACTAGTTTTGAATATATATATATATATATACACACACACACTAACAGCATCTCCAATGGTAATGTGGGTTGTGAAAATAATAGATACCACATAAGATGAACAACCACTTTATTAAAAAAAAAAAATCATCTCCAATGCTACCTCTCTAATACAACTTCAAGTTTAGATGGCAATTTTATTTTTAGAGGTTGTCGACATGATATGTTATTAAAAACATGTATTTTACAAGTAAAACATTGGAGACCACTTTTTCATTTGAATGTTTATCAAGTTTAGTTACATACCTAGGGATGGGCGTTTCCCCATGGGGCCCCATCCCCCACGGGCCCCCATGGGGTTTTGGGGGCAAACTTTACCCCCAAACATATTTTGGGCGAGATGGTGGGGGTACCTCCCCCCAAACCCAAAACCCCATTGGGCCCCCCAAAATAATATATATATATATATTATTTTTATTTATATATAAAAAATTTTAACAATTAAAAAAAATTATAAATTATAATATTAAATTATTAAAATTAAATGTTATGGTTGTTCATTTATAAGGTGTAATTAACCCCCAAAATAATATATATATATATATATATGTATGTATTATGCAATTATTTTGGATTTTCTATTGTATCTTTATTATGTTTTTATTATTTTTCGGATTGAAAAATTGAAATTTAGAATTGAAAAGGAAATGAAATGGGGGAAATGGGTTTTGGGGGTGGGGATGGGGGTGGGGGTGGGGGAACTTCCCCCCAAAACGTCCCCCCCACTGGTCCCCCCAAATGGATTTTGGAGGAGGTGGTGGGAGGAGGTTTGAGGAATAGGGGTGGGGGTGGGGGTACCCTCCCCCGCCCCATTGGGCCCCCACGCCCATCCCTATACATACCACATATGAAGCAATTGACTTAACAATGTTGATATATCACTATTTTTCAAATGCAAACCACATTACCATTGGAGATGCTCTAAAGGATACAAATATGAAATATCTTGCTCTGTTTTCTTTTAGTCTTCTTTCTTTTTCTTTTCCTTTTTTTTAAAAAAAAAAAAAAGAAAACAAAAAAATAAAAAATAAATAAAATAAATAAATAATTATAAAAACAACAACAACAACAACAATAGGGTAGCGTTTGGTGGCCAGCATAGGAATGGACTGACTTAGGATTGGAGAAGTCCAATCTTGTGTAGCCCATTAATCTCATTGTGGCGGGCCACTTACCATGGGACTATTCATACCGTTTTTTCTTTTAATTCAAATTTGTTAGGATAAAAATGTTTTTAGTCCCTCTAGTTTGCCTTATTGTTCGGTTTGGTCCCCCTAGTTTCAGGATTGGCCCGTTTAGTCCTTCTGTTACAGAATTTGTTAAAAACAAACAGTCTGACAAGGTCAGAAGCCAAAATGACCTTAATGCCCCCTAAAGTCTGACTTTTGATGAAAATACTATTTTACCCTTCTTATAAATATTTAAATTATTAAAAAATAACAAAATTTTAAATTAAACTTTAGCCATGATGATAAAGTTTAATAAAACAGAAATTAAAAAACATTTTCAAAAAAAAAATTAAATAAACTGATATTAAAATAATTAAATAATTAAATAATTAAAAATAATAATAATAATAATAATAATAATAATAATAATGAATTAACAAAATAAACACTCTAAAAAAAGGAATTAAAAAAAAATTACAATTGAAAATAATTGTAATTTTTCAGTTCACCAACACCGGTTCATCACTATCAACAACCGCACCCACTTAGACACCACCACCACCACCACCACCACCACATACAATACCTAGAAACCCTAAACGAATTCTCTCTTTCTCTCTCCGCGATATGTCTCTCTCTCTCTCCCGAATCAACACATAGTCTCTGTTTCACACTCTATTTCGTGAATCCCCCCTCTCTCTCTCAACCTTGGTTTTGATTTGGTGATGTCGATCTCCTCTCATCAACGCTTGTGGTACCAATCTCCTCTCAGTGGACATTGCTTTGGTTCTGATTAGAGGTTTTTGATTTGTGGTTTGGGGTTTCTGATTTGGGTGTGTGTGGGTGTTGTGCGTGTGGGTGTGGGTGTGGGTTTTCTGATTTGGGGTGTGTGAGGTTTCTAATTTGGGGTGTGTGGGTTTTCTGATTTGCGAATAACTTGGAAAAACAAGGGTCTAGCTTGAAGGAGGAATTTCTGCAGTGGGGTGATTTGTGATATGTTGGCAGGGGTTTGCGATGTTCTTGGCTTGGTGTTTTGATTGCTTTGTTCTCGGTCCCCTGTTTTCTTCTTTTTTCTTTCCCTTTTTTTTGTGCGTTTTGTATGGGTTTTGTTCCTCTGGCTGGTGTTTCCTTTGGAGCCTCGCCTGTGTGTTCTCTCTGGTTGTTTATGAATGAAATCTTGCTTTTAAAAATAAAAATAAAAATTGGGGTTTCCATTTTCTGCGTTTGGGGATTGAGAGCGGTTTGTTTCTGGGTTCTAATTTTCTTGTACATTTATGAGTTATGATTTCTGGTGTGTTTGTGGTATAGAAAAAAAAAATGTTGAATCTGGGTTCTAGGTTTGGTGATGATGGTGGAAGTTCTGGGTTTGGTGGTGTTGGCTGAGATCCAATCCGCCACCCTCTATCATCTCAAATGGATTTGGTGGTGGTGGTCCGGTTTTGTGTTTAGAGGTTGTTTATGGGTTCTGTGATTAGAGGAGAGAAAGAGAAAGGGTTTGATTGGTTTTTTAATTTTTTTATTATTTTTAATATTTATTTTTAATTTCTTTTTTCTGTAATTGTTTATTATTTCAATTATTTATACATCAAGTTACCGTTTTGCCCTTCTTAAAAAACATTCTAGAAGCACACAAGACAACTTTACCATTTTACCCTTGCACCATTGACGGAATTTTTAAAAACCCTAACAGAATTGGACGGTAGGGACCTAACCAACCATAAACCTAAACTACGGGGACCAACCAGGCCAATCCTGAAACTAGGGGGACCAAACCGAACAATAAGGCAAACTAGAGGGACTAAAAACATTTTTACCCAATTTGTTATAATATATGTGGCTTTTACCACATGTGTAATACACCCAAATATCACCCAAATATCTCCCCATAATATCTACCTATAAATCTATGATATCTCCCTAATATCTCCTTAATATCGCCCCATAATATCTTTCCCTACATCCATCGCCTCTCTCTCTTTCTCACCTAATATCTCCCACTTGCCTATCTCTCTTTATTTGCCTATATATATTACTTGGGTTTTCAATTGTAAAGGTTGATGAGTTCCAGAAATCAATACAAATCACATATATTCTCTCTCTCTCTCTCGTCTCACTCTCTCATCTCTCTTATCTGATACTCTCCATCTCTCTCATTCTTTTATTTATTATTTATTATTTTACAACACGTTATCAGCATGATTGCATATAAATAAAAAGGATCCCTGATAGATGATTTAATTACATCTCAATATTCTAGATCTATATATATTTCGTATACAAAATGGTTTTGCCATTAACGGAACATATATGCATAGTCCTGAATTTATTCTCTTTAAATCTCAATATTCTAGATCTATATATATTTCGTATACAAAATAGTTTTGCCGTTAACGGAACATATATATATAGTCCTGAATTTACTTTCTTTAAATCTCAATATTTTGGATCTATATATATTTCGTATACAATATGGCTTTGCCGTCAACAGAACATATATATAGTCCTGAATTTATTCTCTTTAAATTTTAATATTCTGGATCTATATATATTTCGTATACAAAATGGTTTTGCCGTTAACGGAACATATATATATATATATAGTCCTGAATTTATTTTCTTTAAATCTCAATATTTTGGATCTATATATATTTCGTATACAAGATGGCTTTGCCGTCAACGGAACACATATATATATAGTCCTGAATTTATTCTCTTTATATCCGAATATTATAGTTCTAGATTTATTTTTTATGCACATGGCAGGTGAGTTCAGTCTCTTGGAATGGTTTTTTACAGAACATATATACCGTTCTGGATTTGTTTTTACAGGACATATATACCGTTCTGGAACTGTTTATTTACATAACATAACATGTGAGCTTAGCCTCTTGGAATTGTTTATTTACATGACATATATACCGTCCTGGAACTGTTCATTTTTCCCAATATATGAGATTGGCTAGACCGACGAACCAGAACTTAAAATTTCTGGAATTATGATATTTAAGTCGGTACGGTTTTGAAAACTAATGAAAAACTGGAGTTCTGGATCCAGTGTTATATTCATGAATGACATACTTCATTATTTGGAACCTGGGGTTTCAAATCCACTAAGAATCTGAAGTTTTCTAGATTATAATTATATATTAACTTACAGTTCAGGGTCGAATCGAAAGTTCGAAAAATCATTATAATCCATGATTTTATTTTATCTCATATATATAAAGTGATATGTTTACATATCATTCATTTGAGAAAAATGATTTACACATCCAACAGAATGTTATGAGTAAAAGAGATTTAAGATCCTAAACATATAATGAAACTGGAAATATTTTATCCATTTCGTACATACTAGAAAGAAAGAAAAGAAAGAAGAAGAAAAAAAAAAAAAGGTGTGTGTGCAGAAATTGTGTGAAGAACACCACTGCGCAATCTTGATCAAACTTTGATATCACCCTCATCTAATATCGGTTTGAGCTGAAATTTAATCAGCACGTTCTACTCTTGTAGTTCTTGAATCTGGATGGTGGGATTGTCAATCGGAATTCCCTGTGGTGAGTTCTGCAGTTCCGAACAGGGCTGGACAGAAAACATGGGAGAAAATTCCAGTATTGTGCAGGTTTCATCGAAGTGATATCTCTTTGATTTGTGGTCTGATCGGGTTGAATTTTTGTCAAAACGTTCTCAACTCGTTTTTCTACAATCTGGTCAGTTGGATTGTTGATCGGAACTTTTTGCAGAGAGATATACACCTCGAACAGAGCATCCAAATTTGTAGTATTCTCTCTCTTGTTTCACTTTTTGATATTCCATATTTGTATTAATGGTGTTATGTATATATATTTGTTGTAAAATTGAAAGCATGGATCCCAGCCATAATTGTTATATGGATGGGATAATTAAATATATCCATGCAATGATGATAGTGCAACGACTCATACAATTCTGCGGAATTATTATCATTTCAAATGAGATATAAAATGTCATTACAAATAATGTCCATAAAATTCCCATTAGGAAAAATATATGTCTTGCCGAGAGTGCAACGACTCATATAATTCTGCGGAGTCAGAATTTTATGAATTCGACTTTTCTGAGAGTAAATGTTATTAATATATTAGGTCCAACGGATCTGATAGAAAGCTTTGGAAGAGTCATGATATTGTTATCAAACAATACTAAATTATGTATCAAGTCCAACGGATCTAATAGAAAGCTCTAGAAGAGCCACAATATTGTTATCAAACAATACTAAATTATGTATCAATGATACTTGATATTATTCAAGAACAACATAAAGAAATATGCTTAGTTCAAGGGCATTTAAAGTTAATACCAGATCAAATCTAGCGGATCTAATGGATCTGATTAAAGGCTCTAGAAGAGCCACAGTCTTATTACCAGATGGTATTCAATTATGTATCAATGATATTTTATATCATTCAAGCAGAACATAAAGAAATCTATTTAGATCAAAGACATGTAACTTTATTAATGTCATATTGAGACCATGAATAATAAGAATGGTAAATATCTGTGCGTGATTCAAACCAGAAGCTGATTATAGAAAAAATGTGTTCTTTATCATCCGGATTATATTGTTGATCAGAAAAGGGATGTATGTAAATATATTCATTCATCAAATACAACCATATCATTCTAAAGTTGGTTTTGAATCTCTATCATTCAAAGGGATATATGTGAACATATTCATCCACCAAAAGAACCCTTTCATTATTTTATAGTTCTAGTTGATACATCTACGAGATGATTACATGTTTATGTATTATCAAATGTCTCCAGTTGAGAACGATGTTCAAACATCCATTTTTCGCATGTACTCATAATCAGAATGAATCAGCAGAATCACTTATCAAACATTTCCAGGTAATTACAAGAACTTTATTATTTCGATTCAATTACCAATTTCAATATGGGACGTTCTATTACATGTTGATATATTCATCTATGATTACTACTTATCATCATTATTTGTCATTACAACTTATAATTGATCATTGACTTGCTCACGTTTTTAAGATATTTGATTGTATAGCATATCTCTTTATTTCATCTCTGACATGATCTAAGATAAGAATTCTATATCATTATGAGATTAATATTGATTTTAATTAATCTTCTATTAGATCTTTAAACTTCTGAGAGTTTATATTTGAAACAAATAACTCGAGGTGTGTTCTAATATATTAATCTAGAGGGGGGGTGAATAGATTTTAACTAATTTTCACCCAATTTTTGTTTAAGGTCAATATTACGAAAATGCCCCTAATAGTCAATATAAAAACAACAAGTGTAATATGGTGCGGAATTATAAATGACACTTGATGTATACGTGGAAAACCCAACCACTGAGAAAAAACCACGGGCTGTTTAGTGCGCCACACTTGAACCTCGAAATCCACTAATTGAAATGAAGTTTACAACCTATGTAGACCTCGTCTAACACTCCGGTCTGTAACCCCCCACTTCTACCACTTTGGCCTTTAAAAGTGGCTCTAGTCCATATTGCTTGTGGCCTAAGCAACCTTAGCCAACAAGACTTAAATTCTCAATGAAGAGATAAAACAACCTATGTGTGAATATATGGAAATACTCAATACATGCATATAAGAGCTAGGCAACCCTATATGCTTATCTAGGATGATAATATGGCAACAAATGCAATCCTAGATATCAATTGCTAAATGACATGTCAAATAGCTTAGCTAACAATAGATTATAAAAACCTAGATAGCCATCACAATACAACACTCAATCATGTCATCACAAACAATCTCTATTTTGAATATAAGATATTAATCTAAGATCATTCAAATAATAAAAGAGATGCCTTGATAAATAAAACACTAAATATCAATGATAAAAGTGAAGAACATACCAAGGGAAGTGTGATGACCAATACTCACTCAAATAAGCAAACTAACTATGCTAGAAGATGCTTAGATGATCTTTGATGCATATGTGTATACTTTGAGTGTATAAAAATGAGTTCTTGATTTGATTTTCTCTCCAAAATCTCTCTTTCAAGTTTAGGGTTCTTTTGAGTCAGAGAACTTAGTTAGAGAAATGAGAAAGTGTGATATTTATAGGCATCAAGAACAGGGCAAGTGAAAAGACAATTTTGCCCTTGAAATCACCGATCAGCGGTTTCATTTTACGGTTGTGGCCGCAGAATTTAAACGCCGATTTGAACCCGAGAAGCAGGGGAACAAACGGCGACCAGATTCGGCGGTCAATCGAAACCGCCGATCAAAACCCAAAAAGAAACCGACCTAAAATATCTAATTCGGCGGCCAGGCCGCCGATTAAACCGCCGAACAGAACCTGAGAATAATAAATGCATCAGGTCTATTCGGCTGTTTCGATTCGGCAGCCAGACCGCCGATCGTAACCGCAGATTCAGTCCAGAGCTTTCTGGAATCAAACGGCGGTTTCATTTGGCGGTCATGGCCGCCGATCAAACCGTCGATTCACCAATGATGGTGAAACCAAAGGAGAAGCCAAGGGCATTCTCCGAAGGCGATCTTCGCGCAAAACCAAGCACATTATCGTGCAAGCGCGGACGTTTCCAAACATATTCGGGAAACGAATTGCACGACACAAAACACACACCAAGATATGACAAACAATGTGCTAGTGTGAAAAGTGACATTTGAAGAGAATGCACACTAAAGTAAAGCATACATATGCAAACATTACAAGTGAGTGTGTGCAACTAAATCTCTTCAATAAGAAAGTAAGCACAAGATATACCTTTGAGTGCTTGTCCACCTTGAGGTCTTGAGAAGGGTCATTGAGCATGAACACCTATCACTTAAGCTACCCTTTACAAACAACCCCAATATGTGGTTTGCACACGAAATAAGCCAATCAAAAAACCGGGAATCCTTACAATATTTTTACGCACAATCTGTATATTATTATATTGATTAATTTTCAAATGGAAAGTTTCTCCAGAAAGAGTAAATAAAAAGTTACTCTTATATAAAATAGAGATACCAGTTCGGTTCTCTATATATAAATGTGTCTCATTTCAATCTTTGTATCACTTAAATACAAAAGATAATTGATCATCAGATAATTATTAATTTGTTACTTTATATATTAAAGGTAACAAGATTCATAAGTTGTCATCTCATAAACCCCCGCCGGGTAGGCCCTATTTTTTTTTTTCTTTTACATTACAAAATATTACATTTTATTTATAAAAAAAATAAAATGTTAGAAAGGACATTGTAAAGTATTGAGCCATGACCCATAACCCTTGTCCAAGTAATTATGTTTTCCATTCCCTTCTCCTCCCTTTTATATAGGTTAGGTATCTCATTCACTTATCTGGTTTTCCAATGTGTGATGTGGGATAAGGGATAAAAAGTCATACTATATATTTTTAACAAATATTTATCAATTTTTTTTCCTTTAATTTAAAACTATTTGTTAAAAAATGCATAATATTTTAAGTTTTAAAAAAAATGGTATTTATTATTGAAATGACACAAATACCGTCAATTCATTAAGTCCTAACAGAAGTTGACTTAACAATCATAAAATTTTGTTTTAAGTTTTGTAAACCTTGAAATTGTGTGTTTTTATGCCAAATCTTGGAGGTAGTTAGTGTAAAAAAATAAAAGAAAAATAATTGTGGGGAATACAATTTATTTATTTTCTTTTATTTTTTATACAATCTCTACTTCTACTTTATTAATTTATCTCAAAACTTAATTCATATAGAAATACATATATACTTCCATTCCTCATAGAATGTTAATCATGCTAGTGATCAAAATTACATAGTATATAGAAGTTGCAAAACTCAGTATATGCATGCATAAATCAAATTAATGTTTTATGGCATGAACATAAATATATGATTACATTTTAGGGAAGATATATATGGATGTGTGAGGATACAACAATTCAAAAGATTTCTGCAAATTTTGTTCTACATTGGTAATTAATTTCTTATAGTACTCTCACTGTTGATGCTTGATAATCTGATATGCAAATATTGTGTACTAGCTACCTTTTTCTTTTCTGTGAGTGGAATAATATCATAAATATTTGCAAGAAATACTAAAGAAAACAATAGTTAATTTAAAACTATTTGTTAAAAAATGCATAATATTTTAAGTTTTAAGGAAAAACAAATTGATAAATATTTGTTAAAAACGCATAATATGACTTCTTATCCCTTATTCCACATCCCACATTGGAAAAATAGAGAAGTGAATGAGATGCCTAACCTATATAAAAATGAGGAGAAGGGAATGGAAAACATATTTACTTGGACAAGGGTTATGGGCCATGGCTCAATACTCTACAATGTCCTTTCTAACATTTTATTTTTTTATAAATAAAATGTAAAATTTTGTAATGTTAAAAAAATAAAATAAATAAAAACCGGTTCAGAACCGACGGTTCCTGAACCGGAACCGACCTATGCCAGTTCCGGTTTCGGTTCCACCCAAAACGGGAACCGGAACCGGAACCAGAACCAGAACCACGTCAGGCCTACCGCCGGGTGATTGTTCCTAAAGAACGATCTGAGTAGAAAGCAATAAATAAATTATCTGATACATATTATAATTCATAAGCTTATGAACCTTTTTGAAAGGTATTGTTATCAGGATCCTAATGTGAGCAAAACTCGAGTTATAAATAAATCCACTTTCTCTAAATCAACCATGTAAGAGTTTGACATATTTAATGAGACACAAGTCTATAAAAAGACTAAATTCACTGTAATGGAGAGATATAAGTATATTGAAATCGAGAAAATTTCTATACAAGTCTATGAAATGACTATATCCATTAAAATAGAAGAAATCTCAACAGATACAAGTATATTGAAATTGAGAAAATTTCTATACGAGTCTATGAAATGACTAAATCCATTGAAATGGAAAGAAATCTCAACAGAGATACAATTATATTGAAATTAAGAAAATTTCTATAAAATCCATATAGTTACTAAATCCATTGAAATGGACGAAATCTCAACAGAGATTCAAATATATTGAAATTGAGAAAATTTCTATAAATCATATTAGAGAAATGTGGAATCATAAAGAAACAATCATTGATGATGTATTTTTATACACAGTAGCACTACTGAAATTATAAACGATAATTATGATATTCATAATATCAATGATTGTATACAAAAGGCATGATTAGCCTAAGTGAAAAGAAGCAATTCAAGAAGAATTGACTTCATATGCCAAACATAAAGTATTTAGACCAATAGTACTCCAGACACCTGGAGATGTCAAACTAGTTGGATACTAATGGGTCTTTATACAGAAAACGTAATGAGAAAAACGAGATCATGAGATATGAGACACGACTCGTAGTACAAGGTTTCTCACAGAAACTTGGTATTCAATAGTGACGAATACAATTACGTTTCGAATTTTTGATAAATTTAGCTACCTTTACAAGGTTTGAAATACGTCCTGTAGATGTAGTAATCATTTATCTATATGATTCACTCAATGCAGATATTTATAATCCCGGAAGGATTTAAAATGTTAGAAGCATGTAAATCGAGATCTCGTAATCTGTATTTGATGAACATACAAAAATCCTTATATGGATTAAAAACAATTTGGACGGATGTGGTATAACCGTCTCAGTGAATATCTAATAAAATAAGGGTATAATAATTATATTATATACCCAAGTGTCTTCGCAAATAAATCAAAGTCCAAATTTACTATATTCACAATATATGTTGATGATATGAATTTAATTGGAGCTTTTTGGAGAGCTCTTGAAAACTCTTGAATTTTTGGTAAATGAGTTTAAAAATGAAAGACATGGAAAAGGAAATATTGTCTCGACCTGAAGGTCGAGCATGGATCAAATGGAATATTTGTCCATCAATCAGAATATATTTAAAAGATTCTGAAAAGATTCTATATGGACATTACTCCATAAAGCAAGTATTTGCTTATACTCCCCTCCAATCATTTATGATGTTATTTTATTTTATGAAATAAACATCTGAACATCTGTATACCCCAGTTTAGCAATCTAGAAGATTGCTTAAAAAAAAAAAAAAACTTTTATCATGAGGAGTGTCCCATCAGGGGGAGCATATTAAATGAAGTAAATTAATTATATTGGGGCATCTGTGCATTGTACTCTTTTTCCTTCCGATCAGGTTTTTATCCCATTGGGTTTTCCTGATAAGGTTTTAAAGAGGCAATTCTCTAAGCACATCCAAAAATCTTTTGATTCATGAAGATCATCATAAATATTACATTAATCCAGTTGATCATCGTATATATGTAGTCTTAATAAAAAAGATCATTGTAAATATTACTTTGATCTTGCAAATCATCGTATATATATTACCTTGATCCAAAAGATTATCATAAATGTTACTTTGATCCGACAGATCAATGGATATCTTTGCTCAGATTTTTATCTCACTGAGTTTTTCCAAGCAAAGTATAAATGTGAGAAATGTCTTAAATAAAATATTAACTATTGACATATTTGTATTGTACTCTTTTTTCCTTCGTTCAGGTTTTGTCCAATTGGGTTTTCCTAACAAGGTTTTTAACGAGACAATCAAGAGGATCAAAGTTCTGAGCGGACATATGTGCACTATATTTTTTTTCCCTTCGATCAGGTTTTATCCCACTGGGTTTTCCTGACAAGGTTTTTAACGAGATAGTTTTGAGAGTATCTAGCATCACAAGATCCAAGAGAACATTGTATATATTTTACTTAGGTTTTATCCAATTGGGTTTTCCCCTAGAAAACTAATACATGTGGTATAAATCCAAGGGGGAGTGTTATAATATATGTGGCTTTTACCACATGTGTAATACACCAAAATATCACCCAAATATCTCCCCATAATATCTTTCCTTACATCCACCGCCTCTCTCTCTTTCTCACCTAATATCTTCCACTTGCCTATCTCTCTTTATTTGCCTATATATATTGCTTGGGTTTTCAATTGTAAAGGTTGGTGAGTTCCAGAAATCAATACAAATCACATATATTCTCTCTCTCTCTCTCTCTCTCGTCTCACTCTCTCATCTCTCTTATATGATACTCTCCATCTCTCTCATTCTTTTATTTATTATTTATTATTTTATAACAAAATTTAATTTATTCAAAATCTTAACTTATATATTTTATTAATATTTTTCAATATCAACTAAAAAAATAATAATATTATTTTGTTTGAGAATAATTTTAAATTAGAACTTACGAAACTTCATACAAACTATTAATACGATCCAAACTCATTTGAAAAAAAAAAAAAAAAAAAAAAAAAAAAAAAAAAACAACAACAACAACAACAATTAATGGATTTTGCTTTATCTGATCGGGCTGTTAATAGGTAAACCTATTAAAACCTGTAATATAATGGGTCAATTTCGGGTTCATCTTTAGAAAACCGTAATTCTTTATAAGTTATAACCTGTTAATATGAATTAGCTTCGGCTTAACTTACCAAAAAAAAAAAAAAAACCTCCAACACAATTATCTAATCTAAATAAAGGGTTGTGTTTTAGAGGTTATGAATATGAAGATGAGTTACTCAATTTAGAAACTCTCGTAAAACTGAAGCGAGTATATGACAAATATTTTATGTTATTGGCTGTAAAGTGGATATATATTTTTCTTTAGATAATTGTATTGTAGGTGAGAATATATACATATATATATATATATTTGTTAAAGTGGTGGATCCATATTCACTTTAAAATTATTTTATTTTATTAAGAAATAATAATTTGTTTGCCAATAAATGGATTGGATTGGATCGGATTATTTTTAAAATTGCTTCATAATTATTTTATTTTATTAAGAAAATAATTTAATCTAACATTATCAATTTATTATGATGAATCTCTAGTGGTATCAAACATAAAACACAATAAATTTGTTTTAGGATAGTACTAATACAGTAATATCCTATCAAATCCAATATAATCCCATAAACAGGGCCCAGCAGAAAATGAATTTGTTTTTATTTTGTTTTTCAAATTTATCTGGTCTTGTAATATCCACATCATAGCACTTTATTTCTATATAAATTTTACGAATGTCGAATATACCCTCACGTGTTTAGATCAATTCCCAAAACAAAATCATATAAACAATGAGACGGTTTCAACTTTCAAGTAAGCTTCTATGCAGTCGATTGTGAGGGAAACAAACAACAGATGCAGTTCCAAAATTCGATTCTATTACAAAATTTAAAGAGATATGAAAAGACTTCTCCCAGTTTACTAAAAGCATATCAAATGGTCAATTTATGTGAGTTCATCCCCAAAACACACCAAAAAAATGATCTTTCATCTTACTCCAAATAGTCTTGCTGGGATTCAATTACGCCCGAATCGCTCTGTCTCTGTGCAGACTGACCATGCGGTTCGAAGACTCCATCTGGGATCCCCTGGCAGTAGATGCCCTCCCTGAGTATCCACCTGGTCCTCGTAACTGACTTGTTCGCTCCCTCGAATACCCACCAGCCAACGGCCTCCCACCACTGCCAGCAGAATATCCTGATCGTCCACCACCTTGCCTACCCTGGTTGAAATTAAAGTTGTCTTGCCACTTGCTGCCGCCCATAGCACCTGTTCCAGCAGTGTAGTCTTGGGTATCTCTCCGCTTTTGAGACAGGTCCATTCCACCACCACCAACCCTTGTCTCAAATGCTCTTTCATTACTTTCAGCCAGAATTGAAAGCTTCTCTGTCAGCTGGAATGCCAGAGCCTGCAACCTTGTGTGCTCAACATCATGGAAGACAATGCATCGGGTGGGCTGATCCCAACTCGCATGAAGCTCTTCATTGATCATCATCTTACTAACAATGCTGTGAGTCTGCACTTCTGTAAGGCCAAACATTTTAGTGAGCTGGTCCAAGCTTAAAGAATCATACGATGAAGAGTATGTAAACAGGTATGTCCTCAAAGCCTCTTCCTTAATCTTGGCCTTAAGCATCTCAAGGACACTCTCCCGATTCTTGAGGAGCTTCCAGGCATCAAGGGAGATAATAACATCAAAGGCCTTCTGGAAGTCTCCCTTGCTAAGGGCCCTGGTAGCAGCCATTACATGGTCCCTCACATTTTCAGGAGGACCTGTCAAAGTTTGCCTCTGACTCGCTTCTAGCAACCGCCGGAATGTCTTGCTTATGACCTTGCGCTTAGCATCGTGGGTGTTGGCTGCCATGTTAGGGACCTCAAGCAGCATGGCACAAATCAGGTGGACAGCCTCTAGAAGTTCAAGATTTATATGCATGTGGTATGGCATCTGGCGTCTCCTTTCCATCCTTTCCTGATAAAAATCAGTCGTTCACAACAGTTAGGCCTCAAATCAATATTTCAATACAAATGTCTCACTTGCAGCAATCAACCAAACATTACACACAAGTGAAGACACACAGGAACACGGTCATAAATCATGATTTTTCAAGCTTGAGGCCTCCCATCATTTAAAGCAAAGCAAACTTGTTGGATGCCTCAGAAATTCACAATGGGCAGAATTGCCCTCGTGAAAAGAAACATCATTTCTACAGCATAGGTTTACTTATTCCATATGTCAAACATATTGTTCAGTATTACACAGAAACACCTTGAAGAAACTACTTATAATTTTAAAAATTTAACAAAAATAATGACAATGGCATATTTTGTCAATTACATTACGAGTATATATTACCACTCCACATGTTATCAAATCAAAAATCAAACAATAACAATTATGCAATAGCAACTATTATTAGTTCAATGTCCATGAGTGAGCAGAATGAAAGATTGAAGAGAAGGAATGTTTCATGTTTGAACTACATTATTATATGATCAATGATTTCTAGAGGCAAAACAGTTTAAAAGCTCAGTTACCATATACTTAACATGATTCCTTCAACTTCCACAAAAACTATTAACTTTTCAGTAGTCGAGTACAAAGACATAACAGTAGTTATAATCCAATCATACTACAAAATAATAATAATAATAACTAATAGCATTTATAATCCATTAAAACTATGACATTCAGTAAAGCAACCGGAAATAACCAACTATCATGAAATTTGAGAGAAAAGCTTCTGGCTGTAAAAGACACTATTCGAGTTAAGAATCCATATATGATGATAAATACATATATGAGGAATAATAAAATAAAGAAAAAGTACCTGCTCTGGAGTCTTCTCATGATATCTGCTTTGCGAAACACCTTGGGCAAGCAGCTCCTTCACCCTTCCACCAGAATACAGCTCAGAAAGACAACCCTGTGCTTCAGCAATCAGTCCAACTCTAAATGCACACAGACCAAGTTGGGCCATAGCCCTGTTGAAAAGTATCTGGGACAACACATCCATCTGCTGAACATTCTCCTGTAGATGACTCATCAACAGCAAGTCACGAGAAGTTGAAAATTCATCTCGGAGAGCATGGTGGTAAATATCACAAAGCATTGCACGGGCTTTGGTTCTCTCATCTCCATACTTGTAAATTAGGGACACTAGAATGTCCATCATTGTTCTGCTATTCTCAGGAAAGGTGGGCTTTCGAGGCACAAGCTCAGGAACAACAATAAATGGAGTAGTACTCCTAAATTCCTCCTCGCCTGCTTTTTCTATGTTCTCTCCATCTTCTGTCAGCTCAGCCAATTTCCTCATTGCATCATAAACCTCTTGCGGCTTGTAATAGATCAGTTCAACTTGCCTTAGGGCAACCTTTGCAGCAGCTTTGAATTCTCCACTCCGCTCTAAATAATCCTGAACATTTTGAGCAAGAACCAAGAACATAGGTTCATCCCTCAGCCTTTCAACATACTCACGTGTGTGAGGATCAATGCTTTGCAAGCTCTTAAAAAATTCAGTATCTATCTTCTCAACAAAGGCCACCAAATTTCCCCAAACCCGAATTGTCCCATCATATTCTGCTCCCTTCTGTGATTCATTCTCATCAGGCTCAACCATGTCATTCACAACAATATTAGAATATTGAGTAAGAATGTCAAGCGCGGCAAGCATATTCTGTACACATTTCTTCCACACATTTAAAGGCATGTGACCACTGAGACCTGGATTAACATCAAACTGGGCAGAGATAAGACTAAAAAGAATCTCCAGCTTCTGAGCAGGCGTCTTAGAAACTTTGGTCAAGAAGGTAAGCTGCTCAACCTGTTCAAACCTTCCAGTTCCCTTCCTACCCCGAGCAGCTATAACCTCCTTAAACTTTTTATTAACAGTGTCCCAAGTGACCTCGCTGGGATTCTTAAATTGCTTGCCCATCAATGACTTATTTTTCCTCCCCGTCGTCTTCCAACCCTCATCATTTGCATCATCAGGCCTTTCTTCATCATCATCATCATCTACATCCCCATCTTTATCAGATCCTCCAATATCAATGTTGTCAGGATCCTCCTCAACATCAAACTCTTCATCCTCTTCCTCCTCTGATTCTTCTTCAGCATCCTTATCGACATCACTCTCAGGATTTGCCCTATACTTGTTAATTAAATCCTCATATTGCTTATTATTTTTCTTCAATTTCTGCTTCATTGAATTGAGAGCCTTAGCGTTGCTGCTACTCATCTTCTTCTTAGCTTCCTTATTTGACATGGCTTGGTTCAAAAAGTCCTCCAACATCACAAGAGCTTTGATGTACATAGTGGGTACCTTGTCAGACTCAGTCACCCTCATGACCTTCTCCAGCTGCTTATTTAGCTTGTCAAAACTCTCTTGCAAGCTAACCCAATCATTGATTTTCATGGCGTTCTTCATCTGGTCAACTGTAGCAGTCATTTCCTCAAATCGCTTGTCTTTGGCCGACCTAACCACACGCTTCTGACCATCAGAGTCATCGCTATCACTAGCGTTTGCCTCAAGATATCTGCTTCCAGCATTTTGGGTGGTGGTATCACCTCCACCATTGTCAACCTCCCCATCCTCATAATCACTGCTATCCTCCTCAGTGTCACTGCCACCCTATTTTAAAAAAATAATAATAAACAAACAAACAAGGACCAATAACATTAGTAGTGTTGGATATTTCACTAGTATATAAAACGCAAAACCAAGAAGAAATACCTGAGTCCAGAAACGCGATGCCGATGCCATCTTGTCCTTGAACACCTCTAAAGAACAAAATCAGAAAACTCGAGAATCTGAATTCAAACGCATTGACAACAATATAATATATCAGTTAACAACAAATCAACAAGTGGGCCTAAACCACAACTTTTCCTGACTGAACAAAAACCATAATTTAATATATATATATATATACATATTCACATATTCACAGAGAAATCAACACAAAACAACAGATTATTTGTTGGGTTAAAAAAAATAACAAAAGAATAGAAAGATGAACAAATAATCATGAAATTAATCTTACTAAACATAACTTATAGAGAACAAGAAGCTGTCTAAAACCCTAATTATATATATACACATTTTTTCCACAGAGAAATCAGTAGAAAAACAACAAATTATTTGTTGGGTTAAAAAATAATAAACCAAAAAAAAAAAAAAAAAAAAGATGCCGAAAAACCGTGAAGTTAATTTAACAAAACATAACTTACAGAGAATCAATCAAGCTTAGCTTTTTGCGATAGATTTAAGAAGACAAACAAAAGGGTAATCGTAGAGAACCAGACTGTAGCGAACCTGAGAAAGAGACGCGAACTTGAAGCGTGAGTGAGTGGAGATTGAAATCGGCTGCTGAGTCTGTGAAAAAGCCTCTTAAAATTGAAAGAAAGCGGAAACAAAACCCTAGATTTGGTTTTATTGGTTTTAAATAGACCGATGATGCGAGAATGACGAGTTTGCCCTTTTTCAACTGGGGTGTTTTTTGTTGGTTTGTGTACGTGTAGTTCAAGACAATTGAGTTTATATGTGGGGTCCGGCTACAATGCAGTGATTTTTAATCACTGCACCATGCAAGCAAAAAAAACAGTGGTTTGCACTGTACATTGAAGAAAAGCAAAGGTTTCCACCGGCAATTGCCCTTTTTTTTTTGTCCTTTTTGATTAAAATAATAATATATATCAATTGATTTGACTTTAATAATAATATAAATCAGATAAAAAATAAATAAATAAATAAAAAATTTAAATATTAATAAAAAATTATTAATGTTTATATTAAAATAAATGAAGTTATTTTATAATATTTTTCACGGTAACTATTTTGAGGGCTTTGGTAACTACTTCTTCGGAATTGGTAACTACTTAACGGTTTCTCTCACAAAATCATCTGGGTAACTACTTTTACGGGCATGGTAACTATTTTTTCGGGTCTAGTAACTACTTAAACGGGTTGGTAACTACTTAAGGGTTTTTTGATTGTAAACTGGTAACTAGTTTCACGGGTCTGGTAACTAGATTCACGGTTTGGTAACTACTTAAGGGCTTCAATCCACAAAATTTTCTGGGTAACTATTTCTTCGGCTCTGGTAACTAGTTTCACGGGTTGGTAACTACTTAAGGGTTTTTTCATTGTAACCTGGTAACTAGTTTCACGGGTCTGGTAACTAGATTAACGGTTTGGTAACTACTTAAGGGCTTCAATCCACAAAATTTTCTGGGTAACTATTTCTTCGGCTCTAGTAACTAGTTTCACGGGTTGGTAACTACTTAAGGGTTTTTTCATTGTAACCTGGTAACTAGTTTCACGGGTCTGGTAACTACATTCACGGTTTGGTAACTACTTAAGGGCTTCAATCCACAAAATTTTCTGGGTAACTATTTCTTCGGCTCCAAAATTTTCTGGGTAACTATTTCTTCGGCTCTGGTAACTAGTTTCACGGGTTGGTAACTACTTAAGGGTTTTTTCATTGTAACCTGGTAACTAGTTTCACGGGTATGGTAACTACATTCACGGTTTGGTAACTACTTAAGGGCTTCAATCCACAAAATTTTCTGGGTAACTATTTCTTCGGCTCTAGTAACTAGTTTCACGGGTTGGTAACTACTTAAGGGTTTTTTGTTGTAACCTGGTAACTAGTTTCACGGGTCTGGTAACTAGATTCACGGTTTGGTAACTACTTAAGGGCTTCAACCCACAAAATTTTCTGGGTAACTATTTCTTCGGCTCTGGTAACTAGTTTCACGGGTTGGTAACTACTTAAGGGTTTTTTGATTGTAACCTGGTAACTAGTTTCACGGGTCTGGTAACTAGATTCACGGTTTGGTAACTACTTAAGGGCTTCAATCCACAAAATTTTCTGGGTAACTATTTCTTCGGCTCCAAAATTTTCTGGGTAACTATTTCTTCGGCTCTGGTAACTAGTTTCACGGGTTGGTAACTACTTAAGGGTTTTTTCATTGTAACCTGGTAACTAGTTTCACGGGTCTGGTAACTACATTCACGGTTTGGTAACTACTTAAGGGCTTCAATCCACAAAATTTTCTGGGTAACTATTTCTTCGGCTCCAAAATTTTCTGGGTAACTATTTCTTCGGCTCTGGTAACTAGTTTCACGGGTTGGTAACTACTTAAGGGTTTTTTCATTGTAACCTGGTAACTAGTTTCACGGGTCTGGTAACTAGATTAACGGTTTGGTAACTACTTAAGGGCTTCAATCCACAAAATTTTCTGGGTAGCTATTTCTTCGGCTCCAAAATTTTCTGGGTAACTATTTCTTCGGCTCTGGTAACTAGTTTCACGGGTTGGTAACTACTTAAGGATTTTTTGATTGTAACCTGGTAACTAGTTTCACGGGTCTGGTAACTAGATTCACGGTTTGGTAACTACTTAAGGGCTTCAATCCACAAAATTTTCTGGGTAACTATTTCTTCGGCTATGGTAACTAGTTTCACGGGTTGGTAACTACTTAAGGGTTTTTTCATTGTAACCTGGTAACTAGTTTCACGGGTCTGGTAACTAGTTTCACGGTTTGGTAACTACGTAAGGGCTTCAATCCACAAAATTTTCTGGGTAACTATTTCTTCGGCTCTGGTAACTAGTTTCACGGGTTGGTAACTACTTAAGGGTTTTTTCATTGTAACTAGTTTCACGGGTCTGGTAATTACATTTTCGGGTATGGTAACTACTTTCAGTTGTTGGTAATACAACGTTCAAACAAGCGACCTTGGAGTGACCTCAAGGAGATCACCCCAAGATCGCAATCTTCACGGGTCCAACTGATTTCAAATGGTTCTAAGTTCTGGTAACTACTTTAACGGCATTGGTAACGTTTTTTACGGTGTGGTAACTAGTTCAGGGTTTTTTGCACAAAAATCATCTAGTAACTAATTTTACGGCTTTGGTAACTACTTTCACGTGTTGGTAACTACACCGTTAAAAATAGCGACCTTGGAGTGACCTCAAGGAGATCACCCCAAGGTCGCAATCTTCACGGGTCTGACTGATTTCAAATGGTTCTAAGTTCTGGTAACTACTTTAACGGCATTGGTAACGTTTTTTACGGTGTGGTAACTAGTTCGGGGTTTTTTGCACAAAAATCATCTAGTAACTACTTTGACGGCTTTGGTAACTACTTTCACGTGTTGGTAAGTACACCGTTCAAAAAAGCGATCTTGGAGTGACCTCAAGGAGATCACTCCAAGGTCGCAATTTCCACGGGTCTGATTGATGTTCAATGGTGTAGAGGTTGTAACTACTTTTATGGCTTCAGTAACTAATATTACGGCTTCAGTAACTAATATTACGACTTTGGTAACTAGTTTTTTGGTGAGATAACTACTTAAGTGTTTCTTGCACAAAAACATCACGTAACTACTTTTCGGCCTTTTGGTAACTACTTTAACGGTTGTTAACTACACACCGTTCAGCCCAATGACTAGAAAGGTGATCTTGTAGTATATATTGTTTTACAAAAGTATCATACACGTAAAACCAGTATGGTTTAGTGTTACAAAACTCACAGTTTAGTGTTGTAATATTTTTAGAAAGAAGGTCACAAAAATTGAATAGTTAAAATAGCTTAATTTAATTAACGATAAGTTAAAGTAAAAATAGATCCAACGAACAACATTCTTTACTATTTATCACTGTATGTACATGGATTTTTTTTCACTACATAGTAGCCGGACCCTTCTTTAATAGGATATGAACTTACGTTTGTGATACTTGGTGTGCTGATAGCTGCATCCATCATGCAATCCCACGTAAATCTTGTGCTATGTGATTGTTTATTTTGTCTCTTCTTATTTTTCTGCTATAGATATTAATTGCTATGAGTTATGGCCAAAATATTAAGCATGTCGCTTCCGCGTTCATTGGTTTAAATCCCCAACATTCAAAAGTCTCTTGGGAGAGTAAGAGAAATTTAGAGAATTTTATAAAAATCATTTTAAGTCTTTCCAAATCGAAATTGAATACAACCCCCTTAGTTTAGATTTCTTAGCTCCTAATAGCAAATGCATATATGTTTTTTTCATTTATTCTGGACATTCATGAGATCAATTATAGGACATTTTAAAAGAGTGACGTTGTCTTTAAACAATTTTATCCCTAATTCTAAAAAGATAATACACCATAACAAATTCTATGAAAGCAGCAAAAATTTATGTGCTGCATTCAAATAAAGGTAAAATTGTGGCGATTATGGTTAATGTTTTTCCACAGGCAAAGAGATGGCCTTGGTCGTAGCAATGTATTGGCCTCTCCTCGCCTCAAACATAATGGCCTCCGACGTTGTAATATCAGCACAACAATGGCAATGTTGCCGCCTTGCCGGGGAAACCAATCTCTGCGTATCAGTTGATTTTTTTGATTTTGCAAAAGCTGTGATAACACTTGTAGGATCAACTAAAATGCAAAATCCTCAGAAAAAAGATGTTACGCTATTAACTGTCAAATCCCCTGGTCTGAATATTGTCAAATTCTGATAACAAGTTTATGCAGAACTGGTGTACAGAGAAATGCACATCATAGTTGAGATCTTCAAGCAACCAATTGGCACTAAAACTTGCTTAATACTTTATTAAACTAAATAAATGCAAGATCAAGTGTCCAAACTATGTGGAAAGAGGAGCATCCAATCATGTACAATTACATATACCTCATTAGAATGCTGCTCTAAACAGAAAAATCTGGTGTATAGTCTTGAGGGTGTCTCTGGATGGTTTATCTCAGCCTATTCTCTTGCTCTTTGAGGTTGGAAGGAGTAACATCGTATACGTCTGTGAACAAGTCTGCAACTGAAGGTTTCTCCGTTTTCTCTGCTATTTGAATTGCATGTACCATCTGTTACAGAAGGGTAATCAGTGAGACACTTTCAAATTAAAGGCCTTAAAGTTGCATAGCAATGAAATTGTTACTGTTGAGCAATTCAAACGGGTTGATTCAGTTGAGTGGTAGCGACAAAAGATGCAACGATTATTGTCCATTTAGCTCAAATTGAGTCACTCTATACACCATAGTACTAGAAAAGGCATTTGCAACATAGAATAGAATTGCCTACTTCGTGGCATCACTTCAAAAATATTTGCTAAAAGTGTTAAATTTGGGAGCATGAGCAGCTTATATATAAGAGTTCAGTCGTCAAAGTTTTTCTTAAAGACAAAATTTACCTGATTCTTCATGTTGCTTTTAAGCTCTGACTCATCCTCATCATTCCACCAACCATTGAATTCAATCCATTTTCTTAATCTAGTTACAGGATCTTGAGCACTCCACAATTCAATCTCATTGACAGAACGGTACTTTGTGGAATCATCTGATGTGGAGTGGTGTCCAACTCGATATGATAAGGCCTGCCAATGGAAGGGATTGAACTAAACATCAATGCACTGGCTATCTGGATTTCAAGTTTCAACGTCATCTGTGAGGGCTTGAGAAATTAACATTACAGAGCTTACTTTACCTCAATTAAGATTGGTCTCTGCTCACCAATTGCCATTTTACGTGCAGCATGAACTGCACTATACATGGCAAGGGCATCATTGCCATCTACACGGATGCTTCGAACTCCATATGCCCGGCCTCTAACAACAGCACCATCACCTGCCATTCACAAATGTATTTACATTCTACAAGACATTCAACCAAAAATGACAAGATAAGGGAATGGACAAGGAATAAGAAGAATACTTCGAAACTGATCAGAAATAGGGGTACTGACGGCCCATCCATTGTTCCGACAAATAAAAATAACTGGGGCCTCCATGACCGCGGAAAAATTCAAAGCAGCATGGAAATCTCCCTAAAACAAGTTGAGTATGAAAAAACAAACAACTGAAGTCACATTCATTGAAATTAAAAGGAGTTACTGAAGAAGTAAAGAAGTCATCACCCATAAAAAGTTACGCAAAGGTAAGAGATGTCAAACACCAAGCATCTTTGGTATGCTAACAATGTTCCTACTGGCATAGGGATAACTAAAGAACTTATGGATAAAAATGCTGCATGATTTTATCCGGCTTTAACAGTGGAGGGAGGTGGGCCCACAGGGGCCATGGCACCCTTTTCCCTCAAATTTTTGTAAAATGTTTTACATATATGTGTGTGTGTGTGTGTCTGTATATATATATATATATATATTACAATCTATACTTTATCCCCTCCTAAATTTTTTGTTTTAATGATTGGCCCCTCCAAAAATAAATTTCTGGCTCCATCTGGGAGACCCTCTCTGCCTCACCTTACCCTGCCCCAAGAAAAAAGGAAAAACAAAAACAAAAAGAAGGTATATATATATATATATCTACTATGATGTAATAATGATGATCCTTCCCCTTACCCTGCTCCCTAACAAACCCTGTGAAAATAAAATGGGAGGATCCAACATTGTCATTGTTGTGAACAGGAAGTGATACATTATCTAAAGAAAATTTTACAAGACTTCTGATTTATATAGATGTTCCTAATCTAGGAAAGAAATCTAATACAATTAGAATCCCAGATAAATAAATAAGAACTTCCATAAGTAATAAAGACACAAACAAGAAATTTCTAATTTCATCAATCATTATCAAATTTACCTCACTTGTGCCACCATCACCAAAATAAGTGACTGCACATGCATCTTTTCCATCCATCTTTAAAGAATATGCAGCTCCAACCGCATGGGGAAGCTGTGTACTGTGAAAAAAAAAAAGATTTATTATTGACTATGATTTTCAGGTCTTATACTCTTATATGAATTTTTAAACGGACAAGGTTTACGTCTTACGCAATTGTTGCTGCTACAGTGAAATAGTTGTGCTTGTTAGATCCATAATGGATTGGCATTTGCCTGCCTCTTCCATGATCAGCTTTATTTCCAAAGCATTGATTTGCAAATTCTTTGAGAAACCGCGCCATAATAGTGCTCCTGGCTCCCTGTACTGCATGGAAGAACCAATAAACCAATAAATCATATTGGATTTCTTTATAAGTTTACATTGCGTTTGTGTGTGCGTAAAGGTGTTCATCCATGAATGCATATGCATTTTCATGTGTGTGTGTGTGTGTAGGTGTGCATGTTTGTGCCTATGCTTGCTGCTTGGAAGGATGGCAGATGTTTAAAGATGTGCATATGTTCTTGTTACCTGAGGGAAGATAAAGTCGTCAGCAGTTAGGGCTGCAGCTGATGCAACAGTGATGCCTCTTCTCCAACTGAGGTGGCATAGAACGAAATTCTTCCTTGCCATTGTGCTTCATAGAAGATAGTGTCCATTGTTTGGAGTGTTACTATGTCAGTGTACATTTTTTTGGCAACTTCCTCACTAACCTGGTTGAATTGGTGGAAAGCAAATATGACTATATGAGTCTACTGAGTTGGATCTAAATATTGAATAAAAGGAAAAAAGATTTTTATTTGTTTATTAGTTCTTTTCTGGGGAGGGTAGGTTTGGAGGAAACAGGTGAAATACCTGAACAAAACTGCTGCCTGTAATTAGCTGACCATTGTCATCGTAACAGGGCACTCTCTCCTCAGACGATTCTGATATGAACATCATTTCAGGGGTGAATGCAACCTTTCCTCCTGGAAAATCTAAAAACTATAGTAGATATGGAGTTTCAATGAGGACTGATATATGTACACAAATAAAGAGCACACATAGACTCGCACACGCATGGAGAGAGAGAGAGAGAGTAGACAAAGTGGTATCAACTTATCCCTATCTACCCATTATAGACTATAGAGTTCATTCTGGGGCAATCTCAACTTAAAATTGTATGTTAATATGCTTATATGCCTACTTAAATTGGTTACATCATGCAATCTACTATAAAATAAAAGTAAAAACAAAAAGAAAAGCAACATAGGCAACATGTTTATGCATTCAAAGCATCCATGACCAGCACCATAAATCTTATCATGAACATCTACCAAAAATTGACTAATAAACCGTTTTAGGTGATTTCCAATTAACAGCATTTAGCAGCCTATATTCCACGTTCAAGTTATTTGGTCTAAGAGTTACTTCCAAAGAAACCAAATTCACAGAGTCTACACACATAACAACATAAAATTCATAATAGCAAATGATTTGATAACTGAGGAGTCATGAAGTTATAAAAATCAGCAATGGAATAAAGACAAGTCTAGAAAATGTCACATATATGACTTTCTTGTGTATTCGACACATCACTGTAGAAGTGAGTTGATCAAAAAAATGTTTGATATTATTCCAAATATCTGAAACCTCTTCACCCTTTACAAGCAAACTCATAGCTTCGCTAGAAAATTGAACAGGCATCAAAACCAAATTGTTCTTCAGTACAATCAATTCACATAAAATTCTGTAACCATCTCTGCATCTGGTTTTTGGTGCATCAATTACATAACAACAAATTAACTGGGGGATCATATAACTAAGAAAGTACACAATTAGACTAGAGAACAATTGCTTTATAACTCATAATTTACAAACAAAATGCACACATAGTCAATAACTAAGCTGTATTAAATCACAGTAAAATAACTAGTTAAACGCAGGAGCTAAATCGATTTGATGAATATTAGGGCTAATCTGTGCATTTTTTTTTTTTTTTGAAACAGCTAGATTATTATTGATATTAATCAGGATACCAAACAGCCACTCTTTACAAATTAAAAAAGAGACAACACGAGAACAAAGCTTAAAAAAGAGAAAAGCAGGGGAACGAACAAAACCTCAAAACAACTACAAACAACACCCAACCTGTGAGTAAACCAGAACCCCCAGCTATGACCCAAACTGCAACCACCAGATAACAAAAATTAGAGTATCAGAAAACCGAAATGAAACATCAAAGACCCCATTCTAATCTTTCTTGTTGTAAACCAGACCCCCCTTTTGCCAAGCAATCTGCAAGAGAATTACTGCACCTTGCAGAAAACTTGATCTGTGCATTTAATACAAAAACAGTCACCATTTACCATATATATATATATATTTATATAATATAGAATATATAAAAAAAACGTAAGCACCTGATTGGAATCACAAGTGTAGAGAGAATCCGACTGTTTGCCAGCTTTGATGGACTGAAAACGACGAGCAGTAAAAAGGGTAGTTGAATAAAGCGAATTGGAAGCTGGGGTTTTGAAATCCCCAGCAAGTGGAGCCATTAATGGAGTCTTGTGGTGATGATTTGCAGAAAAAGTGCATGAACTCCGGTTGATGATTGACAACAAACCCATCTTTGATTTCATTTGGGCAACAACATTTCTTGAATTTTTGGCCATGACAGTCTGCATCAACAAGATAAAATGATCGATAGATTCAGGCGTCGATCTCCTCGACGCGGTGGGAGGCTGGACCTTGGAGGAGGCAGTAGATGTTGCAGAGAAGCAGAGGATTAGGGATTTGGAGTGCTGGACAGAGAGGACGGAGAGTGGGGTTCGAATTTGTTTGATTCTTATAGGCCACTACCCGACGGTGTTGAAATCGACTTGGCGGAGCAGCTGTCGATCTACTCGACGCGGTGGGAGGCTGGGTCGATGTGCAAGGTGGTGGATATGGCAGAGAAACAGATGATTAGGGATTTGGTTTTGGTTTGGAGTGATGGAGAGAGACGATGGCAACGATCCTTGTTTTTGTTTCAGTGAAACCGACTGTAATCGGTTTTCGGTTTTTTTTTTTAATTTTAATTGATAAATTGTTTATTTGCTCTCTGTTTAATCTCAACCATAAGATATGAATTATGTTTCATCCAATGGCTCAAATTTTTCCAATAAAATCACTGCATCATGCAGCGATTTTTTTTCACTGCATTCTAGCAATTCCCTTATATGTGTTGTAGTTGAGATCAGTAGCAATTTCAGTGGCTGAGAGTAGAGGTGACTATGGTTACGGTTAAACCGGCGGTTTCGAACCGAAACCGTACTGTTAAAATCGTGATAAAAACCGGCGGTTAGAAAACCAGTTGAAAACCAGTTAAATCACGGTTCGGTTACGGATAGTCTTTAAAAAAAACCGTTGAAAACCGACGGTTTAACTGCTAGTAATTTTAAAATTAAAAAAAAAATCGACAAATCAAAAGCTGCCACTAGGGATGCACGTTTGGGGAATGGGGATGGATATAGGTCCCCCCATCCCCATCCCCATTACCTAGACCCTTCCCCCATCCCTCCCCATTTCCCCATTTGGGGAAAATGGGGATGGGGAATTTTGGGGGGACCTATATCCATCCCCATCCCCAATTCCCCATTTTCCCCGTTTCCCCGTTCCCCCATTTGCCCCATTTGAATAAAAATTACAAATTAAACTGAAAAATCAAACATTCCATTGCAAATATAAAATAAAATTCATTAGTGCATTACAAATACAAAATAAAGTGTTTTAAAATTCACAAGTTCATTACAATAACAACTAATTGTTGAGAAAATGAGAGCAACTTTATGTTTTAGGTTTTAGGTCTTAAAGTTAAAATAAGTAAAATTGTATATATACTTAGGGTTAGAGAGTTAGGGTTTCAAAGAATAAAAAAAATATAAAATATATATATTATAATTATATTTATATTATTATATATAATTGGGGGAAATTGGGAAATGGGGATGGGGGACCTCCCCCCATCCCCATCCCCATTTCAACATAATTGTGGGGAAAATGGGGAAATGGGGATGGGGAGGGGTCCCCCCATCCCCATCCCCATTTCAATTTGGGGATAATTTTCATCCCCATCCCTCCCCATTTCCCCATTTTTCCCCAAAAAAAAATCCCCAAATGGGGATGGGGACGGGGAAAATTGGGGCCCCGGGGGGAAATATGCATCTCTAGCTGCCACATGGTATATTTTTTGAAAAACAAAAAAAAAAACTGAGCTGACCATTGGGGCATGACTTCAAGGCCAATTTCTAATTTTTTTTTTTTTGTGCAATTGTAAAGTTGTATTTATTAATAAATGTCAATTTCTTTTCTTTTAAACATTGTTAAATACTTCAATTAAATATTTCATATGAAATACATTAGAACTTCTAAGTGAAATATATTACAAATGAAATTTTTTGTTCAATTTTTTATTTTATATTTGGTTCAATTTTAATTATTATTAAGGTTCATGATTTTTTTTTTTTTTTTTTAACAAAACATAACTTACAGAGAATCAATCAAGCTTAGCTTTTTGCAATAGATTTAAGAAGACAAACAAAAGGGTAATCGTAGAGAACCAGACTGTAGCGAACCTGAGAAAAAGACGCGAACTTGAAGCGTGAGTGAGTGGAGATTGAAATCGGCTGCTGAGTCTATG
The DNA here is from genome assembly GCA_954870605.1 of Acer campestre. NCBI lineage: Eukaryota > Viridiplantae > Streptophyta > Magnoliopsida > Sapindales > Sapindaceae > Acer > Acer campestre. Next base: position 839,602 of record OX940810.1, on the reverse strand, counting down.
AAAAGCCTCTTAAAATTGAAAGAAAGCGGAAACAAAACCCTAGATTTGGTTTTATTGGTTTTAAATAGACCGATGATGCGAGAATGACGAGTTTGCCCTTTTTCAATTGGGGTGTTTTTTGTTGGTTTGTGTATGTGTAGTTCAAGACAATTGAGTTTATATGTGTTGTAGTTGAGATCAGTAGCAATTTCAGTGGCTGAGAGTAGAGGTGACTATGGTTACGGTTAAACCGGCGGTTTCGAACCGAAACCGTACTGTTAAAATCGTGATAAAAACCGGTTGAAAACCAGTTAAATCACAGTTCGGTTACGGTTACGGTTAGTCTTAAAAAAAAAAACCGTTGAAAACCGACGGTTTAACTGCCAGTAATTTTAAAATTAAAAAAAAAATTTGACGAATCAAAAGCTGTCACATGGTATATTTTTTGAAAAAAAAAAAAAATTGAGCTGACCATTGGGGCATGACTTCAAGGCCAATTTCTAATTTTTTTTATTTTTATTTTTTGTGCAATTGTAAAGTTGTATTTATTAATAAATGTCAATTTCTTTTCTTTTAAACATTGTTAAATACTTCAATTAAATATTTCATATGAAATACATTAGAACTTCTAAGTGAAATATATTACAAATGAAATTTTTTGTTCAATTTTTTATTTTATATTTGGTTCAATTTTAATTATTATTAAGGTTCATGATTTTTTTTTTTTTTTAACAAAACATAACTTACAGAGAATCAATCAAGCTTAGCTTTTTGCAATAGATTTAAGAAGACAAACAAAAGGGTAATCGTAGAGAACCAGACTGTAGCGAACCTGAGAAAGAGATGCGAACTTGAAGCGTGAGTGAGTGGAGATTGAAATCGGCTGCTGAGTCTATGAAAAGCCTCTTAAAATTGAAAGAAAGCGGAAACAAAACCCTAGATTTGGTTTTATTGGTTTTAAATAGACCGATGATGCGAGAATGACGAGTTTGCCCTTTTTCAATTGGGGTGTTTTTTGTTGGTTTGTGTATGTGTAGTTCAAGACAATTGAGTTTATATGTGTTGTAGTTGAGATCAGTAGCAATTTCAGTGGCTGAGAGTAGAGGTGACTATGGTTACGGTTAAACCGGCGGTTTCGAACCGAAACCGTACCGTTAAAATCGTGATAAAAACCAGTTGAAAACCAGTTAAATCATAGTTCGGTTACGGTTACGGTTAGTCTTAAAAAAAAAACCGTTGAAAACCGACGGTTTAACTGCCAGTAATTTTAAAATTAAAAAAAAAATTTGACGAATCAAAAGCTGTCACATGGTATATTTTTTGAAAAAAAAAAAAAAAAAAATTGAGCTGACCATTGGGGCATGACTTCAAGACCAATTTCTAATTTTTTTTATTTTTAATTTTTGTGCAATTGTAAAGTTGTATTTATTAATAAATGTCAATTTCTTTTCTTTTAAACATTGTTAAATACTTCAATTAAATATTTCATATGAAATACATTAGAACTTCTAAGTGAAATATATTACAAATGAAATTTTTTGTTCAATTTTTTATTTTATATTTGGTTCAATTTTAATTATTATTAAGGTTCATGATTTTTTTTTTCTTTCCACAATCACACTTATATCAATTTTTTTTTTCTACTATGCAAGTATATTAACTTCCAAAAAAAAATACACACATTTAATTTTGCTGCAAACACAAACCAAAAATATGATAAAATTATTTAAGGTATAGAATCAAAAAAGTCATCAAGTGCCAAATCATCATCCGTTTCCAAAAATTCAATCATCATAAATCTAGTACTATGCACAACATTCTAATTCTAATATTGTACTTAGCAATTTAGAATTCCCAAAACAGGTGATCATATAAATAGCAGAAGAATACAATGCACAAGTCCTTAGAAACATTATATGGGTCAAACCGATTCTTACTACAAAGTAAATAAACCAAAATTATTTACTAGAGAATAGTTTATAAAATATTAATGCGTTCTAATAGACGGGACTTTGCATGCTATTCATTCTTTACGTCTCATATTCATATCGATCACCACAGAGAAAGACTCTCTAAGACTTCATAACTCATTTAACTGTCATTTTCTCAAATATTGGTCATCTATCGCATGTGTAATAATTCATGTGACTAGCACTATGAATATTCATTGCGGATGTAGTAGATTGCCTCACATCCCCAAGGATGTGGCGCTCCTCTACACTCTCTAGTTCACACGCTGTCTGACCAAAATACATCATGGTACCTTACTCTAGCTTTTCCAACCTTATAGATCAGTCCACATAAAAAGCACAAGTCCAAATTGACAGTAGATGTATGTCATTAATAAAATTCATGAAATCTTCTCCATTAAGACATGAGATGATGTAGATTTACTATAAAATTTTCTAAGTCACTTAGAAACATTTGTCTTTTAATAACCCTGTACATTTCTAATACACATTCTAATGAAATTTCTTATTCCCGATTGCATAATTAATTAGATGGAGAATTCTAATTGAAGGCTTTTCATTATATATAGCTCCTATTTAAGCTAAATTTCGGTGGCCAGATTTTCACAAGAAAATTCCATGACTATCCGAAAACAGTGCCAAAAGTCTTGCCGGAAAATTTTAAGATGCTTGAAAATGCCACCGGAAACCATCATTGGAATTCATACCAGAAATCGCACCGAAAACCATGTCAGAAACCGTAACTAGAAACCATCACTAGAATCCATGTTGGAATCTGTCATTGAAAAACATACTAGTAACTGTTATTTGAATCCACATCGGAAACTATCACTGGAAACCGTAACTGGAAACCGTAACTAGAAACCATGTAGAAAACCATCACTAGAATTTGGCTTGAAAACCATCATCGAAAGTCACGCCAAAAACCATCATCGGAAGCCACGCCAGAAACCATCATCGAAAACCACATCTAAATCCATCTCCAAAAAAATGTGTTACTGTAAACTGTGTCGGAATCCGTCATCGAAATCCGTGCCAAAAATCGTCATTGGAAACCACATCGGAAACCATAGTCAGAAACCGCATTCGGGATTTGTAGGGCATTGATTCAACTCCCATTGGAGCGAAACAAATCAATGGAATTAATAAATAAAAATAATTTAAATTTAAAATTAAAAAATAATAATTTTTTTTTTGCTGGAAAACCGCCCTCGACGTTGACAAAACGCTTTTACTTGCCGAAAAACCGCTTTTTGTGGATAGAAAACTGCCTATTAGTAATATCATCTGAAAATCGACCGAGAGCCGGGAATTGGTCCGATTGGTGAACTGGCACTGAAAACCAATCCGATCAATGATGTGGCGATAGTGGTGATGATGTAGCTACCGGTAACTACTCTGATGACTAGACCATCATTGGAAACTGCTATGATCCTTAGAATCGTCGTCTGAAACCGCCGACAGTTTTCATGTCTCACACATCGACGCCATGTGTCATAATGGGATTCGGTCACGTGTCACTTTTGACACAACCTCGTCATGTGTCACCTTTTGGTGTCTCCACATGTCAACAACAGAGCCACTCAAGCCTTCTTGTGCATTGCCCATGTGCAACGGCGGTGCGTGCACACCACATGCCACCCTTGTAGAATTTCCCGATTACAAGACCACCACAATCCGACTACAAATTTAATTATAATTCCATTTATGCCCTTATTTTTGACTTTTGGGTCTAGGGTGAAGTGCACTCTCTACCCAAAGGCGTGTGGCACATGTTCTTCATGTTCTTCACCTAAATTCAAACTCAAAACAAGTTTCCAGATTTTAATCTTCGACAGAAAACTTTGAAATTGTTTTTCTCCCTCGTTTCTAATCCAAACTATGCAAATGACCTATCGTTGGAAAGCTCTTAGAAACTTCTATCTAATGGTACCATGATAGCAGAGAAATAAAAAAGCTGACAATGAGTTTTGAACCCTATAACAGTCACGGGTTTGTTCATTTATTGTTCTACAAACAAAAAATAAATAAACAAACAACCAAAACATGGCATATTCTACCAAAATACAGTCCCAAACATGTGCTTTGTTACCAATGAAAGTAAATTCGATATAAACAAATCAAAATTTAGATCATTACCATTCACCATACAGAATCCGAATCTCTAGCAATGTAAGTGGATCGAACACCTAGGATTGTATCACTGGTCTAAGGACGATCACGGAATCGAAAAGTCCTTCTAGCCACAATGCATATACCCACACTTTGATTGAAGATGGGAGAAAATTCCACAGATTTTCTCCACATCTATTTCTTGTGTTTCTCTCTGTATTTGTGTCTATCACAAGCACTTGCATACATGCAATTCACATAATCTCTATGTATTGCACCCTTTTGATCTCTGTATTGCACCAAGTATATCAGACAAAACCCATCATTGCCTTTCGCTCATGTATGTTGCACACATAAACATTGCACATACACATATTGCACACACCAAAATGCCTGACTTCACAGCCACACCAATACACATTCTTTCGTGCATATTTTGTGTGTGTTTCTTTCATCTGTTTCTAAAACTGATACCAGCTGCACATAAAACTGCCCATCCAGTTATATGTATTTGGTGCAGGATTGGGCTTGGTGTACATGGACTTTGGGCTCTCCATATATTGCTTATCTTGGCCCACTTGGTTGTATAATGAGTCTCCAACCCATATCCAAATATACTAACATATGCTCTCTTCGGTTTTATTAATTCATCAAACGTTCTAGTTCAAATGCATTGTTGATTCTCATTTACGTGGATGGCATGCTCATCATTGGTAATGATTCTAGGCTCATTCATTCAATATGACAATTGCAGCCTAATACTCAAATTTTTCACTCAAGATCGACTTTGGGTACTGGTAATCTTATAAACGGGTGCTCAGATATTTAAAAGGCAAATCTGGAGTTGGTCTTTTGTTTCAAAGTTAAAGATAGTGGGAGCTGCAATGAGTAACATAATTCAAGAATTTGAGCTGACTTGACACTATAAAATTGGCTCACCGGAATTTTAGGATATTGATTCCAGCAGTGTATATATGTATTTGTGTAGTTAGTGTATGTTTGGTATGGCTTTTGAAATGATCAAAAACACTTTTTTAATGCTAGAAACTATTTTGAAGTTTTTTTTAGTTGTTTGGCAAAACTCAAAACAACTTTTTTAATATATGAATTGTCTTAATTACTCTTTAAAAAAATCATTTTATGTCTACTTAGAGAAGCTTGGGCTTCTCCAAGAAACTTTTTTTGAGTTTTTTTAAAATATATGAATTATCTCAACTACCATTTATAAATTTTAGATATTCCACCATAACTCTTTCATTATAAATACATTGTCAACACCTTTTTTGTAATTCACTCAACTAAATGTTATTTCTAAAATTATATTGTCAACACCTTTTTTGTAATTTACATAACTAAAAGTTTTTTTTTATTAGAAGCTAATCGGACTATTTTATACCTACTTGAGGTCCCCCATTTCTGATCATTTGTCTCGTTTTCGAGTGTATTTTTGTATATAATGTTTTGTTTGAGCCTTGTGTAGGTCCATATTCCCTACAATAAGGTTTCGAGCTTAAAGATTAGTTTGGGAGGCAAAATGAGCCAAAAACGGAAGAAATTGTATATGCTCGTGCAGAACGTACAACTTGTGGGGATCATATCTTCCTGCTCAGATCGAACTACATTTATATATCTTTATATATTCAGAAAGCCCCGGAAATCTAGTTTCCAGAACATTTTACGAATTGCAATTCCAAACTTTCTACAGGAAGTTATGCCCATTTCCATAACGGTGCGCGATGCTGAAATGCTGAAATGCTGTCAGGTCTAAACGGCTACTTCAAACGGCGGCCTGGACGCCGAACCAAACTGCCGATTCACTCTAGAAAGTCTTTTTTTGGGTGAATTTCAGAGACTGTTTCGTCCTTTCACCCCAACCTTCAGCCCTAACCTCCCAACACTACATATACACCTTATTCTCTTCCCTCCCACAGAATCCACTCCCCACACACTTCCTCTTCTTCTTCTTCTTCATTTTCTTCCATCTAAATAAGAGAGAGAGAAGCTTTCTAGAGCTTCCATGGAGGTTTTTCCTCCATGGATGCTCCCCATCTCACCTTCTACCCATCCTCCATCCATCTAGGAGTAGATTACAAGGAGAAAGGAGGGTCTTTGGACCAAATTCAAGCCAAGCATGGATCAAAGGAGATTAGCACATTTTGGAGGGGCTCTCCACTTGGGTTTTCTCTTTTATCTCATTCTCTTTGTATTTCTTGTTTTCTTAGATGTGTAATCCCCACTTGGGAATATTTGTAAACCTATATTTGTGCTCAATATATAAATGTGGTTGTTTTTATATCTAATTTGTGTTTTGATTCATTCTTGATTGTTATAGAATATATCTCTTATCTTGAAATGCATGTTTAGGGATGATTGGAAATTAATATGTATTCATGGATGAGATTAGGAGTAGATTAATGTAAATTAGGAGTAGTTGTAATCAAATATCCCATTTTGTGTTTGTATGTTGATGGAAGGTCGAAATTACATGTCATGAATGGGTTTGAGTGACTTAGAGTTAGGATTGTGTCTTTGGAGGGGTTCTCCATACATAGTCTTGGTTAATTAGCTAGGAAGAGTGGGTGACCCTATAAATTGCCATATTATAAGGGTTTGGTTCATTGTTCTTGTTAACAATTGGACTTTAGCTATTTCTCACTCTAGGGGCTCTAGGTGAGTCATGGTTAGAGTTACAATTATTGGTCTTTAGCTATCTCTCATGTTAAGGGCTCTAGGTGAGTTATGGCTGGAGATACAATCACTCTTTCCACATTCATTGTATCTAACGTTGCCATTTTACATTACCGCGTTAATATTAGGACTCAATTTAGCATCAGTTTGTAGAATGTGTTCACACATGTTGGTTGAGGTTTTCATGTTTGAGAGGTTCTCGGCACACTCTTCAATTGTTAGCTTTATGAATGGGTATAAATCGGATTGAGGCAAGAACGAACCCTTAACTAAAATTGGATGTCTTTAATGTCTAACAACCAACTATTTGTGCACTTATGTATGGTGAACTTGTTGAACCTTGTGTGACCATTTTCATGCATCTCTCCTATCCACCATTTTATTTATCACTTTAAACACCACTCTCACCATTGCATATTCTCTTTGTTTTTATTTATTTTCATTTCCATTCTCTACACACACATACACCGCATTGTACATACATTTCACACACACCATTCTCACCTTTTCGCATTCTATTTACATGCCTACAATAAACACTAGAACCTGAAAATGGTTGACGAATCACACCTCCCTGCGGAACGATACCCTCACTTGCCGCTTTACTAGTCTTTTGCTAGTTTAGAGCACATTGTGTAGGAAACCCCTTTTAAATGAAATAATCTTTTGATCCTCGCGATTCTTTCAACGACGGAAAAAGCGAGTATTAGAAGCTCTACTACAAAAAGATTCACTCTAAAAACTCAAATTGAAAAATCATTCCAAACACACTCTTAGTCAGTCAATCAATGAGAAAAAGTAGTCTTCGTTATTCATTTTCTCTCCAGACTCCATTGATTTAATTTTTCATCAAGCACAATACATCTTCTAAATTTACAGTATTAAATAATTCTTGAGCTCAATAAAAATTATGTTCATCCATGTTGATTATAACTAAAAGTAGAAAATAACACAAAATCCAATTGTAATTCGTTTTTTTTTTTTTTTTTTTTTAGTCTTGACATGGGTTCTATTGACGGTGGATTTTGTCAATTGACCGGTCAACGATTTTTGGTTTGCAAATATAATTTAGATGTATGATAAAGTGCTAGACAAAGAGAACAAACGAATATTACGTGGTAAAACTTCGGTGATCGAAGAAACATCCACGGATGATTGCCTCAGCAACCTAGCCAAATTCACTATAATAATCTTTGTAATTACACACTCTGCTCTCTTTTTTCCATTCTCGCCGTACCCTCTACTTATATTTTGCAGGGGTATTTATACATGATTCCCCTAGGGTTTTTTGGGTCCTTCTAGGGTTTAGTGTCGTGATACACAAGTTGTGGAGTGTTGAGTTTACTTTGTGATTCTTTCCTTGTTCTGCGCTAATCTTTCCTTCATCATTATGGATTTTGAATCCGTTTTGGACTCCAGTGAGCTGTCGAGGAAATCTCTTTATTTCCTTATGGGACTCTGCTTCTCATTAATAGATTCGTAGATTTGTGAACGATATACATCAATATATTGATGTATAGGTGGCAAACAGATTTTACAGGGCAATCCCTTCCTCTGTGCCGAACACATGTAGTCGGGCACTTTCTGTACTCAGGGTACTCGGCATCATTCGCCATTTCTAGCTATATCTCCTGACTCGGCCTGAGGTAATCCCTTCTTTCCGATCAGTCTCCTCGCTCGTGGGTTGTTCTTATCCACGCTGTATCCACGCTGTCTGCTGATGTGTCACTTGCGACGAATTTTACCTATAACAGGTTCTTTATAGATTTTTTTTAGTAGAGATATTTACACCCTGAAAAAAACTGTATGTGAACCCCTTTTTGTATGTTGACCTCAATAAAAATTTTTAACTATGAAATTTTATAAGCACACCCCATACATTACCAAATATGTCATTTCTTTTAATTTTTAAAAGGGAGCCTATATTGATACCCATAAATATGATAAGTACACTCATTTTTTAATAAAAAATTTAATTACAAAAATATCCCAATAGGAATTTACCAATAAGGCAAATTAATTTAATTAAAAATAAACAAAATACTTTTTAAACCCATTAATTACACCTATATCACTTTATTTATAAAAAAAAAAAGGAAAAAAAAAAAAACCTAATGCAACTTTAATTCTATATATATTTTTAAAGAAAGAAAAGAACAAAAGCCCAACATAATCCCACTGTTGAGATTAAATTACATAAATATAATGGTTTTTCGCAGACTTATGGTTAGGAAAAGAATACTTGGAAGATCAGAAAAAGACTCATGACCTGCTTTAGTCATTGCACATGAGTACTACGAATCTATTATGGCCTCTGAAAATTTGAAAGAAAATAGCTGTTTGTTCTGTCAACTCCTCTATTTCCAAAGCGAACAAACCAAAAGGTCATAATCTGCTGGAGATCAATGCATTTTTATCATTGTAGAGAAGTTGGGGATCAACCAAACCAGGATTAATGAACTTATTAGCCTCTTCTAGTTCAGGTAATTCAAACACGAATTCTACATTAACCTTCAAAGATATACAATAAGTAATCATGCAATTGCAAAAAGACTTCCATTTCTTATATAATTGCAGAAATAAAATCAGAAATTGTGTGTAAGTTATGATCAGCACGTTAACAGAAGAATTTAAAACATGAATTTGACCGCTCACCTACCTATGAAGCGGTGATGCTTGAAACTTCAAATACTGACCCACTCTAGTTTCTTATCATTGATGCTAGCTTATGAGGGTTTATAATTTTTCTTTTTATTTTTTTTATCATTTGTAAAAATGGGTGTGTTAATAACTTTGGTTTATAAATAAATTGTATTAAAATTAAAATATTCATTTAAAAAAAGGGTACTATTGGTATTAAGATGAGTGTTTTATAGTAATGTTTTAATTTTAAATTTTAGACACATGTATACTTATAAATATGGGTACGTTTATCATATTTATGAGTGTCAATATCCATATACTTTTTAAAAATATTATAAATAAATTATAAAATATTTAAAATCAATATATATATAATTAAAATCATAGCATTGCGAAACCAACTAAACTTACATAAACAAATGAGATTTTATACAACTTTTACATAAACAAAGTCACTAAAATTATTATGAGATCTAAGATTTTCTTTTTCTTCTTCTAATTTCTTTTATTTATTTATTTATTTTTGTGACAGCCACGGTTCCATTTTTCCAGACAGCCATTGCCTTCTCAATTTTCCCATTTATAATGGAGGGACAACAATTCCATGATTTTACACAATTATGCCAAGGTTATTATGGGATATATATATATATATATATCCACTTTAAAATGGAAGAGGCAACATCCTTCCATCTTCATTATAAGCTTGGAAATTCACCCATTTATTGATTTTTATTTTTTGTTTTTCATTACTAATTTTATTATAAAAATTATTATTTAATTAATTAAAATATTAATAATTTAATTTAAGGGTAATAATGAACTTTTGAAAATATATAAATTTGGGATGTATATAGAGTACAAATATCGCCACTTTTTTTTTTTTTTTTTTCTTTCTCCAATTAGTTGAAGCCCATTCTTTTTTCCCCTTTGAACAGACTTGGGCCATTTTGTAGTATGACCCATTTTCTTTTAGAGTGTCGATATATTTGTATCCTTTAAGTAATCCTTTTTTTCTTTTTTTCTTTTTTTTCTTTTTTTGAAGTAATGCAATAGTTTTTATTATTATTTTTTTTTTTGTAAGAGGTCTCGAACATACCTCATAGTACATATGCACTACAAAAAAAGTGACCTATAGTGACACATTTCTTTGTGACAAATTTTGATTGTATCACTATTGGTATTATTTTGTGACAAATTTTACTAATTGTCATTATGTTTTATTCAATTGAAACTTTTTAAAAATAATTGTCACAATTAGTTACAAATCTTGATAATTTGTGACAAATAATATAATTAGTCACAAAATTACCTTTTTAAAAAGAAAGATTTTATTTTATAAATAATTAGGTTTTTAAAGGCATCAGAATCAATTAATATTTACATTAAAAAAAAAACAATTACTATTTCCTTTTTTTTTTTTAAAAGCCACAAAAAAAAAAAAAAAAAAAAAAACCACAATCGCGTTGTGTTTTTTTTCCCTTTTTTTTTTTTTTTTCTTTACCTTAAAAACACTTTTTAGGTTTGAAACAATGTTTCATCAGAAGAAGTACCGAGATTATAGAGAAACTTTTGCCCAGATAAAAATGTAAGTTTATCTTGATTTTTTTTAGGGTTTACTTTCTTATACTTGTTTTTCAGGGTTGGAATCTCAAATTTCGAGTTTCATATAGTGAAAGTGTCTTTGAATAAGGTATGCGTTTTTTTTTTTTTTTTTTTTTTTTTTGTATGTAGAATTGTATATAGCTATTTAGAGATTTTTTTTTTAACTTTAATTTGTTTTCAATTTTTTTAAGGAACCCATTATTATTATTTCATGATTTATAGTTGTTTATTCTTAGATTTCCACAGTATATGTCAATATTAGTTTATGTGCTTACTAACTGTTTGATAAAATGATTCTTATGTAACAATCAATTGTTTGATGCAGCATTGAAAGAAAACTCTCAAGCTTCTCTTTTTCTTGATTTCATTTTTTTTAGGGTTTGTTTTTCGGTACTTGTTTTTTCAAAGTCAGAATCTCAAATTCGAGTTTTGTATATTGAAAGTGTCTTCGAATAAGGTACGAATTTTTTTTTTTTTTTTTTTTTTTTTTTTTTGTATTTAGGATTATATATACGTTTAATGATATTTTTTTAACTTTAATTTGTTTTCAAAATTTTTAAGGAATCATTATTATTATTTCATGATTTATTGTTTTTTGTTCTTAAATTTTCACAATATATGTCAATTTAGTTTATATGCATACTAACTGTTTGATAAAATGATTCTTATAGAATAACCAATTTTTATATGCATACAAATTGTTTGATAAAAGAGTTCAAACACTCAATAAGATATTTGATATTTGGTTGGATGAATAGATTGACATTATGGAGGACTTTATATGAAGATGAATATATTAACAGTTCCAATAAGTTTTATACTTGGATATCAAACTTATAGAATTTATTTTATATTTGTACTAAGTTTTGTCAGTATTGTTGCATTTTTCATCGGTTTTATTTTGGTGACTTTAATTTGTTCCCACTATTTTTTTTTCCTTCATGTCTTCATGTATATAGGTTTCTCTTGCAAAACGTAAAGATTCTTTAGCTACCTGACAACTGACAGTGGATCATTAGCTTCTAATATTTCACAATCAAGACCTCAGAAGTTTTGAGTTTTTGGTTATGCAGTTGAAAGTTATTATGTGTGACCTAACACTTATGTTAACTTAGACTGGCCGGCTTACATGTGTTATTTAGTAGTAGACTTTGAAATATGTTGGATTACTTTTGTATCAATTCGATATTATGTTAATTTTTGGATATTTTTTAATGGAATGATTATTTATGGAATTCAATGTCATTCAATGAGTGACATGTTTTATTTGGTTATATTTTTATATTTTTTTTATACAATTTAAATTTATATTAAATTTTGACAATTGATTAAATTGTACTATATGACTTAATATTCATATTGTTAATTGTGACTAAGTTTGCGATGTAGTGACAACTATTATATGGTTAACTTAATTGTCACTAAGTTTGTCTGTAGTGACATAATTTTAAGATAATTATTTGTCACTAGATTTGTGAATAGTGACACTTTTTAAACAATAAATTGTCACTAAGAATATGTACAGTGACAAAATCTTCAAACGGTTAATGTCACTAAATACTAATATAGTGACACAATTTTTATTTTGTCACTAATTAAGGTCAAGTGATAATGTGTCACTAAAAGTTATAATTTGTGACAAGTACCAAAAAACTGTCACAAATACTTTTAGAGACGGGGGCAAAAGTGACGAATTATTAGTGACACTTTTTTTGTCACAATATTGAATTTGTGACAATTTCTTCACTTATAGTGACAAATATTTTTTGTCACTATAGGTCAATTTTCTTGTAGTGATGGGAGGGGTTTACCATTGGACCTCATCTCGTATATATCCTTTAAGTATTGAAATCACTCACTCACTCATAAATGTATTGAATTAAACTAAATTGTAATGATTATATGTATGTATGTATGTATGTATATACACTAAATTGAATTATGCGGTATGTTGACTCGAATCAGACTAAATGAATGCTTTTTATTACAAAGCCATATTGATCGGTGAATTAGAGTGTAATAAAAATATTTATTTAATTAAATTACATTATGTTTATTATTACTATTATTATTATTATTATTTTGAAATATTACAATAACTAGTTTTCCAACCCCGAGCGTTGCACGGGCTTTGTATTAAAAATTGTGTGTTGAAATTTTTGATGCAAACATGTTTAAACATAATGAACATATAGTTTTTCCTTTAGTTATCTAAGTCATGTTAACATCAATATGTTATAATTTGTCATTAGGTGGTAGGAATGCTCATACTCCAACAGCTTGTAAATAATTGAAGTTCATGTTTCAAATATGTACATGTATTATTACAAAAAATTTATAGTTTGCAGTGCGGGCATTGTAAAATATAAATTAATAAATATATTTATAAAGTTATTATGGTTATACCAATAGTTAAAATAATACAAAAATATTCCTAAATCAAAAGTAATACACTTATATTTATAAGAAAATTAAAATAATTGAAATTAAACAACACAGTTGGCCGGCATTTTGTTTTTATTTTTTTTATTGCTAAATTAAGAGTAATAGTTAAAGATCTATGAAAGAATTAGAATGATACAATATAAAAGGACCAAATTCACTTTTGCTAATATGAGAATACAATTATTGCGGTGGATAGATTTAGAATGACGTATCAAATAAGTAATATCGAAAATTAAAAATGAAATCAAAGAAAGCGTGTATAATTTATCTTACAAAAAAAAAAAAAAACATAATTAATATTCTTTTCCACATTTAGTCTGACTATTCTAATAAAACCATAGGTAAAATTCAATAATGAATGATAAACAAAAAGCATAGGAGGAGCTTTCATTGACTATATAAAAATGACTACCTACAAAACAATAATGAAATATCCGGTCAATATCTTCACCACAGACTCCAGCAAAGAGGGAAAGAATTGCAGAAGTTGAGCCTATCATGGAACTTGTTCACCGGAAATTTATATTTCTGTCTGAAAATATTCTATGCATAAGGAACAATTGTCGTGATACTGTGATCTAATAGATTGAATATGATAGTTGTATAATTTTGTTTAACACCAATTTTTGGTGGCAAGAATTGTTTTTAACATGTGCCTACCATAAAATATATTAATAATAAACTGCTGATGCATACTTCATTTTGGACTTGTTATGCGGATCACTACGTACCACCGTATATCCTCTTTGCATATTAATGGCTATTTCCACATTCACCCACTTCTTTTATAATCAAACCCTCCTCTACCAAGGCTATAATGTTCCACACTTAAAGCTAACCAAGTTTTCTATCTCTTTCTCTTCCAAGCAAATGAAAAACAGAAAAGAAAAAAAAAATGTGCATCAAAGAAAAAAAACCATAAATATTTTCAGCTGAAATCAGAATATGGATGTGGTTTTATATAACAATATCTATAGAGATATAAACAAAAGCATGAAGCACAGAAAAAAAGAAAAAGAAAAAAAGATTGACATACCTAGAAATTGTTGTATGGAGATTGACTGGATCATATTGGAAGTCAGAACCAATGACTCGTAATTCTCTACTTATATATATATATATAATCAATTAATCAGTTCTTGGTAGTGATAGAAATGAAGAGTCTTATTTATTAATGGTAATCAATACCTAAAAGTTTTTTCATTGGATGCCTAACTAAAAATAATAACAATCATTATAACTGATGATGCTGATTTAATTAAAATCATAATGACATTGGAAACCTAATAGCTTCCTAGAGATAATAAAAATTATTAAAACCGTTTAAATTGATTTAATTGGAAGTATAAAAAGATAATTATATATTAATATTCTTAAATATATTTAATCATTATTAAATATGTTAAATTGCATGAGTTGAAAGATAAGTATTTATTAATAATATTAAAAAAATAAAATAAAGACAATTGGAATTTACACATGTATGAGCAAGTTGGAATTTAATTGACCTTATTCATCATTATACACATGATTGATTGTATTAAATCAAAACTCTCATATAGCGACATGTGGTGCTGCGAAACTCTATTATTATTATTATTATTATTATTATTATTATTATTATATGATTTGGGGTTTGGGAAAAGGGAAAGACTTAAACCAACAATCTCTTAGTGCAGGTATGAAGGGCATACACTGAACCAACCACATATTGTCATTATTATTATTTTATTTTTTTTGAAGCTACCACATATTGTCATTATTACTATTAGTATTGCTGTTACTATGAAAATAATAAATATTAAGTTAGTATGTGATATTTCGCTTTGTGTAGTCACTAGTAAGCCTATTATTATTTTCAGTACATTTTTCTGTATCCTTTTCCTGTACGACTGAAACGACTGAAAGATAAATGTCATCATAAATTCATAATCACCAAGCCTAGCTTCTTTTTGACAATTTGATAATGAATCAATGAGTTAAAGATTACATTATCTCAATAATATATATATATATATATTTTAGAGTGAGTCTCTCATGAAGGATTCCATATTTTAATTTCGATAAGGATTTTGATGAAAATACATCGATTTTAATGAATTTTTATATGAATTGTTTTGTGGATGATGAGTCCATTGAAATTTACCTATGAAAAATATTTGAGAATTTTTCGAATACTATAACTATTTTTCTTGAATTTTCCTATATTTCGCTTATTTTCCAATGCCTTCATATTTAATAAAATTTGGATAAATAGTTCTAGTGCTCAAAAAATTCTCAAATTTTGTTCATATATAGATTTCATTGAACTCATCATCCACAAAAAAAAAAAAAAAAAAAAAAAAAAAAAAAAAAAAAAATTCAGTATAAAATTCATTAAAATCAATGTGTTTTCATCATGATCCTTACCGAAATTAAAATAAGGGATCCCTCATGCATGAGAGACTTGGAAAGGAGCTTTCGTCTCTTGTTAAAGTTACATTTTTAAAGTGAGGTCTGCCACAAAGACTCAAATTTATGTATACACATACATACGTGACAACACAATTTCTCCTAAAATATTTCTAAGCCTGAAAGAAAAAAAAAAACATAAAGCGTAGTAATGAATTTGTAACGAAAGAAAATGTTATGAAATATGTAAATTCAATGATAATAAAACAATAACACACAAAAGCAACTAAATAATAATAAAGAGATACTAAATAATAATAAAGAGAGACACTAGATTTTATGTGATTCAGCATAATCCTATATACATGTTGCACATCAGCATTTAACTTTCACTATCAATTATGTGTTTATAATGGTGAAGCACTCTCTCAATCACACACAAACCCTAAGTATACATGAGTATAAATAATAAAACCTTGGAGTAAAATTGTCACTACTCAATAAATTAAAACATATCACTACAACAAAAACTACTTTTGATGACAGTTTTTTCTTGATGATTTTGAAAAACTGTAAAAAAAAAACAAATTCTTGATAGTTTTTAATTGTTAAGAACCATTTTTCTTGACAGTTTTCCATTCGTAACAATTAAAAACTGTCAAGAAAGACAATTTTTATATATTATATTATTATATATAATATATATAATTTATAATATATATATTATACAATATATATAATAATATATTTATATAATATATATATATACCATGGCGGGGGTGGCAGGTCACCCCACCTGGCAACATGTGTTCAAAGTTTTTCCCCAAAGGCGCCTATCCATCGGCATAACAGGGTACTTCACAGAGAAACACCATGAAAACATGTGAGGCCCTTAAAGCCATTAGAACCAAAATCCATTTCTGATGTGCAGGATCCTTAACTAAAGGCAAGCACAGAGCATACTCGGATCATTACAGACTATATCTCATCTCTAGATTATTTAGAGAAAGAAAAGAAAACTTAGAAAGCCATAGAAAATACAAAACACTCTGAAAATTTTATATAAACTGCTTCTGAATTTTACAGACTGAGAAGTTCCTCTTATATAGGGGAGAGGGACTCAAAACAAACAAAATAAAACAGGAGCAAACAGAGTCGTGCCAAACAGGTGGCAGACAAGATAAGCATGAATTCGGTGTGAGTGCCGAATCACTATTACAAAATCTAAAGTAAAAGTAATACACTCGATTTTTCACAAAGTGAAAGCAAAGTGAAAAGCATAAGTAAGCCTTTTCAATCATTAAAGTGAGTCACGGGCTTGGAGGCAGGAATCACGAGGGTCTCGGGTTAGGGGCTGCTCAGATTGCATGGTTGGTGCCTTTCATCGTCAGAGTCATCAGCTCCGCAGATGAGACAGGGCCCACTGACTGTAGACAAAAGGATCTTGGGAGTCTATCATGTGGCTTTGGATGGAGTGGGGATCTTCTGGATCACCATGCAGACGAGGGACGTCAGGGATGATGTAATACTCGTATGAAAAATCATTATTGACATTGCACAGAAAATTGAGCAGGGATCTTTGGATGGTCTTTGGATACCATTCTGGGTAGTCATAAGTGGTATGCCACTCATAACTGACATTGGTGGTCCATAACAACCTTTTGTGGGGGTTGTATCTGTATGGGCGGTGGAGTATCCATATACACTGGACTGCTTCTGCTTCCTTCTTGTTGAGCTTCCAGAGGTTATAAGTACCCATGAGATTGAGTATGTCACGCTTCCAAATGTCAAGAGGATTGAACCATTGAAGGAATTTCCATAGCAGGGAGTTTGATATGGTAGCATCATGGAGATAACCTGACATTGCCTGTAAAGGGAAAACAAAGGCAAAGTGATGTAAAACTGAAAAACACCATAGGTACCATAAGAGGTCTGGAGAGAAATAGTAAAATGGAGGCATGATGAATGGGTCGAGGAATGGTCTATTAGGGTTGGTAAGATCACATCGAACACCTTGGGCTCTTATCCTGTTGAGGTAAATGGGGAGGTATGTTCTTGCGAAATTCATGATCTGGTCAAGAGAGGGTGTTTGGCCATGAGGAATGGAGGTTTGTAGTTCAGGTGGAAAATCTCCTGTTGGGGGAGGTGATAGAGCAGAAGATGAGGCTGAGGTCATCATGTAGACAAGAGGTATTTTTTGGTAGACCTGGGTAGGGGGTAGTATGGGAGACAGTAGATGTACTGTGGGAGGTCGAGAAAGCATATCAGCAATTATGTTATGATTTCCTTTCACGTGCTTAACAATAAAATCATATCGGGCAAACCAATATTTGAGCCTGAGAAGTTGTGGATTGGGAGGAATCTTGTTCCGAAATTCGAGGACTTTTGGAAAAGAAGAGTTGTCCATTTCTACTGTAAAGTTCTGTGTTCTCAAGTGGAAATCAAATTTCTGGATGCCATATTTGACTGCTATGATCTCTTTGTAGACAGTATGATAGTGGGTCTGGGATTCTTTGAATTGGCCACTAGCATGACCACAATAGGAACGGTGACCATCTTTGTCTTCAAGGAGGATGGCCCCCCAGTGGGTATCACTGGCATCTGTCTGGATGATAAGCAGGCCATCAGAAGGGATGGTAAGGGCTGGAGGGTTTTGTGATATCTTTTTCAGCTCAGTGACAGCAATAGTATGAGATGGGGTCCAGGGAGGAGGGTTCTTTTTTAACATTTGTGAAAGAATGGTGGTATGGTGGCTGACCTTGGGGATGAAATCTCTGATAAAGTTTACAATACCAAGGAACTGTTGGACCTGTTTAGTGGAGAAGTGAGAATCTGGGAATTCTAAAAGTTGTGTGGCGATGTGAGAACCTGGGCTGTATTTGCCTTTGGTAATTTGCATGCCAAGGAATTCAATCTGGGGTGTACCAAGAGAGCTTTTGTTGTCGGATAGCATGATGCCATGTTGGTCAATCAAATAGTGGAACTGGGTAAGGAGTTGGGAATGGGAGTGTTCATCTGGGGAGAAAAGGAGAATATCATCAATGTATATGAGAGCTGAGTGGAGTAAAGGATGAAATATTCTAGTAACAGCCTTTTGAAAAAGGGATGGGGCTGTTTTGAGGCCGAAAGGTAGGACTTTCCATTGATACTGTGCATTTGGAATACAGAATGCTGTTTTGTATCTATCTTCAGGATGAATCCCAATCTGCCAAAATGCACCTTTGAGGTCAAATTTGGAGAAGATGGTTGCATTGGAAAGCTGAGTGAACAAAGTGCTTGTTTTTGGAACAGGGAACTTGTCATCACGTAGGAAGAGGTTGAGGGGCTTGTAGTCGATGACTAGTCTCTTTTTCCCTCTTTTCAATTCGGACCGCTTTTCTACATAAAAGGCTTGGCAGGCCCACGGAGAGGAAGTGGGCTCTATGAGGCCTTGCTGTAGCAAGTCAGCACATTCAGCTTGGGCTAGTTTTAGATCTGAAGGAGACATGCCAGAATGGCAAGCTTTGGTGGGGTTGACGTCTTCATTGAGCTTGAAGGGAAGCCGTATGAAGAATGTGGGGTTCCGCCACAAAGGGTTAGGGTGAATGAAGGAAGAATGGCTATCTACACAGAAACGTAGTAGCTTCTTCTGGATTTCTTGGAAAGTAGGATGGATTTCTAACAGAGGAAAAATCTTCGAGAGGAATGTAAAAGATTTGAAATCTTGTTTGTAAGCGATTCCTTCAGGAAGTATGCGGAGAGATCTGCATTTGCTATAGACATCCCATCCAATAAGAATATCCTTATCAGGGAGCGGAGTGCCAATGACACGTACCCAGTGAATGAAAGATGGGAAGAGTTTGATACCAATCTTGTGCTTTGATATCAGGTGAGTAGCAAAAATCTTCCCGTCAGCAGCTCTGAAATGCTGTATATGGGGTGTCCATGCATGAGGTGGAAGGACTTTTAGGTTCATCATGGTGGTGTGAGAGCCAGTGTCAAAATAGGCAATGACGTTGATGGGTTTGGAGTATTTTGTTTCAAGAATCTGAATGTTTGCCTGTGGGCTGGGTGGTTCAGAAGGTCTTTGATTGGGTTGTTTTGTCACTTGGGCCTGAAAAACATCTGGGGTGTCTTCAGAGGCTGAAGAATAGTAGTGATCAGGATCTGATTCTGAATTTGGAGTATCTGTGTCTTGAACAACGAAAATTGTGTCTGCTGTAACTTCGTCTTGTTCAGAGAAGACAGACTCGATGTCAGCATCAGAAGGAATTGATTCTGCTAGTTGGGCTATTTGTTGAACTAGCTTAGCAGATTTGGCCTTCTTGTTTGGACACTGTCTGGCATAGTGTCCCATTTGACCACAGATGAAACATTTGGTGGACTTGTTTCTTCCTCTTCTGGCTTTTCGCCTAAAGGACTTGAACTTATTGAAGTTCTTTGTCTTAGACTTGAAGCGGTGTCTTGAGGATTTGAAGTGATGTTTCTTTTTTGTCTTGCAATGACATTGGTCAGTAGCTTTGCATTTGATCTGGAGGGAAGGTTGTCTGCATTGAGACTCGTATTTCTTGCCTTCTTTGATCATCTTGGAAAAAACCTTTTGAGTTGCACAAAGCTTTTCAAGAGCACTGAGGGTGAACATATGAATTTCACCTAAAGTGATATCTGGAATTGCTCTGCCGGTGGATTCAATCTTTCTGTGGAGTTCATCCTGGAGTTCAGTAGGAAGTGAATTGATATAGACATACCTGAGACTGGGATCATTGATACCACCAAGAACATGGTATCTTCCTGACATCCGGGAGTAATGGAACTGGATGTCCTTCTTTTTCAGAGAACAGCACTTCATTTCGAAGAATTCTTGCTTGGTTTGAGTATAGAAGTGAATGGGATCACCGAGAAATTCTCTGAAGATATATACCATGGCTTGTGAGGCTGAATCAGTTCGAACGAACTGGAGTTGTCTATATTCACCAAGAGCTTGGTACCAATCTCTTAACGAACCAGTGAACCGTGAAACAAATTCACGAAGAGCTGTTTCGAGATCATATTCTGGTTTGGACAATTGGAGGTCAAGCCAAGCACTCATTTCTGAAATTCTTTTTCTCCATGTTTCTGGAGAGGTATCATCAAGGGTAAACCAGGGACCATTAGTAGGTCTGGCTGGTAATGGTTGTCCTGGAGGGGGAGGGTTATCTGCAGGATTATCTGCAGGTTCTTCAACATATGGAGCATTTGAAGCTTCATCAGGAGATTCGTAAGTACGAGTGGAGGGTTGAGGATCAGTTGTTCTAAATGCCATTAATGTTGGATGAAGGGTATCAGTATGATCTGGAGGTGAACTAGTGTCATCTGAATACTGAGTAGATTGAAGAGAATGGACGTCAGAGTCTTCATCTGAATGGAAATATCTGTGCCTGGAAGCAAAAAGGACAGGGTCGTAAGGGGAAGGTTCAGACAATCGCTGTTTACCTTCTCTGGATGAAGATGGAAGAGGGTCTCTTTTGGGTTGTGATGATTGTAAGGAAGTCAATGGAGGATATTTTTTAAATAACTCACCAGTGGACTTGAAAAACTGGGTATCATTTGAGGGTGAAGGAGAGTAAGGTGGAGAGGTAGGGAATAGTGAGGGAGTATATGGTTTGTGATAGGAAGGGATAGCGGATGATTGCATCTTGTCTTTGTTCATCTGGTGTAGTTGTTCTTTGAGCTGTCTGATCTCTTTTTCTTTACGATTAAAGTCTGGGCCGTTATATCCTTGATTGATGAATCTATGTAGATCAGCATCAAGCTTGGAAATTCGTGTTTGAAGATCAGTGTACATGTCACGGAAAACTTTATCCATAGACATGAGATTCTGATCTTGTGTCTTGACACGGCTGTGGACTTTGTCAATCTTTTGATCAATCGAGAAGAGAACTTTGTTCTGAGCTTCTGCATTCTGGGTGTGCCAATTGAGGACTTGTTCAGCTTGGGATGGTTTCTTAGTGGTACCATCAGGTTGGACTTCAGTGGTTTGGATGTAGGGTTTGGAATACAGATTCTGTTCTAAAAGGGATCTGGGTTCCAAAGGTGGGAAATCCTTATCGTATTTGGATGCCATGAAACAAGGAATTGGTTGAGGTACAAGGGTATGTTGTATGGGGAGGAGTCCTTCAGATTGGAGGATCTGTAGGGCTCGTTCATAGATGGGTAAAGGTGTAGGGAAAAATAACGTACCCGCAGCGGAAGCGAGACTAAAAATAGTTTTGAGTAGCTTTTAAAATTTTTCCAATTTTATGAACCTTAAACCCTTTTGATTAATTAAATATATATAACAAAGTAATAAAAATTTAATACCTCTTGTCGCGTGATCCGATTGACTTGCGTCGATGGTAATCCGCAAGATCTTCAATCCTAGCACGAACGTGGATCACCTAGGAGCGTGGTCTCCCTTCTCTTTGAATTGCAAACCTGTGATGGGATTAAACAAACTTTTCTTTCTTGATCGTTAGTCACAAAAACAATCAAAAGAAACCTAAGATTATTCCGGTCACTTTTGAGTTCTCAATCTAATGATCGAAACTCGCGTGAACCTTGATCGATGTTGTATACACAAGCTTATCAATGATTAAGCAAGTAGTACACCATCAAAGAATAATCTATGTTCCTTTTTCTTTTGTTTTAGTAGAATAAAAGATTTCTAACTATGAGTTTAGAAGAAGAAGAAGAAAATAATTCTGCACTTTTTTATTAGGGGGTGGCCGAAATCTATATGTGGACATATATAGGTGGCCGAAAATTTTTCTTCTTTCTTACCCTAGGGTGACCGAAATCCTTGACCAAAACTAATTAGGGTTGCCGCAATTTTACTCCTAAAATATTGGAGATTTAGTTGCACCCTAATTCCTATTTTGTTTAAGATTTCCAAACCCTAATCAAACTCAATAATCTTTTATTCCTTATTTGACTAAAATAAAAAGACTTCCTATTTGATTAAATAAATAAAATTAATTATTTATTTCCTTGTCAAACAAGTCTTTCTATTTAATTATACTACTACCAATAGTATACAAATAGGAATCATATTTCCTATTTAGAAAAGATTTGTTACTTTAATTAAACAATTAATTAATTCTTATTTAATTAAATAATGAAACAAAATAATATTAAATGCTAATATAGCATCTTGCCGCCCCACATATGTATTAGGCCAAATATTATTTTTCCTATTTCATTTAATCCATAGGACTTTAAATAAAAAGCCTACATGTGAACTAGACCCAATCTTACTAAAAGAAACAAGCCCACATGTCATCTATTAATATATAAATATAATTGTGCAGCCCATTACATAAATAATGTGCAAATTATATTCTTAATATATTAAATTGCAATTCTAGATGGACCCTAAATTGGTCCGGTAGAATATATCAAGTGATCCATGCAAGTCCGTGTGGATTGGGGATCTTGGCGGGCTATCTAAATTTAAGCTCCAATAGACATAACCTAATCACAATCAACAAATGATTCACTTAGGTCCGATCCATTAATTTTAGCTCATTCCACTAAAGAGATAAAATTGAACTCTTAAATAAAGACAGAAAAGGAAGATGTTTCCTCATTCATACCCTAGACAATTATATTGGAGATAGTGTATCCTCGTGATTAATATCAGTAATCGCCAAGAGTTCATAGACCGCCTATAACTCTCCAAGTTACCATATTTACTCATATGACCACGTTTTGAACTTGGATATTTTGACTTGTCCAGAAGCCATGTTTTCAATAGACACTATTGAAAACTCAACGTTGAGATTTAATATCCAATTACCTCAAAACATCCATATGATGATATTATACTCTCATTTAATAAATGGAGCCACGATGTCCATATCTATAAATGAAGTCCTCTATCGATTAACAAATGAATATCACCAAACTATCGAGGATAGACTATGCGATATAATCGTACTCATTGATAGCTCAAATGATATCACCTGCAACCATAAGTCCATCATTTATCTCAGGATTAAGATAGACTCTCCGATTGTCCTGATAATGAAATTACTTTTATCTACTGACGGTTATAGATAAAGTATTTCATTGTGATCCTGTTCAATGCACCCAGTGCACTAGATCCTTTTGCTCGAAGACACTCCGATGATTTTAGACTCATCATATCTCATTTGATCCCACTCAAATGCTAGCAAAAGAATTCTACAACTTTAACAAGATAAAGGTGCCCAACCTTTAACTTAAGTTGTGAACGATATTTAAGACTAACTAAAGAATTGTGTCTACCACATACATATCCAGATGTATGAACAATTCTTCTTTTCTCATAGTCTTTAGACCTTATGATTATTTACTTTAACAATTATAATATTCAACTATAAATGCTATAATATTTGTTTAAACCAGAAATCACTTTATTAATATGAAACAGATTGTTAAATACAATATTACACTCTTGCTATTGAGCATAATCCTAACAAAAGGTTTGTTCTTGATTGGGTGAAGACCTATCCAAGGTCTATCTGATTTGTCCGGTTTTCTTGGTTTGTTGGCAGGTTTGCAGGGGATGGAGAAAGCACGGAGGCAGTCTCTGCAATCACAGTCGGGATCACACATATTGGGATCAGTATCCCAAATAAAGTGTCCGTTGATCTTATCTGTGAAGATCGGAATGCCATCAGCTTCAAAGCTGTGAATCGGAATGTCATCTTCAGTGGTGACTGGTTTGATCATCAGGGCTTGGAAGATGGGAGGAGCTGTTGGTGAAGAGCTGGTAGAGCTGTCTGTGACTGGTGTAAATGTTGTCAAGATGGAACCATCTGGTTATCTTTTGTGAGATGATTCAGATGCAACAGCTGGAGTAGTGTTTTGGAAAGCCTTTTCATAGTTGGATATCCATTCCATAGGCATGAGTTCCAGAAGCTTTTCTTTGGGGAGTTGTTTTGGGATTTGGATTATCGTAGGGATATCATCCTCTCTTTCTGCTTTGATGAAGAGAGTATCACCAGTGTGTCCTGGGATGGGAAGATCAAGTGCATGATCTTGGAGACGATAAGCTATCTGGTGGTGGAGAGTTGCCATGAAGGAATCTGGCTGCATGTCAGCACCAGTGATTTGGATCTGGACTTTGAGGCAGGTATGTAGGTTCGAATCTCTGAGAGGAATGTTGAAGTTTGGGTAGTACGTCAGAGAAACACTTCCGGCATGAAGGGTAGACAAGCAAGTACCGATGACTGCTTGATCATAACTTTTGAAGATGGTGTTCAGTAAAGCAACCTTTGCTGTGACTGGTATTCCTTTTCTGCCATGGAGGGTGAGGATTAGGCGAATTGCTCCGATGTGTAGATGGGAGTAGCCTTCATCTATCCAATGGTTGATCATTGGCTGACCAATTTCAAGGTCAACATATTGCTCGGCAGGTGAAGCAGGAATGAGGCAATTATCAAGTCCTGTAGACTGGATATATTCTTTGACAGGAAGGGGTCTGCGAGACATAAGACGAGTCATATTGGTAACCATGGACTTTTTTCTTTTGAAAATGTTGTAAGGGTTAAGAAGAGGGACAGTATGATAGTGGGTCTGGGATTCTTTGAATTGGCCACTAGCATGACCACAATTATTATATGTATTATATATAATATATATGTATTTTATATTATATATTCTGAATGTTTTATAATTAGGGGTATTTTGGTCAAAATACAGTTAACTCAATTCTATTTCGTTGTTAAACAATATATATAATAATATATTTATATAATATAAACATATAATATATATATTATATTATATATTATATAAATATTATAAATATATATTATTTAATAAATATATAATATATATTATTTAATATAATAATATATAATATATATATTATATTATAAAACATTCATAATATATAATTTTTTATTTATCTTTAACAATTTTTTTAAACTTTTACTTCCTATTTTCAACACCAAATAAAATCATGATATTAATTTATTTTATAGTAAGATATCGGTTTTTGGGCAAACTGATATTGGATAAGTAAAATTTTAAATTTAATAAATTTACTTTTAAATCATTTTCTTTTTAAAAATTCAAAAAAATAATTTTTTTTAAAATTGTTTATTTATTTTGCACCCTCTTGTTTCATACTAAGAGACACATTAATAATCCAATTACCCATATAAATTAGTAATCTAAGTCTTACATTTATTCATTAATTGCAAGATGCATGTTAAGAAATATCTCATATGTAGTGAGAGTTGTATTCCAAATCATACTTATTATAACTGATGTCAGGAGTCTCCTATAAGTTATGTTTGGTTGGATGGAATGGAAAGAAAGTCATTCCATTTGTTTGGTTTATTAAAATGCAACAGAATGGTGATTCCATTGGAATGAGGATTCCACAATTTTGGTGAATGGGCATTCCATCCAAAAACCAATGGAAATCCATTCCATTCCAAACTAAAATTTATATTCCATAAATACCTTCCTATGCCCCAACTCCATTACAAAAATACCCTCAGCTCCTTTCCAAAAATAATATATTATTATTATATAATATAAATATATTATAATATATTGTATAATATAGGATATATTATATATATTTATATATATATATAATTATATATAATATACTTTTATATTTTAATAATATTATCCATAATATATCATGTTATTATACATTCATAATTAGGGATATTTTGGTCAAAATACATTTAACTTCATTCCATTCCGTTGTTAACCAAACAAAATAATACTGATTCATAAACTAATTCTAAAGTTCCAACAAAACAAAAAATTTAGTTTTCCTTTCCATTACCATTCCATTATGTAACCAAACATGACTATAAAGTATATTGATCAATAACTCGATTATATATGTTTTAAAAAATATAATTTTATTAAAAGTTTTAATAAATATTTATAAATATATGTCTGTAGTAGAAATCATAATTTTGATTAGTTGAATAAATTTAAATTTATGTAATAAGGTTTTTTTTTAATTTTTTTTTAATTTTTTTTAATTTTTTTTTTATTTCTAACAACTCATAGTTTATATATAAATATTGTTTAATTATTAACACATCAAAGGTTGTAGTCAAGTGGTAAAGACTTACAAACTTTGAATTTGAGATCTCAAGTTCAACTTCCACTAATGACAATTAATTGTCATTATTTTCAGAGGTGGGCGGCGATGGTCCAGTGACCGACGACTGACGCTGGTCAGTGGGTGGTGGTCAGTTATTTAATTAAAATATATTAGTTCCTTGCATGTGGGCAGCTAATTAAAATTTTGCTGAAGGGCAGTTCCCCGTGAGCTGACTGGTCGGCTCGAACACCACGAGCTCTGCAAGGAGCTAGGCACTAAGGGCATGGCTGGAGGGGCAATCGCATTAGGCCTTGAAAATAGCGGGTTCAATTTTTTTTGTTATGACATAATGATAATTGCTTGGGCTAATTTTATTTACTTATTTATTAAGTGACGATATTTACACCCCTAAAATTTTTTATGTACATCCCAAATCATGAACTTTTTAAAATTCCATTATTACCCTTGAGTGATATTAGGGAAAAAGAAAATTGAGAGAAATTGCAGTCACATTGGTTTTAAAAAAAAATTGCAGTTACGTAGAATTAATCAGTTGTATTATATATATATATATATTCTATTATATGAATGAACTAATTCAATCTAATTTATGTTTTTCTTTGAAAAAAAATGGAGTTCAGCAAATGTTTTAAAAAGATTGATTAATATAGGTGGAGGAAATAAAAAAAAAAGATTTGAAGGAATTTTCTAATGTAAACTTGAATTGATTTGTGCTTCTTCTTTTTTTTCTTTTTAATTTATTCTTTAGTTTATAAAAAACTAAGAATAAATTAAATTTTCTATAAGAAAAACTATGTTGGACTCCAATCTCAACATAGATGCTTCAGAGAATTAGAGATAGTTAATTTTGATTCTGATTTGCCCCATTACATGTACAAGACCAAAGACAGGGGTTATCGAGACCCTGCAGTTGATGGAAAAATTGTTTCACCCACTTTGATGTGAGTAAAGGTTTTTGATCTCAAAATCCAGTTTGGATTTCTTAAAAATCGCTGCTTATTAGTGGACAACAACATGGTAGTGTGTTTTGGAAGAATGGTAGTTCTGCAATTTTATCTTGTTTGGATACAAAGAAGCCATTGGTTGATTAGCTTGGCAGTGCCTTTTCAATAAAGGAATCACCTATATGGATATATAGCAACACCACAGTTCAATACTTTAATGTAGGGAGATGGAGAAGGCTGTTGGTGTTGGCGGTGCATTAGAATTGTCTAAAATTACAGGTTCAATGGCTAATGAAAGATTCACTGTGAAACAAATATATTGCGTGTGTGTCTAATAATACAACCTAGGGGGTGGGTGTGTGTGTGTGTGTGTGTGGGTGGGGGGGCGCGGTCGGAATGGGTTGTTAATCCGTTATTATCAAGTTTTTTAGATTAGTCAATATTATAAAAATAACCCCAATTCTCCAAACAATAAAATCAAGTATAAAATGCAAAAATTAAAGAACACTTGATTTTTACATAGAAACCTTTAACAAGGAAAAGCCACGGGCTGTTATGTGTGTCACACACAGTCACCGAAATCCACTATATGAAAAGACGGTTACACCCTCAAGTGATACTCGAACTCTTACCCTAGATAACCTCAGGCTATGGACACTACCACTCACCACTCTTGGTTCAATCCCTAGTGATATCCCCTGATACACTACTCTTGGCGTGAGCACCCCCTAATCTACCCATAGGCCTTTATAGCGGCAGTTGACCAATTGCTTGCACACTAAGCCACCTTAGCCACCTTAGCCACCTTAGCCATCTTAGCCACAAGACTTACTTCTCAATGAAAAAATCCAAACCTATGTGAATATGCAATGATATCCAATATACAATTAATGCTAGGTTACACTAAATGTTTATTTAGGATTAAATGATGACAATAGAATCAATCCTTGATATCAAAGTTTGCTATATGACATGACATAAAGCATAGCTATGTGAAGGATAACCAATCCTAGATACAATAGCTATCACAAACAATCCAATCATTTTAATGAGATAAATTAGCTAGATTTATATAAACATAAAATCCTAGCTATCACAAAACAACTCAATCAACACATAATCTCAATCTTATTAGTAGAAATTAATCTAAGAGCATACAAGTTATAAATGAGATAAATTACTAAGTAAAAACACTAAGATTAGATGAAATTAGTGTTCAACTTACCAGAACATGTGTGTTGAAGAAGACCCATGCATTAGCACATGCTAGATGATCCTAGATGATGCTTAGATGATGATTTATGCATATGGAAATGAGTTTAGAGAAATAACGATGTAATCTTTGTGTTTTTTCTCTCAAGTCTCTCTTAATATCTCTTTAGGTTCTTGATGTCAAAGACCTTAAGTTTAGAATAAGAGATAATGATATATTTTTAGATAACAAAAACGAGTTGAGTGAAAAGACAATTTTACCCTAGTTAAGCGCCAAATCGGTGGTCGGGGCCGTCGATTTAAACCACCGAATTGAAACCGAGAGCACTGGTTTCAAATAGCAACTTCATTCGGCAGTTTCATAACCGCCAAATTGGACTTAAGACATTAAATCAATTAGGTCTCAAATGGCAGTTTCAATCGGCGGTCAGGCCGCTGATCATAAACCGCCATTTCACCAAAATTGATGAAACCAAAGGAGAAGACAAGAGTTTCTCCAACGACGATCATCGCACTAAACCAAGCACACCAATGTGCAAGCGCGGATGTTTCCGAACATACTTCGGGAAATGAATTACACAACACACAAACGACACAACATAAACCATCAAAGATGTGCAAGTGTGAAGTGTAAAGTAAATGCATCCTAATACCTAGAATGACATGACAATTAACAAACAAGATGCAATCAATAAAACATGCAAGAAGAGAGTTCAATAACATGAGTGCACATACATAAAGCACGCAACATACAAGATAATATAAATATGCATGAGTTGTGTGTGTGTGCAACTAAGATCTCTTCAATGCAAGTAAGCATAAATATTTCACCTTTGATGTGCTTATCATTTTAAGGTCTTGAGAGGGCCTTCGTTGTGCTTGATCACCAACAATTATGAGCCTTAGCTACCCTTACAATTCAAGCCCCAAATCGTTGTTTGTCCACGAAATAAGCCAATCAAAACTTGAAGAACTTACACACTGGACCACAAATTAGGAAGATATTTGCAACACAACGCGAAGTTTACGAGAATACTAAAAGAATTTCCCATGTTAGCTCTTTCATGGCTTCTCTTCTGATTGGAGCTTATGATTGTATCGATGAAACTGATGGTGTAGGGATGAACTTGATAGCATAATAGCTATTATAAAATAAAATTATAAAAAGGGTAATTTCGGTATTAGATGGGGTACAATGACAAATTATAATTATTTTTAAATTGTTAATGGGGTGAACATACTAAAGGGGTGTGTAAACGGTTTTAGAGGGGTGCAAATGCCGTCACTCTTTTTATTTTTTAAAATAGGAGGCTTGGAATTAAAATGTAATATATGTTTTTCTCTTGAGTGACGATATATACACTCTTTAAAAACTGTATGTACATCCCTTTCGTAAACAAACACTATTAAAATTTTAAGAAAACTATAGTTTGTAAATAAACCTCATTTAATGGCAAAAATATCCTTTCTTTTTTGTATTGTATTGTATTTTTATAACTACACCCCACCTACACCTATTTTATTATAATTTAAAATTTTGTAATTTTATTTCTTGAATCAAATAAATAATTTATAACTCTTAAATACATAAATTATACCAAAATGAGTTGGGTTTTGACCTAATTTTATTTACAAGTGGTAAATTAAAATAACAAAAAAAGAAAAAAGAAAAAAAGAAAAGATAATACAATATATAAACGATAAGTCAACCTTTGCTGCTAACCGTAGATTAAATGTCCAGAAAAACACGCATACAGATGTGTGTGCCCGAAAGGCAATACAAGGAGACAAAGCGAATTGAGCTTGTATGTGTTGCTGCTGTGTAACAAAATAATAATAATAATAATAATAAAAAGGAAAAAAAAAAAAAAAACAAAGGCTGGAGAAACATCAATATAGATTTTTTATCTCCTTTTTATCATAATAGTGTGGGTTTTTACATTGTGAATGAGATTTTATGAATTCCTGATTGTATTCCGACCACTGCTATAGTCCGTAGGTAATTCCAATTTGTATTTGAAATTAGTATTTAAAAAAAAAGTTAGGGTTTGAAAAAATAGAATGGGTTACATGTTAAAAGTGAAAATCAAATAAATAATAGAAAATAATTTGTAGGTGTACTTACAAACTATTTAAGTTTTTTAATCATTTTAGTAAAGGAAATTATTGAAATTTTGAAAATGTATTAATTTGAGGTGAACGATCCATTTTTGAGGAATATAAATATCATCACTTTTTTCTCTTTTATTTACCCAAACTAAAGCTTTGCCTTTATAAATGGTTGGGGCGTTGGGTCTAATTTCTCAGTTTTTTAAAATTGGCCCAATATGAAAATGAAACCATTTTTTTTTCTCTTAAGGTCTATTTGCTTTTTAATCTTGAGTCTAAAAAGTCTAATAAGAAATTCGTTCAAATGTTTTAATTTTTTTTTTCAAGTGATCTGAAATATTTAAAAGTAGAAAATTTGATTTAAATACGAGTAAAATGTATTTTTATATCTTACTTCCAAGATTGCCTTTGAAATTTATGTTTGGTATTTCTTGTCAAATTTTGCTTATGAGTTATGAGAAATTTGTTTGTCTTAACAGATGTATTTGTTCTATGATATCATTTTCAAGCCAAATATATGAAAAACAGGTTTATATATAGAGGATGTTTTCCGATAAGCACCTCCTTACTTTAATACAATGAACACATTTAATAAAATTTATTGAAATTTAATATATTTTGATGATATTTTTTGCATTTGGCATAAGAAAATGAAAATATATGTCTAGTAAAAATTTGAGAAATTTTCGGATTCAATAATTATTTTTTTCCAATATTTCGCTATTTTTTGTTAATGTTTTATAATAAAGTCGGAAAAAAATAGTTTTTGTACCCGAAAAATTTTCAATTTTTTTTTCCATAAGTGCTTTGCATTCTTAGTATGATCCATACAAAAATAAAAATAAAAAATCACTTCAAAATTCAATAAATGTCATTAAATTTAACCAAAGGTGATACGTACTATATATATTGAAAAAAAAAAAAAAAAAAAAACTGAATAATGGGGTCTATTTTAGATTTTCGTTCCGGACCTCTAAAAAGTCAAGATCGGTTTTGTAAGGAGCCCAACCCCGATACTTCAACCTAACACAACATTATTGATTCAAGCTTCACAGACCAATAGTAGATTCATTGTTTTGAATTTTTTCTTGCCATACGGCTGCATTGGAGAAGCTTCTAACTTTCTCCATACGATTTCCCCCTATATTGAAGAGTGAAGGAAGGTATGCAATATAATCATCAAAAAGTTGAAAAGAGACATGGAACTTATATAATATATTTTCTGTTATAATATATGTGTGGCTTTTACCACATGTATTATACACACAAATATAACCATAATATCTCATATAATATCACTCAAAATATCCTACAAAATATCACCTAAATATCTCCCATAATATCTCTTAATATCTGTCATATAATATCTCCCCAATATCTCTCCAAAATATCTCCCACTTGCCCATCTCTCTTCCTACACCACCGCCTCTCTTTCTCACCTAATATCTACCACTTGCCTATCTCACTTTATTTGCCTATATATATGTGCTCTCTCTCTCATGTAAAGGTTGATCATTTTTGATAATGAATATAGACACACATCTCTCGTCTCTCTTCTCTCTTGTTTTAATTCTTCTATCAATTCTCTCTCTCTCTTATTTCATATATGTTCTTCAACTATTCTTCATTCATCTTATTTTATTTCTTCAAATATTTACAACACGTTATCAGCATGATCGTATGTAAGTAAAAAGTATCTCCAGGTGAGTGATTTACTTACGGCTTGATATTCGTGTATTAAGTAAAAGGGATCCCTGATGAGATCCTAACGTATAAATAAATTGGCAATAATATTTTTATTCATTTCATACACATCCAACAGGATGATGTGAGTATCACATAAAAGGATTTAAGATCCTAACATATAATGAAATTGGATGTAATATTTTATCCATTTCATTCAAGTTTGATGCTCCTGGAGAGCAAAATTCAGAGTTACTGAAAAAAGAAAAAAAGAAAAAAAGAAAAAAAAAAAGGGGAGAATTCTGAGATTAGTAGTCTACTTGACAGTAGATGAACTTGATGAACATGTGAATGTGATGGGTGTTAGATAATCAGATCATTTGATCTAGTATCACCAAACCCCGATCTGAGTTTGCTTCTGGTTTGGTGGGTTTTCAACCCAGACCCATCGCCCCTCGGGCCAACGCCACCTCATTGGTGAGCTTCGCCGGTTTTTCGCACCAGCCTAGTGCGTTTTACGGTGACGATCATTGATCGTCGGTCATGACCCACGATCTGGTCTAGATCGATCACAGAGCTCGTTTTTGCTCTGGGCCACTTTTGGAGAATTCGATATTTTTCATGGACTGTTTTGCAATTATTTTGGGTCATTTTGTAATTTTGATAAAATTTTGGATCAATTTATAATTACCAAAACTTATTGGTCCAGTTTGTAATTTTCAAAGAGTTTTAGAGCTGATTTATAATTAACAAAAATTTTGAGGGACCTTTCCGTAATTTTACAAAATCAGGGGCAACTTCGTAATTTCATTTAAATATATATTTATATATATAAATTTATAAAATAAAAAAAAATAAAAAATAAAAAGAAAAAAGAAAAAAGGAGGGGAGATTATTATCATTTCACATGAGATATAAAATGACATTACAAATAATGTCCATAAAATTCCTAGAAGGAAAAATATATGTCTTGCTGAGAGTGCAACGACTCATATAATTTTGCAGAGTCAGAAATATTTTATGAATTCGACTTTGCTGAGAGCAAATGTTATTAATGTATTAGGTCCAACAGATCTGATAGAAAGCTCTGGAAGAGCCATGATATTGTTATCAAACAATACTAAATTATATATCAGGTTCAACAGATCTGATAGAAAACTCTGGAAGAGCCATGATATTGTTATCAAACAATACTAAATTATATATCAGGTCCAACAGATCTGATAGAAAGCTCTGGAAGAGCCATGATGTTGTTATCAAACAATTCTCAATTATGTATCAATGGTACTTGATATTATTCAAAGAACAACATAAAGAAATATGCTTAGTTCAAAGCATTTAAAGTTCATACCAAATAAAATCTGGCGGATCCGATGGATCTGATTAAAGGCTCTAGAAGAGCCACACTAGAAGAGCCACAATCTTATTACTAGATGGTATTCAATTGTGTATCAATGATACTTTATATCATTCAAGCAGAACATAAATAAATCTGTTTAGATCAAAGACATATAACTTTATTAATGTCATATTGAGATCATTAATAATAATAATGTTGAATATCTGTGCGTGATTCAAGCTAGAAGCTGATTATAGAAAAACTGTGTTCTTTATCATCAAGATTATATTGTTGATCAGAAAAGGGATGTATGTGGATATATTCATCCACCAAATAAAACCATATCTTTCTAAAGTTGGTTTTGAATCCCTATCATTCAAAGGGATATATGTGGACATATTCATCCACCAAGAGAACCCTTTCATTATTTTATGGTTCTAGTTGATACATCTACGAGATGATCACATGTTTATGTATTATCAAACATCTCTAGTTGAGATAGATGTACAACATCCAGTTTTCACATATACACATAATCAGAATGGATGAGCGGAATCAATTATCAAAATGTCTCCAGGTAATTACGAAAACTTTATTATTCATTTACCAATTTTTATATGGGACATTCTATGTTACATGTTGATGCAGTCATCTATGTCTCACTACTTATAATCATTATTCACCTTTACAACTTGTAATTGGTCATTGACTTGCTCACATTTTTAAAATATTTGATTGTGTAGTATATCTCCTTATTTCATCTCTGGCATGATCTAAGATAAGAATTCTATATCATTATGAGATTAATATTGATTTTGATTAATCTCTATTAGATCATTTAAACTTCTGAGAGTTTATATTTTTACGCACAATCTGTATATTATCATATTGATTAAATTCCAAATGGGAAGTTTCTCTAGAAAGAGTAAATGAAAAGTTACTCTAATATAAAATAGAGATACCAGTTCGGTTCTCTATATGTAAATGTGTTTCATTTCAATCTTTGTATCACTCAAATACGAAAGATAATTGATCATCAGATAATTATTAATTTGTTACTTGATATATTAAAGGTAACAAGATTTATAAGTTGCCATCTCATAAACCCCGGCTGGGTGATTGTTCCTAAAGAATGATCTGAGTAAAAAGCAACAAATAAATCATCTGATACATATTATAATTCATAAGCTTATGAACCTTTTTGAAAGGTATTGTTAAAACTCGAGTTATAAATAAATCCACTTTCTCTAAATCAACTCTGTAAGAGTCTGACATATTTAATGAGACACAAGTCTATGAAAAGACTAAATTCACTGTAATGGAAGAAATCTCAACAAAGATATAAGTATATTGAAATTGAGAAAATTTCTATACGAGTCTATGAAATGACTAAATCCATTGAAATGGAAGAAATCTCAACAGAGATTCAAATATATTGAAATTGAGAAAATTTCTATAAATCATATAAGAGAAATGTGGAATCATAAAGAAACAATCATTAATGATGTATTTTTATACACAGTAGCGCTACTGAAATTATAAATGATAATTATGATATTCATAATATCAATGATTGTATACAAAAGACATGATTGGCCTAAGTGAAAGAAGCAATTCAAGAAGAATTGACTTCATATGCCAAACATAAAGTATTTAGACCAATAGTACTCCAGACACCTGGAGATGTCAAACTAGTTGGATACTAATGGGTCTTTATACGGAAAACGTAATGAGAAAAACGAGATCGTGAGATATGAGGCACGACTCGTAGTACAAGGTTTCTCACAGAAACTTGGTATTCAATAGTGATGAATACAATTACGTTTCGAATTTTTGATAAATTTGGGTGCCTTTACAAGGCTTGAAATACGTCCTCTAGACGTAGTAATCATTTGTCTGTATGATTCACTCAATGCAGATATTTATAATCCCGGAAGGATTTAAAATGCTAGAAGCATGTAAATCGAGATCTCGTAATCTGTATTTGATGAACATACAAAACAAAAATCCTTACATGGATTAAGAACAATCTGGACGGATGTGGTATAATTGTTTCAGTGAATATCTGATAAAATAAAGTTATAATAATTATATTATATACCCAAGTGTCTTCGTAAAGAAATCAGAATTCGAATTTATTATATTCACAACATATGTTGATGATATGAATTTAATTGGAGCTCCTGGAGAGTTCTTGAAAACTCTTGATTTTTTTTTTTTTTTTGTAAATGAGTTTAAAAATGAAAGACATGGGAAAGGAAATATTATCTCGACCTGAAATTCGAGCATAGATCAAATGGAATGTTTGTCCATCAATCAGAATATGTTGAAAAGATTTTGAAAAGATTCTAAAAAGATTTCATCTGGATATTACTCCATAAAGCAAGTATTTGCTTATACTCTCTCCAATCATTTATGATGTTATTTCATTTCATGAAATAAACATCTGTATACCCTAGTTTAGCAATCTAGAAGATTGTTTTAAAAAGAACTTTTATCAGGGGGAGCGTCCCATCAGGGGGAGCATATCAAATGAAGTATATTAATTATATTAATTATATTGGGGCATATGTGCATTGTACTATTTTCCTTACAATCAGGTTTTCGTCCCATTGAGTTTTCCTGATAAGGTTTTTAATGAGGCAATTCTCTAAGCACACCCAAAAATCATTTGATCCACAAAATCATCATAAATATTACATTAGTTCAATATATCATCGTATATATGTTATCTTGATCAAAAATATCATTGTAAATATTACTTTGATCTTGCTAATCATCGTATATATATTACCTTGATCCAAAAGATCATCATAAATATTACTTTGATTCGACAGATCAATGGATATTTTTGCTCAGGTTTTATCCCACTGGGTTTTTCCTAGCAAAGTATAATTATGAGAAATGTTTTGAAGAAAACATTAACTATTAACATATTTGCATTGTACTCTTTTTCCCTTCGATCAGGTTTTGTCCCATTGGGTTTTCCTGACGAGGTTTTTAACGAGACAATCAAGAGGAGCAAAGTTCTGAGCAGACATATGTGCACTATACTCTTTTTCCCTTTGATCAGGTTTTATCCCACTGGGTTTTCCTGACAAGGTTTTTAGTGAGATAGTTTTGAGAGCATCCAGCATCACAAGATCTAGGAGATAATTGTATATATTTTTCTTAGGTTTTATCCTATTAAGTTTTTCCATAAGAGATTAATACATGTGGTATAAATCCAAGGGGGAGTGTTATAATATATGTGTGGCTTTTACCACATGTATTATACACACAAATATAACCATAATATCTCATATAATATCACTCAAAATATCCTACAAATATCACCTAAATATCTCCCATAATATCTCTTAATATCTCTCAAATAATATCTCCCCAATATCTCTCCAAAATATCTCCCACTTGCCCATCTCTCTTCCTACACCACCGCCTCTCTTTCTCACCTAATATCTACCACTTGCCTATCTCACTTTATTTGCCTATATATCTGTGCTCTCTCTCTCATGTAAAGGTTGATCATTTTTGATAATGAATATAGACACACATCTCTCGTCTCTCTTCTCTCTTGTTTTAATTCTTCTATCAATTCTCTCTCTCTCTTATTTCTATATGTTCTTCAACTATTCTTCATTCATCTTATTTTATTTCTTCAAATATTTACAACATTTTCTCTATTTTTTTTCTCTCAAATAATGTAAATCTCACCTACAAATTAATGAGTTTTCTCTCATTGAATATGCATGACTACTGTAATACAATATATATATATATAAGGTCCCACTCATATTAGTATCAATACACGTGGACCACTGATTGTGAAGAAGTTTTAATAAGTTTATACACTTTGAATCAAAGTATGTAAATCTAATGGTCTACATCTAACACACTGACTTAAATATATATATATATATAATGTTTCATATGTGATTTGAGGAGTTGATGTAGTGTTGTCGTGTTAAAAGAAAAAGAAGTGCATAGTGTCTTGAAGAGATCATGTACATGATTTGATGAGTTGATGTAGTGTTGTTGTGTTAAACGAAAAAGAAGTGCCTAGAGTCCTGAAGAGATTATATATGCTTTTCTTTTTTTCCTATGTTTAGGAGAAAATAAAAAAGGAAATTATATAAAGCTATAGAGTGTGAGGAGAAGAATATATAGTAGTGAATGGTTTTTAGTGGATGATATATTTGCTTGCCATTATATTTCTCACATGACATACGAAAATCCAAAAGCTATTACTATGCCCACCATTGATACATACGTTTCAAAAAATTTATATCACTATTTATTCTCCGGCTTTTAAGACTAACATTAATTTAATAACTTAAGTTTTAATAGCATTTAAAATGTGAATCTGATAAAAACACCCAGTCTTAAAACACAATCACAAAAATAAGTCTCATTTTTTTTTCCGAGACTTATTTTCATGTTTCTGAGATTTATTTATGTATTTCTGTGACTTATTTTACATTTATGAGATTTAATTTATTTTGTAATTTACGAGACTTACTAGGTATTTTTGTAAATTTCGAGACTCTCCGGGCAAAATACAAAATTTTCCAAAAAAACATTTCATCTTCTTCATAAACCTCAAATGGAGGTTGAGTAGACTTCAACCTCCAAGGTCGAACAAACCTCAAATGGAGGTTTGCTCGTTCGACCTCCAATCCTCCATTTGAGGTTTGTTCCACCTCCATTGATTGAGGACCTCCACTTGTCTTCCATCAATGGAGGTTTTTGAAAAATTAAATTAAACCTAATAGCAGAAAAGTATTAAAAGAAGATGGTTAGGGTATTTTTGTCCATTGTTGCTATTTAAACTCAAATTATTAATCTAGTGCTATTTCTATAAATCACTATGGATTTGGTGCCTTTTAGGCCTATTTTCAATATATATAGAACTACATGTGTGTGTGTGTGTGTGTGTGTGTGTGGTTCTCTCGTAAGAGATCCCTTATTTTAACAAAAAAGTAAGGACCTCCATGAAATCCATCGATTTGAATGAATTTTGATCTGAACTTTTTTTATTTTTTTATTTTTTTTATTTTTTTTTATGGATGATAAGTTCAATGAAATCTACTTGCAGATAAAATTTAAAAGTTTTTAAAGAACTACAACTATTTGTTTTTTCATTTTCCCTATTTTTCGTCCTTTTTCCCGATATTTCTTATTTAACAAAATCAGGAAAAATAGTTGTAGTGCTTGAAATTTTTTTAAATTTTGTATTCAAGTGGATTTCATTGAACTTATCATCTATAAAAAAATCCAGATCAAAATTCATTCAAATCGATGGATTTTGTGGATCAAAATTCATTCAAATTGATGGATTTTATGGAGATCCTTACTTTGTAATAAAATAAGGGATCTCTTACGAAAGAACCAATATATATATATTGAAACTATTAAGGTGTGTCTAAATATACCTGGGGGTGAATAGGTTTTAATCAAGTTAATTATAGATTTTTCTTGATTAGTAATTATTCAATAAAACACCCAATCTAAGCAAAATACAATCAACTAAATCTATGTGCGGAAAACAATAAATTGCACATTGATTGATTTACGTGAGAAACCCACGACTGGAAAAAACTCACGGGCTAATATGCTAGCCACACACGATCCTCAAATCCACTACTTGAATGAAAGTTTACAACCTAGGTTGAATTCAACCATTCTTGGTCACGAACCCTTCTACTCTACCTAACGGGCTTTTAATAGCGATTCTATACCTACTTGCTTACGCACTAAGTCACTTAGTCACAAGGCTTTAATCACAATGAAGATAATACAACCTATGTGATTATCAAGTACATAAATGCTAGGTTAACACATTTAATGCTTATCAAATCATGCATGAGCATGTCAATCAATCCTAAATATCATGTGTCTACATGTCATATAAAACTTAGCTATATAAGATTAAAAACAATCTTATATGAAGTATATATCACAATACAACACTCAATCAATCAACACAAAAATTTCAATCTTGTATATACAATCTAATATAGATGCATACAAGTAATAAATGAGATTTCTTGTTAAGTAAGAACACTAAAATGGATTAAGATGGTGTTCAACTTACCAAGTCATATGTGTTGAAGAAGTCCCATGCAAGAGTGCATCCTAGATGAAGCTAGATGATGCTAGATGATGTTTGATGCATATAGGAATGAGTTTGAGTGATCAAATGTGAGTTCTTTGATGATTTTCTCTCTTAGAAAATGCTATCTCTAAAAAATATTCAATAAAACACCCACTCTAAGCAAAATACAATAAATAAATCTATGTACAGAAAACAATAAATTGCACGTTTATTGATTTACATGAGAAACCAACGATTGAGAAAAACTCACGAGCTAATATGCTAGCCACACACGATTCTCAAATATATTACTTGAATGAAAGTTTACAACCTAAGTTGACCTCAACCATTCTTGGTCACAAATCATTCAACTCTACCCAACAGGCTTTTAATACCGATTATAGACCTACTTGCTTGCACACTAAGCAACTTAGTCACAAGGTTTTAATCACAATGAAGATAATACAACCTATGTGAATAACAAGTGCATAAATGCCAGGTTAACACATTTAATGCTTGTCAAATCATGCATGAGCATGTCAATCAATCCTAAATATCATGTGTCTACATGTCATATAAAACTTAGCTATATAAGATTAAAAACAATCCTAGAAGCAATAGCTATCATAATACAACACTTAATCAATCAACACAAAAATCTCAATCTTGTATATAAAATCTAATCTAGATGCATACAAGTAATAGATGAGATTTCTTGATAAGTAAGAACACTAAAATGGATTAAGATGGTGTTTAACTTACCAAGTCATATGTAAGGATTCTCATTATTGATTGGCTTATTTCGTGGACAAACCACATGTTGGGGTTTGAATTGTAAGGGTAGATTAGGTGATTGGAGACCAACATCGAAGGCCCTCTTCAAGACCTCAAGGTGGACAAGCACTCAAAGGTATAATTCTTGTGCTTGGTTTTCATTGAAGAGATCTAAAAGCACACACACACTTAGCATACTTGCATATGTGTGCATACTCTTCACATGTCACTTTACACACTAGCACTTTGATTGATTATATCTTGTTGTGTGTTTGTATGTGTCGTGTAATTCGTTTCCCGAATATGTTCGGAAATGTCCGCGCTTGCACGATAATGTGCTTGGTTTTGCGCGAAGATCGCCTTCGGAGAATGCCTTTGGCTTCTCCTTTGGTTTCACCATCATTGGTGAAATGGCGGTTTGATTGGCGGCCATTGACCGTCGAATGAAACTGCCGTTTGATTCCAGAAAGCTCTGGACTGGATCTGCGGTTACGATCGGCGGTCAGGCCACCGAATCGAAACCGCCGAATTAGACCTGGTGCATTTATTATTCTCGGGTTTGATTCTGCGGTTTAATCGGTGGCCTGGCCGTCGAATTGAAACCGCATAATTAGATATTTTAGATCGGTTTCTTTTTGGGTTTTGATCGGCGATTTCAATTGACCGCCGAATCTGGTCACCGAATGATCCCCTGCTTCTCGGGTTCAATTCGGCGGTTACATTCAGCGGCCACGACCACAGAATGAAACCGCCGATCGGTGATTTCAAGGGCAAAATTGTCTTTTCACTTGCCCTGTTCTTGATGCCTATAAATATCATACTTTCTCATATCTCTAACTTAGTTCTCTGACTCTAAAAGAACCCTAAACTTGAAAGAGAGATTTTTGAGAGAAAATCAAATCAAGAACTCATTTTTATACACTCAAACCATACACATGTGCATCAAAGATCATCTAAGCATTTTCTAGCATAGTTAGTTTGCTTAATTGCATGGGTTTTGGTCATCACACTTCCCTTGGTATGTTCTTCATTTTTATCATTGATATTTAGTGTTTTATTTATCAAGGCATCTCTTTTATTATTTGAATGATCTTAGATTAATATCTTATATTCAAAATAGAGATTGTTTGTGATGACATGATTGAGTGTTGTATTATGATAGCTATCTAGGTTTTTATAATCTATTGTTAGCTAAGCTATTTGACATGTCATTTAGCTATTGACATCTAGGATTGCATTTATTGTTATCTAATCATCCTAGATAAGCATCTAAGGTTACCTAGCTTTATTTGCTCATTGAATATCATCATATATTCACATAGGTTGTAATCTCTTCATTGAGAAGTAAGTCTTGCGTGTAGCTTCCGGGATTAGGTTGCTTAGATCGCAAGCAATTGAAGTCTTGTTGTGATAGACCGGGATTAGGTCGGACACTGGGATTAGGTGGTCACACAAGCAATTGGACTAGGTTCACTCATACCGGGATTAGGTAGGTGTGTGATTATATACCGGGAGTAGATTGTAATCGTTTAACACATTTAGTGGATTCGAGGTTCGAGTGTGGCGCACTATACAGCCCGTGGTTTTTCCCGTGAGGGTTTCCACGTAAATATCAAGTGTCATTTATAATTCCGCACCATATTACACTTGTTATTGTATTAACTAGTTTGGGGTATTTTCGTAATATTGACTTAAAGCGAAAATTGGGTAATATCGTTAAAATCTATTCACCCCCCCTCTAGATTGATATTGATATATTAGAACACACTTGAGTTATTTGTTTCATCATATGTGTTAAAGAAGACCCATGAGATCAAGTTGAAGCTACATCATTTGGATTATTTTTTAAAACTTTTTGCTTTGACCGCTGTACACCTACTGTATGTAGAGCAGCAGTACAATGGTTCACTTGGAAAAAATGAAGATTATGTTCTTCATGAACCGCTGTTCACGGGGGCGACATTTGGGCGATTGCTCTCGGGTTTAGAGTGCCGCTGTTCACCCGCTGTACGTACAACGGCTGAATAGCGATACACCAACGATTATAAAATCGATCAGGTGTCCCGCTGTATGTACAACGACTGTACAACTAGTAAGAGCAAAATGCTCGCAATGCCCCAATAGGCATTGTACGTACAGCGGCTGTACATCGCCTATTACAAATGCATGCATCCTAATGCCTATGATGACATGACAATTATCAAACAATAATGCAAGCAATTATAATATGTATGAAGAGATTTTAAGACATGAATGTGCACAACATAAAAACACACAAAATACAAGAAGTATTGAAATGCATGAGATGTGTGTGTGTGTGCAACTAAGTCTATTCAATGTAAATAAGCACAAGTGATTTACCTTTGAAGTGCTTATCATCTTGAGGTCTTGAGAGGGCCTTTGAGCTTGATCACCAACAATTGAGCACCTAAGCTACCCTTACATCATAACCCCAAATGTGGTTTGTCATTGAAATAAGCCAATAAAAAATAAGAGACTTATATATATATATAGGGAGCCGATATTGACACCCAAAAAAATTATTAGTACACCCATATTTAATTAAAAATTTTAAGTACAAAAATATCCCAATAGAAATTTACTAATAAGGACAAGTTACTTTAATTAAAAATAAATTAAGTACTATATACACTCATTAATTTCATCATATCTTCAACTATATTTCTTGATTAAAAAAAACTTACCTTTCAAAAAAAAAAAAAAAAAAAAAACCTTATAATAAACCCTAATTAAACTTTAATTTTATTTCAAGTATCAAATTTTCTCATCATCACATGATTATCATATTGTTTTTGTCTTTCTTTTATGTATAGTTATAAATTCTATCAAAAAAACAACATTTTTTTTTTTTTTAAACTATGGCTATAAATATCAACAATTTTTTTTTTAATTTTTTAATTTTATTTTTTATTTTTAAAGATAGCCATAGATGTCAATAAGATTTTATTTTTTATTTTTTATTTTTTATTATTATTATTTTATTTTTAAGATAGCTGAATAAATAAGAGAACTCCAAATTGAAAATCTTATTCCCTTTTATAAGGCTCCTACATTCGAGATATTTCCAAAAATAAATTTGACCATCATTAAAAAAGGATTTAATTC
Organism: Acer campestre; assembly: GCA_954870605.1. Classification (NCBI taxonomy): domain Eukaryota; kingdom Viridiplantae; phylum Streptophyta; class Magnoliopsida; order Sapindales; family Sapindaceae; genus Acer; species Acer campestre. Next base: position 795,408 of record OX940810.1, on the reverse strand, counting down.
CAAAAATAATATGATTTTTCTTATAAATTGGGTGTGATAATAGTTTGAGGGTGTTTATAAATAATAAGTATTAAAATAAATATATTTATTTCAATGAGGGTACTATTGGTATTAGGATGGGTGTTTATAGTAATATTTAATTTTTAAATTGGGTGTACTTATAAAAATGGGTGTACTAATAAATTTTATGGGTGTCAATATCCGTACTCATATATATATATATATATGGATTAAGCTATAGAACATCGGTGTACCTATACACCGTGTAGGAAATATTGTGATCGTAATTTGAAAAAGTGTAATCCAACCTTTGATCACAATATTTTCTACATGGTGTATGGGTACACCTGTGTTCTATAGATTGTATATATATATATATATATGGGTCATTCTACAGTTCAATGTTGCACGATGCAATAACTTGTGATCATATACGATTGCATCTGATAACATCGATATATAATGTCATCGCATATGAATTACATGTGATCACACAATTAAGTTGTTGTGATTGCATGTTAGGAAGTGTGATCACATATTAGTTGATGTTATCATATCCAAAAAGACATGATCATAGTCAAATTGTTTTATGCTGCACGTGCAACATGCACCCAAGGGAAACCTTATATATATATAGTCTTTCTATTGTCAGTTCGTCTTGATATAAAATATATCAGGACAAAAATATGGACCATAGATTATGGAGAAGTTTTGATAAGTGCATATACTTTGAGTCAAAGTATGTAAATCTAATGGTCCACATTCTTCGTTCTGATTGACAATAGAAAAACTGTATATATATATATATATTTATATCGATTTTTATGAATTTTAATCAGAATTGTTTTGTGGATGATAATTTCAATGAAATTTACCTATAAATGAAATTTGAATTTTTTAAACACTAAAATTATTTTCTCGATTTTGTTAAATATGAAGGCATCGGAAAAATGGGCGAAATATAGAAAATTCACCAAAAATAGTTCTAATCCTTGAAAAAAAATCTCAAATTTGTTTCGTAGGTAGATTTCAATAAACTTATCATTTACAAAAAAATTAAAATCAATATTTATAAAACTCGATGTAATTTCATCAAGGTTTTTATCAAAATTAAAATAAAAGATCTCTTATAAGAGATTCAATATATATATATATATATATATATTTTGCTTATGGTACTACAAGCAAATCCCTTTTCAAAGAGTCAAAATCTAATTGAAGAAAAAACATATCAATTATTAGATTAAGAGAATTTCAAACAAAGATCTGTAAAGATATATATATATATATATATAGTTGCCTCCACTTTTGATTTCCTCTTCCAAAAGAGAGATTAAATGCAATCATATATTATATATCATCTTAATGTGATGTGGGATTTTTTTTTGAAGCTTCATTTTCTTAAGAGCGACGGTGGACAGAAGCAAAATTTATTTATTTATATCTATTTCAATGTTAAATATATCAAAATTAGATTTAAATAATTATTATATATATTAGAATATTTTTGTTTCAGGGTGTAGGGTTAAAGATAATTTTACAAAAATTATTTAAATCATTATTGTTAATGAAGAATTTCACCCTCCATTCCATAAAATAAAACAATTAAACTTTGGATAATTTTCATGTTTGTAATTATATATCTATGAGCTTATTAAGTTCTTGAATCTAAATTTATGAATAAAATGAGGTCAGTTTAGTGGTAGAAATTTTAAGAACTTGTGAAACGAACCATAAATTTTATAAATAAAATGAGGTCGGCTCAATGGAGGAGGAGAACATAAATCTATAGACTCGTTAATGTAGGTGTGAGAGGCTTGCATTGAGCCGACCTCATATTATTGATAAATATTTAGATTTGAAGGACTCAATTAGCTCATAGATAGATAATTACATTTTTATAAATTTCTAGCACCTTCTGATGCTTCTTTTGTTGTAACTAGCAGCAACTCAGTTTTGATAGCACCAAAATAAGTTAATTTTTTTTATTTTTTTTATTTTTTTTAAGCATTTAGTTAAGACTTAATTTGTCTTTGATCAAGCTTAAAAATCTCGCTTTTTTTTTATTTTTTTATTTTTTATTTTTATTTTTTTTATTTTTTAAGTTAAGGGTGGGAAATTTTATCGATTTCAATACTTAGATGCTATTAAACTCAAATTAATTTGGTGACAAGCCCATAAAATCAGCACAGACAAATGCTATTTTGACTCATTAACTCTTCGGTTCATTTCCGCTTTACAAAATCATTTTCGTCGTTGGAAGCATCTGTATATATGAAAATATATGATCGCTTTAATCTCTCTAAAGTAGTCAAAAAGTGACAAGTAGAGAACAAAAATGCAATAATAAGGCTAGAGAATCGAAAACAATTAGCAAAATACTAGATTTGGTTAAAGAAAATTTTCATAAAAACCTACCACTTTTACATATACCTTGTAATGAAAAGTACTTATTGTATCAAGATCATATATGGTTTTATTCTTGATTGCATATCTTATACCACAAAGATATTGCTATTAGTAAGCCAGTAAAATGTTAAATATATGAGTGTGACTTAGCTTCACATTACTGTTTGTGATGTGTGTATATATCTAATGTTAAATTGGCAGACATAAAATCTTCAAGGCACTAGACAATTAGCATATATGTATATGGTCAAAAATGGAATTTTCCCATGATTGTTTTACTTGATCACTTTCTTTTCTTTATCATTTTACTTTGGGTGCCGATATTACCACCCATAAATATGATATATACACTCATTTTATAAGTACACACATCTAAAATTTAAAACTTAAATCCAAAAAATTTGTGGCTTTTCAACACTGTCTTCATTTTAATAACTTATGTTTAAAAGACATCTATTATGGTGGACGGACAAATATGCTCCACCCCCGCCCCCCCCCCCCCCCCCCCCCCCCCTCTTAATAACCTTCTTCACCATTTTTTTTCCTTTCTAAATCCTCCATCAATGGAGGACCTCTATCAAATGGAGGTGGAATTGATGAATCAATGAACACATGTACACTGACCAATCGACGAACAAACGTATACCGACGATAACGGTGGACCATGAACACGCGTATGTCTTCATCGACGACCACGACCAAACACAATAGCGACTTTTGATTTCTTTGAAAAAACGAAGTATGTAACTTTCTTTGAAAACGAAGAATTTCAAATTGGGGATTCGGGGTTGGAGAATATGAACAAAATTGAAATAGAGAAGCACAGAACAACAGCCTAGAAGTCTCGAAAAGCAATCACAAAGTCTCGGAACACAAACACAAAGTCTTGGACACACAAACACAAAGTTTCAGAACACAAACACAAAGTCATGGAACACAATCACAAAGTCTCGAAAACACTGGGTTGTTGTTCTGTGCTCCTCTGTTTTTGTTTTGTTGTTGTTTCTCGTGTTTAACAATGGAAGATTCAAAACCAAAACAACAAAGGAAATGAGAGACTTTGTTATGAAGTTGGTTTTGTTCGATTTCGACCTCTATCGGAGGTCTGTTAAATAGACCCCTATGAATAAGATTGAAGGATAAAATAAAATAAAAAAAAAAAACTGAAAAAAAAAATAGAGTAAAGTAAGGGTATTTTTGGAAGTCTCTTACTTTGGTACCCTTAAAACATAAGTTATTAAAGTGGTGAAAGTCTTGAAACACCAACTTAAGAAAGTGACAAAAACCCCTATTTCCTCTACTACAAGCACCCATTTTAATACGAATAGTACCCTTATTAAAAGGGTGCCATATTAACACTCATGAAACCAATTTGTACACCTAATTTATGAATAAACTAGGGCTGGGCACGATCTGACTTGGTCTAATTTCAACTAGAACTGGACAAAACCAAAAATTTTAGTTTTTTGAAAAACAGGACCAGTTTGGACCAATCTCTTTTTCAAACTAGACTAGATCAAATTATATTGAATCGGTTTGGTCTGGTTTGGTCTAACGGTTCTTGTTGTGCATAATATTTACTAGAATGACATGTCACTTGAATAGACAGGAAAGAGTGTGGGGCCAGTCATGCCACTTAAGCAAAAGTCAAATGGTCAATAAGCAGCACGTTGGCAAGTGACATGTCATCAATAGAATCTTTTATGAGATCTCAAAAAAGACTAGCCTTGGCGAGTAAAGACTTCATTTGATCGGCTCCACTTGAATAAAATAGGGAAAATCCATACTAATGTTTCCTCCATGCATAAGTTAACTCACCCAGAATATGCAATTGTAGATCGACTTGGATACAGTCACCAGAGGGAAAGTTCACTCCAGCAAGGAAACAAACAGATCCTCTTTGAGGTATCAGGAGTCCTAAACAGAATACAAGTCAACTACTTTAAATACATAATGACACCAAATAGGAAAAGAGTCCTAAATCCAACTCTATAATCCTCTACTTGTACACCACGGCAAAAAAAAAAAAAAAAAACCTAGTAAGACCATATAAATACACCTGTAAAAAGGCATTGTAAGAGAGACTGATTAGAATCGAACAAAGAGAGAGAGAGAGAGAGAGAGAGAGAGAGAGAGAGAGAGAGAGAGAGAGACCAGAATGTGTAACATCAATTTTCAAACTAGTGGATTTACTTCTCAGTCACTAAGCTACGACTTGTGGATGTTTCTCCGATCATCGAAGTTTTACCACGTAATTTGTTCTTTTTAATATTCTTGCTTTTATTACGCTTACTTTGCAGGTTTTATTAATCGAAATCGTTGATTGGTTGACTTCCAAGAAATCACCGCCAACAATTGGCGCTAAAAGGAGGGGGGTAAGAGCTAAACTCTGAATCTTGTGAGACAATGGCTGATAACGAATATGGTAGTGGTTCCAGAAGCAACCAAAACTCGCCAAGTGATACGGCGAGAGTCGATATCACTCTCAATGCTACGAGATCTCTGGACTCCACTTTGACGGCCAAAAATCAATCAACGGTTGTGGCAGGTGGAAATATATATAAACGTGTGTCTAAACAACCTGGGGGGTGGGGTGGGTGAATGAGTTGTTAATCCAATTAGTTACCAATTTTTTGGATTAGTTAATAATACAAAAATTAACCCAATACAAACAAATACAATAAACATAATTAAAGTGCGGAAAACAATAAATAACACGATGATTAATTTATGTAAGAAACCCACAACTACTCACGAGCTATTCTGCTAGCTACACATGGTCCATAAATCCACCGTATGTAATGATGTTTACAACCTAGGTTGACCTCTAGTCACACCATTCTTGGTCACTAACCCATCACTACTACCCTGTGGGTCTTTTATAGTGATTCTAGACCAAGATGCATGTGCACTAACCACTTAGTCACAAGACTTAACTCTCAATGAAGAGATCAACAACCTATGTGAATATATGAAAATATTCAAATATGTAATTAATGCTAGGCTACACTAAATGCTTATCTAGAGATTAAATGATATCTAAATGAATGCTCATAAAGACCTAACTAGATATAGATAGAAAACCTAAAATCTAGTCATCAACCAAAAGCCAATCAACATAAGTTGTCATCAAACATGGCAATGACAATAAATGCAATCAAGAAATACAATCAAAGAGTCCTACACATCAATGTCTAAATGCAAAGCATAAAGACTTAGCTAGAGGAAAAATGGTCCTAAATGCTAGCTATCAAAGAAAACTACACTAAACCAACATTCAAAGTCTCAAACATGTTAGAAATAACATTAAGCAAGGAGACATGCATTTAATTAACAAATAAATGCTAAACCTAGGCAAACATATCATAAGAATGAAACAAGATGTTCTAAGACATGTAGAAATTACCTAGTCAAAGAAAACAAGAGAACCCATGCTTGGATGATGCTAGGATGAAACTAGATGCTCATAGTAAAGTGTTTGGTTGAGTAAATGTGAGTTCTTGGGAGTCTCTCTATAGGATATGGCTATCTCTTTCTAATTTCAGTTTTTGAGCTCACAAAAACTATCTAGGAAGAAGAAGATATATATATATATATATATAAGAGCCCTAGAAGAAACAGCATCGTTTTGACAAACAGGCTGCAAAGTCGCGTCAAACCACCATGCATGCTGCGGTACGGACAAGGTGTTCCGACCACGGTACACACGGTGTGGAAGCCCTGGGAAGCTTTGTGGTTAGGACCACCATGGAGGCAAGGTCACCAACTGTAATACCTTATGCGTGAAACTCAGGTTTCTGTTGCTGTGGGTGCTGCGGTATAGGCAGGTGCATAGGGAGCAACCTGCATCATGGTAAGAGATAAAATCTCTTTTCCCGGGCTCTCAAACACACCTAAACTATATGAATTTTATGCAATTGTGAAGTGAGTAAATAACATGCATGGGAATAGATAAAATCATGAATAATCACCAAGCATATGACACACAAAAATATACAAGATATGAAAATGCAAGATTGTGATGATATAGCATAAATGCACACAACTAAGAGAAACACAAATGCAATCATAGAAATGCAATGTGAAAGTGTGTATGTGAAACTAAATCTGCCAAGTCAAGTGATTTACCTTTCGCTCTTGCTCTTGAAGCACATTAGGAAGTCCAAAAGCTTATCAAACACAATAAAATAAGCTACCTGTTACATAACAATCCCAATGAAGTTTGTCAACGAAATAAGCCAATCAAAACCTGAGGAACTTACAGCAGGTATTCAACAGCTTCCTTCGACCAACGAGGAAATCGCCCAACGGTTTAAGGAATCCCTGTAACAACTCATGTCCGATGCAACTAGGCATGAAGTTACCTTTTCCACCACTAAAAGATTAACCTCACCCTATAATCCACACTCACCAGACCACCGCAGGGCAGATTGCGTTATATGATAGTCGGTCCAATGTCAGACATACCAATAAAGCTAGGCTGGAACCCAACTGACTAGCTTGGAACTTTATCAGAAAAACAGGTCTGGATTAGCAAAGAACCTAAGGAAGATGGCACCTACACCGACTGCTAGATTATGATCAAAATGACTTGGATCAGGATTGACCCAGTAGGCATACTCGTTGGAGGAATCACTCATCGTCTTCCGAAGACAATGATCGGTACCATCGCCAGAGGCACTAGAGGGTAACAGTCCAGTTGCATGGACTTAGGCAAGAAGTTCGGGAATAAGACATTGAAGGGCCGAGGCCGGGTTTAGCAATTAGCTAGATTTTTAATCCCGGTGGAGAACCGAAAGGTGAAAGGGATATACTCCTACAAAGTTTGACCTAGGAATTTCAGAATAACAAGCGACAGATGGATGCCTTGATTAGATGTTATTGACGCAACAAATTATCAAATGACAAGTCGGATATCCCTTTCACAAATGGCCTCCTCTAGATGCCCTTCACAGAAAGGTTCAGGACGCCACACGTGAAACAGTTCAAGAAGGACACGGATCCAAAGGAGCACGTCAAACGATATAAGAGCACCATGCCTAATACATTTAGAATGATGCCCTGCTATGCCTAAATTTTCCTTAGATACTTGGGGACTTGGGTTCTAGGTGGTTCTGGAAATTTCCCACAACAAGGATAGGAAGCTTTAGCAAGCTAAGCAAGGCATTTTCGAGGTAATTCCTCGGGAACATGCACAGGAAAAAATCGGTGGCCCATCTATCCTAACTTAAGCAAGGGAAGGATGAGTCACTCAAGAAGTATCTGGGAAGATTTGGCCAAGAGGTGTTGCACATTGAAAGCGCGAACGATGAAGCTGTAAGCCCCATTTTTTAAAGAGTCGCGCAATGGAAGAAATTTTATTGATTAAAATATATTGTTTGAATCATATTCGAAGAAAAATGGTCTTTTAAAAAATTATTTAAGCGACTTAATAAACCTGTACGATATATAAGAATAAAAGGAAGTAAGATTCGTAATCATACTTCAAGGTTAACTCCTTCGTTCTTTCACTTCTTGATTTTGCTTTCCGATTTGTACCACCAGATCTTCCTCGCTATTTCTCATGTTTCGAAAACTACGTGTGGACACGTCATGGCTTTCAGGAGGTTGAATGGAGGTAGAAGAAACACACAAAAAACAACTTTTGCCTTCTTTTGGTAGGGTTCGGCCACCCTAGAAAATATGAAGCAAAAAAACTTTTTTTTTTTCCTCTTGGCCGCACACCCTCTCCCCTTTTTTTCTTCTTTTATGTGTATGGCTCAATTACTTTAATTGAGTTGTTTTAAAGTTTTTGTTAACTTGATATGATAGGATAGGTTTTTCAAATATCAAATATTCAAAAAACAAATATCATTTATCTTGTTAATTAAAACTTAAATATTAAAACAAATATCCTGATATCTTATATCGTGATAGGGTTTCAAGTGACCTAGATTAAATTGGATTTTGAATCCCATTTAATTCAATGTTGTCACTGTGACTTGAATCCATAACCTGCTAAAGATTAAACAATCAATATTATTTTATATCTGTGCTTTGGTCTCGGCTTGAACCCTTGACCTCTATAAAATTATTAATTCAATTAATAATTCATAGTTATTAATACAATGAAATAATCACATTATTTAATATAATTAATAATTAATCCATTAATTAAATAATTTCATCATTTAATTAATAGCCTAAATAAAATCTTTGTTACTTTTGTAATATTATTAATTTGACCATCCAATTAATTAACCACGACCTTTGTTACCATCAACGTTCTGGGCTAGCAAGGGGACCTAATGGACCCACAGTCTTGAGCTCTAATAATCCTTAGAAAAAATTAATTAAACTCTTTAATTAATATTTCATGATTATTAACCTCGGAGTTACTCCACTAAAAACTCGAGGCTATACTTTCGTAACTGTAGATGTTTTTACACAAACCTAAATTCAGTGTCCATCAATATAGCTATTACATATGGTATGATCCTCCACAAGTAATTCATAATTAGAGCTGGGTCAGAAAGTATGTTATACCCCTCCAATTATATCTTTTCCATTAAGTACTATTGATTCTCTATTGAATAATTATACCCCTCTTTCCTTTACGGAAGAAGGAGAACGCTTTTAATTGTTCAAGCTCTAAATCAACCCTTAAGGGAACTACTTCACTACTTCTCACAAGAAGGAGTAGATTAAATATTGTGTACAGACCTTCCCAGCCATAAGCCAAACCGCGATTCCAAGATATAGAGATATTGATAGAGAATGCTATTCTGATCTCACCCATGGTAAATCAAAAACTATGATCTAACCTGAAAGAGTCAGTAAGATACTCAGGATTAAGATCACCCATATACAACCATCATTTGTCGATATATATGAATCTCCCTAAGTAACAGATATTGGAGAGAGATTCATATAGATTGACCCAGTCCTATATGATCATATCATATAATGTGCCTCCATTCTCATATCGCAATATGAGAAGTCTAGGATAAGATCATCGTATATTACAGAATGGACCACAACTATAGATTAACCACAATAAAGTACCCAACTTCATTTGCTCTTACAAACTCTTTAGATTGCACGTCTCAAACTAAATTCCTCTATATATGACACTTTTATACTCAGTTCGAGATTATATCTAGCAATCTTGGATGTTTAGCACTTGTACTAAAGTAGGTGAGACATATCTCATTTACATATTACAAGCTTTAAAGCAAAGACCCCAGCAATCTCCTACTTGCACTAAAGTAGGAGAGACATATCTTGTAATCCTAGACCCTCTAGGTGATCTTCAAACACTTTGGCCATTAAGGTCTTTGTAAATGGATCAGCATGATTATCCAGTGACGTTATCTTGGTCACGACGACATCTTCTCTCTGCACTATTTCCCTGATGAGATAATACTTCCTCTCTATATGTTTCTGTCTTTTGTGGCTTCTTGGTTATTTGGAATTAGCCACATCACAAATATTATCACAATAAAGTGTGGTGGACTTATCCAGGTCTGGAACAACTTCTAGGTCATTTAAGAACTTACGGAGCCACACAGCCTTCATAGATGCTTCACAAGCGGCTACATATTCAGCTTCCATGTTGGAATCAGCAATACATGATTGCTTGACACTCCTCCACACTATGGCTCCACCACTAAGGGTGAATACTGATCTAGACATGGATTTCCTAAAATCCCTATCCGACTGAAAGTTAGAATCTGTATATCCTAACGGGATCATATACTGTCCGAATAGACTTACATATAGCCACTGGCGAGAAAGTCTCTTCATATTCGATCCCTTCCTTTTGGGTAAATCCCTTTGCCACTAGCCTTGCCTTGAAGGTCTCTACCTTCCCGTCTACTCCTCTCTTTCTCTTATAGATCTACTTTCATCCAATGGGTTTTATCCCATCTGATAAGGTTACAAGTTCCTAGAATGTGTTGGAGTACATTGACTCCATCTCGAGATTCATGGCTTTAAGCCATTCCTCTTTGTCAGAATCTTCCGTTGCATGTTTAAATGATAATGGATCATCCTCACTGTCATCAGAGATGGCACCTGTGCCTCCCCAATTCGTAAATAGCGACCATGTTATCGTACAACCCTCCCACTATGCTTAGGTGGTAGTGTGGTCTGACTAGGAATCGTCCGACTCTCAGACGTAGGTGGAACAACAACTATATTAAGCACCGGTTGTACTAGGCTCTTACTTATTTAACACAATCTCACTCCAAGGTTTATGATCACTCATATAGTTTTCCTCAATAAACGTTGCATTTGTCAATATAAACACTAGTAGTATCCACCTCTAGTGTATTTGGAATAACCTACAAATAAGCAAACCATAGATTTAAGGTCTAGCTTTCCAGTTCTGTTCTTCAATACATGTACTGGACACCTCCATATGCGAAAATGTCACAATTAGCTTTACGACCATTCCACAACTTTAGGGGAGTCTTAGGAACAGATTTGGATGGGATTACATTCAAAATGTAGGCCACTGTTTGTAGGGCATATCCCCAAAAAGAGTTTGGTAATGATGAGAAACTAATCATAGATCTCACCATTTCTATCAGGGTTTTGTTTCTTCTCTCCGTAACACCATTCTGCTCTGGTGTTTTAGGAGCTGTGAGTTGGGACACAATCCCATGCTTAACCAAGTAGTCTTCAAACTCTTGGCCAAGATACTTACTTTTAGGATCCAATCGTAGAGTCTTGATAGTCTTGCCCAATTGATTCTCAACTTCAGCTCGAAATTCTTTAAACTTTTCAAAATTTTTTGACTTTCGTTGCATTAGGTAGACATATCTGTATCTTGAGTAGTCATCTATAAAGGTGACATAATACTCATAACCACCACTTTCTTTAGTATTCATTGGTTCACAGACGTTTGAATGTATAAGCTCAAGTGGTTCTGTAGCTCTAAGCCCTTTTTCAATAAAAGGTCACTTGGTCTTTTTCCTTCTAAAAAGGATTCATAGACAGGTAAGGTGTCGACCTTTAACTGATTTAAGGGTCCACTTTTTACCAGTCTGTCTATCATATCATGGTTGATATGACCAAGTCTCAAATGCCATAGATATGTTTCATTATCAAGAGAAACTTTTTGTCGTTTTGTTTTAGGCTTTTCATCTTTAAACATTCCAGCATTGAGCAGTGCTGTATGTATTAATTGTCTTAATTCATACAAGTTGTTTTCAATTAAACCTGAATATATATTTAATCCATTTCTAGATATAACAACTGATTTATCATTAAAAGAAATTGAATGAAATTGTTCCAACAACTTGGATACCGAAATTGAATTTATGGTAAATCCAGGAATAAAATAAACTAGGGCTGGGCATGGTCCGGTTTGGTCCGGTTTCGACTAGAACCGGATCAAACCAAAAATTTTGGTCTTTTAAAAAATAGGACCAATTTGGACCATTCCTTTTTTCAGACCAGACCAGACCAAATTATATTTATTCGGTTCGGTTTGGTTCGGTCTAACGGTTTTTGACTTGAATTCCAAATGCTTGACCATTTAAAATATATATGGCATGATAAAGTGAGAAATTAACAAAACATGCAAGTTACTATTATGTACGGTTCACCAAACTAAAAAAAGCTAAAAGAGTAATAAAAATAAAAATAAAGTATTGTGTAGAATTTCTGGGAGTAGAAAAAATAATAATAAATAAAATTAGTTGCTATTACTAACTTTTACAACTAAATCATGAAAATTGCACTAATTTAGTTTAATATTATTAATATTTTTTATTATTAGTGATAACTTTGTAAAATAATGGAAACAAATTAAAATCTTTTACCATCCCATGCTTGGAATTTTATTTGTTAATGGAGGTTTTCATTTTGTACGAACTTGTACGGTTGGTGTTCGAAAAAAAAAATATGAAATAATAAATTCGGGTTTTCGTCTTTAACTTTTTATTTTTAAAATTTTATTAAAAAGTTTTGGGTGTAGCATATAATAATAATACTAAAAATATTCGGTTTATGGTCTGGTCCAGGTTTAATACACTTAAACCATAGACCGGACCAAACCATACGGTTTTACTAAAATTAATCCATACGGTTTTTTTAAAATAACAAAGCCGGACCAAACGAAGCGGTTTGGTTTGATTTGGTTCGGTTTACGGTGTATGGGCTTTTTTGCCCACCCCTAAAATAAACATTGTTCAAAACAATAAAACAACTTTTAAAATGGAGTTTAACTACTCCCACTCCTCTTATTGACATGATATCCCCTGACCCAATGCGCTTGGAGAAGGCTTCCTCCTCTAGCTTCGTCCAAGAATTAGTCCACTGCAAAAAAGAATAAACATGGTTAGTGGCCCCTGAATATACTATCTAAGGTGAAGAATCATCTTCCACTAAACACGATTCTATGACAAGTAAATCATATTTACCTTTCACCTTTTTCTTCTTAGCGAGCTCCTCAAGGTACTAAGGACAATTTCTCTTCCAATGATTGACCTTATTACAATGGAAACATTTCCCTTTTGCTTTGTCAGTTGAGGTGCTCTTTATCTGACTTTGGGCTGGTTTCTTCTTGGGCTTTACTTTAGCCTTGCCAGCAGGCCAGTTCCTCTTCTTAAACCTAGAAGAAGATGGTTCGGCAACATTTGTCTCACCAGTCTTACTTATGGTCTTTAGTCATGGACTCAAAGGTAGTGAGCTCATTTAGCAACTTTGTCAGGCTAAACTTCAATTTGTTCATCCCGTAGTTGCTCTTAAACTGATCAAAACTCTTTGGAAGAGTTATCAGTATGATGCTCATCTGGCTTGACTCATCAATGGTCCCGCCATTGACTTCAGCTGAGTTGAAGTGAGACATCATGCCCAGGACATGTTGTCGGACCGATGAACCCTCCTTCATCCGAGCAAGCATTACAGAATGAACAGCTTCATGCCGCTTTTACTAGGATGGTTGCTCGAACATAGCCTGTAATGACTCCATGATATCGAATGCGGTAGTTATTGCATCGTGCTTGGTGACAAGCACATCTGTCATGCTGGCTAATAGATATATTTGGGCTTTCTCATCAGTAGAGACCCATTTCTGGTGTGTCTCACGAACAATTCATGTGGCATTGGTAGTAGGCTCTAGAGGACATTCCTCCGTAAGCATGAATTTAAGGTCTTTTGTTATCAAGATTGCGTTATAATTTTCTCCAGTTAATTTGTCATTAGTGAGGATTTGTAAAAGTGCAAATGACATTGTTGAAAAAATAAATAAAAGATTTCATTCATCTTATACATTCATCACATGTAAATGTTTGGCATAAAATTAAACATGATGTATGAAAATGTTTAATGAACAAGAAATAATATATCAGTCAAGTCTAGGCCCATTGAGAACTTCTCTTTAGGCCTAACGTAAAGCCTATGCCTATTTGAACTCTCACCTTTGAACTTTTTAGAATTATAAACCGTCCCACTTGAAATCCCTCATCAGAAGATGACATGCTACTCTTCCGCTCACTGTCACTACCTCATATGATCACTCTTCTTTTTTCAAGAACCAGCTTAGCCTTTAGATCAAAAAGTGAAAGTCTTTTAGAGGTTGACTTCTTTCTTAGGACTTTTTTGCCTTTGTCTCTCATTGTCTTGGTTGATGTGACATCTTTAGCCTTTTCACCATTATTCTCTAAATGATTAAAGTTGACCTCTCTTTTAGAGAACTCCTTTTTGGTTTTATTTTTCTTACACCTAAGCTGCTCTACATCTAAAACCTTCTTGTCTTGATTGATGAATTGTCTTGATGCCTTTTTGTCCTGACTTCTAATCCCTTTTTCAGAATTACTAAAACCAGCTCCTGAAATCCATCTTTTCCATCGATTGCACTGCTCCTTCCTCTTCTGGCCTTTTTTTCAAATTAGCCGGAGCAAGCTGTTTTTACAACCCCAAGAATTCCTCCACCCACGAAAAGGCCAATGGCGATTGGTCTTCTACCATTGTCACTGTAAAATTTTTCCCTCCATGCAAAACACGAATCGTGTCCGGGCAAGGTTGGCCGAAAGGAATTGAGACCAAAAGTTTTCCCTTGTCTAGCCTTCTTTTCATCAGAGTTTCCTTTTCGACCATTAAGGGATTTCCGATCACCTTACCTATTTTCAGGAAGAACTTTTCATACCTACAATCTAGAGGAACTCCCGTTAACCTGACCCAAGCAAGTCTTGAACTTGAAGTAACTTCAATATTCCATCTTCCCTAAATGAGAAACATTCATCCCACAAAAATCTACTTCTAATAAATTCTTCGCTTTCTTTGAAAGATTCAAAAACCCATAACATGAATTTATCTCCTAAAAAGAAAGAAGAGTGGGATAATCCTCTATTTGATACTCTCCTAGCTACATTTGAGAAATCCGTGAATTGTCTAAGGTCGCATACTGCACATCTGTCAAACCACCCATCCTCATACCTATTACCATTGTAAGGTTTTAGATTTGTATTGACTTGATTCCATTCCAAAACTCTTTTTATTTGTAATGATTAGTTGTGTAGGTGATTTATGGTAATATGAGCTTTAAAGGAGAAAAACGGCTTCTCATGCAAAGTTCGTCTTCAAGAGGAAAAGTGCTAACTTAGATGATAAGGTATCGAGATTCTTCTTCCCCTTGCAAAGCGTAAGCACACACACACACACATTGCATACATTTGTGTCCATACATCATTGTGCTCATTTGGTATAACACATTCACACGTGTTGAAGTATGCTCATGCATTGATCTTAATTGACAAACATTGTATAAATGCATGTACCAAGACTATCTCTAGGAAATTGCATACTTGTGTGATCTTGTGTTTATTTGTTTGTGTTTTATTGTTTTGAACTTGAATATATTCTCACATGATTCCTTATTGAGTTTTGGTTGTTTCAGTTACTCATACACTAATTTTCGAGTTCAAACTCGGAAGATATGATACTTTACGTTCTCTTACAATGTATTGTTTTCGTCATCATGTATCGAGTCAAATTCATAACCTTTGGTCAAAGTTTTGTAGTTTTCTTTGTGTGTTATTGAGTTATGGTTCATAATCTGAAAGCGGATTCAAATTCGGAGTTCGAAGGCTGGAGTACGGTCGAAGAACGTGAAAGGTGCATGGAGAAAGCGAAGAATAAGGGGTGGAATAGGTTTTAATCAAGTTAATTGCCAATTTTTTCTTGATTAGTCAATATTCAATAATCACCCAAATTCACAACAAAATAAATTAAGTGTAAATTGCGGAAATTAAAGAACACTTGATTTTTACGTGGAAACCTTCAACAAGGAAAAACCACGAGCTATTATGCTAGCCACACACGGTCACCAAAATCTACTATATGAATATAAGGTTATACTCTCAAGTGATATATAGACTCTCACTCTAGACAACCTCAGGTTATGAACACTACCACTCACTACTCTCGGTTAAATCTCTAGTGATATCCCATGATCCACTACTCTTAGCATGAGCACCTCCTACTCTACCTATAGGCCTTTTATAGTGGAACTTGACCAACTTGCTTGAGCACTAAGCAACTTAGTCACAAGACTTAACTCTTACGAAGAGATCAACAACCTATGTGAATATATGATAATATTCTAAATGCAAATAATGTTAGGTTACAGTTAATGCTTAATTAGATGTTAAGCTACAAATCTAACAGCCTAATTATCAAACATGCCTACATGCACATACATGAGGTCTCAATTAGATGTAGAGATTTCTAACAACCTAATTGTCAATTAAATGCACATGAACATTCAATAGAGTTTGATTAGATAAATAAACATTTGTCTATCAACCTAATCAATAATCAATTCCACAAGAATATTCAAGGCTTAGTATTAGGTTTTTAGTTTGTCTTGGCATATATTCCATATCAAAATGATGTTTTTCTTGTATTTAATTAGTGGTCATAGGTTGATGATTTGATGCTTCAAAGAAAGATGTGGTCAAAAGATCAAGCAAGAAATAGTCTTCGAAGAGGAACGGACTACATTGCACAATTAAGGTAATATAAACCTTATTCTTCTTCAAGGCAATAGGCACACAAAAAAAAAATCATTTATATGTGTCCCTATATCATTGTGCAACATTTATATAGCACATTCACATGTTTTTACATGCTCATGCATTGAACTCAAATTCTCATATCAAATTCTCATATATTGTAGAATTGCATGTTCTAAGACTATGTCTAAGAAACGGCATACATGTGTGACATTATGCTTATATATATTTAAGTTTTATTATTTTTGGACTTGAACATGATCTCTTATGATTCTTTATTGAGTCCTGGTCATTTCGGTTACTCATACATTTGATTTCGAGTCCAAATGATGTAGTTATGCTACTTTTCGTTCTCATTCGTTGAGTCGTGTTCGTCATCGTTTTTCGAGATGAATTCTCAACCTTTTATCAAAGTTTCATAGTCATCATTGTGTGTGAGGGAGTTACAATTTGTAATCTGAAGACTGTTGGGAAAAATACCGTAGTACCCGCAGCGGAAGCGAGACTAAAAATTAGTTTTGGGTAGCTTTTAAAATTTTTCCAATTATGAACCTTAAACCCTTTTGATTAATCAAACATATATATATATAAGAAAGTAATAAAAGAATTTAATACCTCTTGTCGCGTGATCCGATTGACTTGCGTCGATGGTAATCCGCAAGATCTTCAATCCTAGCACGAACGTGGATCACCTAGGAGCGTGGTCTCCCTTTCTTTGAATTGCAAACCTGTGATGGGATTAAACAAACTTTTCTCTCTTGTTCGTTAGTCACAAAAACAATCAAAAATAACCTAAGATTATTCCGGTCACTTTTGAGTTCTCAATCTAATGATCGAAACTCGCGTGAACCTTGATCGATGTTGTATACACAAGCTTATCAATGATTAAGCAAATAGTACACCATCAAAGAATAATCTATGTTACTTTTTCTTTTGTCTTAGTTGAATAAAATCTCTATCTATGAGTTAAGAAGAAGAAAAAAAATAATTTCTGCACTAAGCCTTAGGGCTGGCCGAAATTAATATATGTGTATATATATATGGCCCAAATTTTTCTCCTTTCTTTTTACATTAGGGTTGGCCGAATTCTCTTCCTTTTTACATTAGGGTTGCCGCAATTTCCAAACCTAGTTTACTAGTTTGAATTGCACCCTAATTCCTATTTAGAAAAGATTTCCCAAACCTAATCAAACTCATAAATCTTTTTATTCTCATATTTGACTAAAATAAAAAGACTTCCTGTTTGAATAAATAAAACTAATTATTTATTTCCTTTTCAAACAAGTCTTTCTATTTAATTATACTACTACCAATAGTATACCTTTAGGAAACATATTTCCTAATGAGAAAAGATTTGTATCTTAATTAAATAATTAATTAATGAATTAATTAATTCTCATTTAATTAATTAATGAAAACAAAATAATATATTAGGTTATTAACCTAGTTGCCGCCCCATATACATATTGGGCCCAAATATTATTTTCTCATTTCATTTAATCCTTTGGACTTTAATTAAAAAGCCCACATGTGAACTAGACCCAATCTTACTAAAAGAAACAAGCCCACATGTCATCCATTAATATATAAATATAATTGTGCAGCCCATTACATAAATAATGTGCAAATTATATTCTTAATATATTAAATTGCAATTCTAAATGGACCCCAAATTGGTCCGGTAGAATATATCAAGTGATCCATGCAAGTCCGTGTGGATTGGGGATCTTGGCGGGCTATCTAAATTTAAGCTCCAATAGACATAACCTAATCACAATCAACAAATGATTCACTTAGGTCCGATCCATTAATTTTAGCTCATTCCACTAAAGAGCTAAAATTGAACTCTTAAATAAAGACAGAAAAGGAAGATGCTTCCTCATTCATACCCTAAACAATCATATTGGAGATAGTGTATCCTCGTGATTAATATCAGTAATCGCCAAGAGTTCATAGACCGCCTATAACTCTCCAAGTTACCATATTTACTCATATGACCACATTTTGAACTTGGATACTTTGACTTGTCCAGAAGCCATGTTTTCAATAGACACTATTGAAAACTCAACGTTGAGATTTAATATCCAATTACCTCAAAACATCCATATGATGATATTATACTCTCATTTAATAAATGGAGCCACGATGTCCATATCTATAAATGAAGTCCTCTATCGATTAACAAATGAATATCACCAAACTATCGAGGATAGACTATGCGATATAATCGTACTCATTGATAGCTCAAATGATATCACCTGCAACCATAAGTCCATCATTTATCTCAGGATTAAGATAGACTCTCCGATTGTCCTGATAATGAAATTACTTTTATCTACTGACGGTTATAGATAAAGTATTTCATTGTGATCCTGTTCAATACACCCAGTGCACTAGATCCTTTTGCTCGAAGACACTCCGATGATTTTAGACTCATCATATCTCATTTGATCCCACTCAAATGCTAGCAAAAGAATTCTACAACTTTAACAAGATAAAGGTGCCCAACCTTTAACTTAAGTTGTGAACGATATTCAAGACTAACTAAAGAATTGTGTCTACCACATACATATCCAGATGTATGAACAATTCTTCTTTTCTCATAGTCTTTAGACCTTATGATTATTTACTTTAACAATTATTTAAACTATAAATGCTATAAGATTTGTTTAAACCAGAAATCACTTTATTAATATGAATAAGATTGTTAATTACACCATTACACTCTTGCTATTGAGCATAATCCTAACAATCTCCCACTTGCGCTATAGCAAATGTGTCATATCTCTCAAGCCCATATTCTCTAGGTGCCCATCGAAACTCTTCTGAGGTAGAGCCTTTGTGAAGGGATCTGCTAGATTTTCCGCTGACGCGATTTTGGTAATCGTCACGTCACCTCTTTGAACTATCTCCCTTAAAAGATGATATTTCCTTTCTATGTGTTTACCTCTCTTGTGACTTCTAGGTTCTTTCGAATTAGCCACTGCTCCACTGTTGTCACAGTAGATAGTGATCTGCTTATTCGCACTAGGAACCACTTCCAAGTCAATCAAGAATTGACGGAGCCAAACAGCCTCTTTGGCAGCCTCGCATGCAGCAACATACTCAGCTTCCATGGTGGAATCAGCAATACAAGATTGCTTGATACTCCTCCATATAACTGCTCCTCCTCCAATAGTAAACACAGCCCCTGATGTGGATTTTCTGGAGTCAGAATCTGATTGAAAATCAGAATCTGTATACCCAACGGGAATCAAATCCCCTCCAGAGTATACAAGCATATTATCTCTCGTTCTCTTGAGATACTTGAAAATATGCTTGACTGCCGTCCAGTGATCAGGACCAGGCTTCGATTGAAACCTGCTAACTATGCCAACAGCAAAACAAATATCTGGTCTAGTACAGAGCATTGCATACATGAGACTTCCAACTGCCGAGGCATATGGAACTCTACTCATGAACTGCTCTTCATGCTCATTCTTAGGAACTTGTTCCTTAGAAAGCTTGATTCCATGTCTGAAAGGTAACATACCTTTCTTGGAATCTTGCATGGAAAACCTAGACAAGATTTTGTCTATGTATGAAGCTTGGGATAATGCAATCGTTCTATTCTTTCTATCCCTTATAACTTGGATACCTAGAATAAAACTTGCTTCTCCTAAGTCCTTCATATCAAATTGTTTTGCTAACCATTCTTTTACTGATGTCAATACACCTACATCGTTTCCGATGAGTAGTATATCATCAACATAAAGAATCAGGAAAACCAACTTGTCGCCCTTAATCCTCTTGTATACACAAGGTTCGTCAAGATTCTGAATAAATCCAAAACCTTTGACTGCTTGATCAAACCTTATGTTCCAGGATCTGGATGCTTGCTTTAATCCATATATGGATTTTTGCAACTTGCATACCTTTTCCATTTGGCCCTTTTCAATGAATCCCTCTGGTTGCATCATGTAGATGCTTTCGTCAAGACTTCCATTAAGGAAAGCTGTCTTGACATCCATTTGCCAAATCTCTAGATCTAAAGATGCTGCAATGGATAAGAGTATCCTAATGGATTTAAGCATGGCCACAGGAGAGAAGGTTTCCTCGTAATCGATACCTTCTTTCTGTGTATACCCTTTAGCTACCAATCTAGCTTTAAAGGTTTCCACCTTTCCATCCATACCTCTTTTCCTCTTGTATACCCACTTGCACCCAATGGGTTTTATCCCTTTAGGCAAGTCTACAAGGGACCAGACTTTGTTATTGAACATAGATTCAATCTCGGATTGCATTGCCTTTTGCCAGTGGCGACTATCAACATCCTCCATAGCTTCCTTGTACGTATAGGGGTCATCGTCGTCCGGGAGATTCTCTACAGATTCTCCCAGACCGATGTATCTTTCGGGTTGAGTTCTAACCCTCCCACTACGACGAGGAATGGTAGGTTGTTGATCTTGTGTTGGATCGGAACTTACAATTGGGTTAGGTTGTGTAACCTCTCGTGGAATTGTATCTCCTGACATCTCATTCAGGACAATTCTACTTTTAGGCACAAAATCATTCATATAGTCCTTATCCAGAAATTTAGCATTTGTCGAAACAAATACTTTAAGATCTGAAGGACTATAAAAATAATATCCTTTAGTTTCTTTCGGATACCCTACAAATATACATGTTTCTGAACGGGATTCCATCTTTTCTGTCTTTCCTTTTAACACGTGCGCAGGACATCCAAATATCCTTAAGTGTTGTAAACTAGGCTTGCGCCCAGTCCATAACTCATGCGGTGTTTGAGGAACAGACTTAGATGGTACTCGGTTTAGAATGTATATTGCAGTTTGTAAAGTATATCCCCAGAAAGAAATAGGAAGTGTTGAATAACTCAACATAGACCTAACCATATCCAAAAGAGTTCTATTTCTCCTTTCTGCTACCCCATTTTGTTGAGGTGTACCAGGTGCAGAAAACTGAGAAACTATCCCATTATCAATAAGATATTGCTGAAACTCTCCAGATAGATATTCTCCACCACGATCAGATCTCAAAATTTTTATGTGTTTCTCAAGCTGATTTTCCACTTCAGCTTTAAATGCTTTGAACATGTCAAAAGCATCCGACTTATGTCGCATGAGATACACATAGCCAAATCTTGAGTAATCATCTGTGAAAGTGATGAAGTACTCATATCCACCTCTAGCTTGAATGCTCATAGGTCCACATACATCTGTGTGTATCAATCCTAAACATTCAGTGGCTCTGGCACCTTTGGCAGAGAACGTCCTTTTGGTCATTTTACCTTCCAAACAAGATTCACAAGTTGGCAGATCATCAACCTTTAAGTCACTCAAAGGTCCGTCACTTACCAATCTTTTAATCCTATTAAGGTTAATATGACCTAAGCGTAAATGCCAAAGGTAGGTTTCATCTTTTGATAATTTAACTCTTTTATGATCAGGTTCCGTTATTTCTGTGTCTAACGAGTGAGAGATATTTCTATGCAAGAAGTATAGACCGTTTTCCAATGTACCTTTGCAAATAACTTTGTCATTCTTACTAATAATAAAAACTTTATTAAAAGTAACCGAATATCCAAATTTATTCAAACAAGAAACTGAAATTAAATTCCTCTTGAATTGAGGTACATAATAAACGTCTATCAAATCTAAATGCCTTCTAGAATCCAAACAAACTCTAATATCTCCCACTGAACTTGCAGACACTAACGTTCCGTTGCCCAAGCGCAAATTGATCTCATTCTTATTCAGCCTTCTCCTTTCTTGGAACCCCTGCAAGGAATAACAAACATGATTAGTGGCTCCTGAGTCTATGATCCAAGAATCTGTAGAATCAGCCAAAAAACATGTTTCAAGATAATTCAAATTACCTTCTTCCTTCTTGTTCTGGGACTTTGGGCAATTTCTCTTCCAATGTCCATTTTCACCACAAAGGAAGCATTTCCCTTTGATCTTGGTTACTTTCTTGGTGTCCTTCTTGGTAGGCCGAAGTTGCTTTTTCTTCTGTTGTTTCTTGACCTTTTGACGGGCCTTAACAGAAGCAACTTTACCAACCACATGAATCTCTTGACCTTTGCCTTTCACAAGGATCTTTTCAGCACTTTGAACATCTTGCATCAGGCTCTGTAAGGTGTATTCCTTTTTGTTCAAAGTGTAGTCCAATTTGAACTGATCAAAGGAATCTGACAATGAATTGACAACCATATCAATCTTTGTCTCACCATCTATCTCAGCGCCATGCAGTTCAGCAATGTTGAGATGTGCTATGACTTTCATCATGTGATCTTTCACAGCCTGTCCAGGTTTCATCCTAAGATTCATAAAAGCAGTCACTGCCTCTCTCTTAGTCGTCCTGGACTTCATAGCAAACATCTCCTCTAGAGACATCATTATATCAGCAGCAGACTCCATTCCTTCATGCTGCTGTTGCAACACGTCGGAGATAGTGGCCATAATATAACATTTGGCCATATCATCTGAAGTCTTCCACTGCTCATACTCATCTCTTTGCACAATGCTTGATTCAATTGTAGGAGCAGGTGGTTTAGGAGTGGTTAGAACAAACTTATGTTTTTCACTTTGCAGCAACAACCCAATTTTCCTTTTCCATGTTACATAGTTATCTCCAGTTAAGGTGTTATCTTTCAGGATGTTCATAAGTGATGGGGTCATGATTTCTGAATGAAAACAAAGCATATATAAGTAAATAATCATTAAAAAGCACTTTTAAATATTTATCTTGAATTAAATGAATAACTCAATCATAAAATTCAACGGTGATCTAACACCCATAAATGTTACGCCTCCTTTGGGAGTTCGCACCATTTACTAGTTAGACTAGGTCCCACCTAATTGTTAACATAACAACCAGCGTTTTCAATTTTAGCCTTGCAATTTTACTGACAAGAACTCTTTGGAGGATATCAATAAAATTACATTGAGTGTGTCACCAAGATATCGACCCTCAATTTTCTCTAACGAAAATCCCTCCTTTGGGAGTAGATCTCGTTGAGTCCATTGTCTAGTCTATCCTTGTAAGGAAGTATATTGCTTAATTCCATTTATGGATGTCCCTTTGGGGAATTACCATAAAATAATTAAGCTCAACTAATCTTGGAAGCCATAGGTGTTACAAAAACACCTTCTCCCACTCAATTATTTAAGGCGTGTGATTAAATCCCATAGAATGATTTACCAAGTTATCTAGATGCCAATTTAGATACCTAAATCATTCAATACATGTTCATACCAAAAGAGATATATGAGTGGCACTCCTATTCTATATGTCATGTTATCATACAACAACAAATATTGTAATATTTAAGCATAAATTAAATAGCAACAATTTTGGCCCATCCTAGAAAAACAAGTAAATTACATTTGACATAGGAATACAAGATCTTCGAGTGGCCCATCACCATAAGCCCATCCTCCAGCCTCCCTCGACGGGATTCCACGGCCCACAACCCCTCATAAGGGGCTGCCATGCGCAGCCCATGGGCCTTGCATGGCTGCCGTGCGCAGCCTTCTTGGTTCCAAGGCTGCCGTGCGCAGCCCATGTATTTCGGGCACGCCATGCGCAGCCCAATCCACTCCTAGGGTGCGCACGGTGCTCGTTCTCGGTCCCGGTTGCTTCGTTTCTTCGATATAGGACGTGTTACAATTTAATTTAAACAAAATAAAAACTACTGCAGAAATTTTTTTTTTTTTTTTTTTTTTTTAATCACTGCAGTAAAAATACTGCACATATATATTTAATACAAAAAAAAAAAACTGCAGCAGAATTTTTAATACAAAGAAAAAATCCTAGCAACTACCAAGAAGGAATTATGGCGATAATAGACCACCCTTCTTGTTACAATTCCGAAACGAAAAATACATTGAAAATCTAGAGCCAAAATCGAGCAATAACAATCCACATAAAAACATATATTAATCCATACATCACATGTAATAATATATGCGAATACCTAGAGTGCCATCTCTTTCTAAAACATGCATAATCACAATAAAAAAGAAATAGATCCACGTATATATACGTTAATTAATTAAAAGGGTTCAACCTAGGCTCTGATACCAATTGTTGGGAAAAATACCGTAGTACCCGCAGCGGAAGCGAGACTAAAAATTAGTTTTGGGTAGCTTTTAAAATTTTTCCAATTATGAACCTTAAACCCTTTTGATTAATCAAACATATATATATATAAGAAAGTAATAAAAGAATTTAATACCTCTTGTCGCGTGATCCGATTGACTTGCGTCGATGGTAATCCGCAAGATCTTCAATCCTAGCACGAACGTGGATCACCTAGGAGCGTGGTCTCCCTTTCTTTGAATTGCAAACCTGTGATGGGATTAAACAAACTTTTCTCTCTTGTTCGTTAGTCACAAAAACAATCAAAAATAACCTAAGATTATTCCGGTCACTTTTGAGTTCTCAATCTAATGATCGAAACTCGCGTGAACCTTGATCGATGTTGTATACACAAGCTTATCAATGATTAAGCAAATAGTACACCATCAAAGAATAATCTATGTTACTTTTTCTTTTGTCTTAGTTGAATAAAATCTCTATCTATGAGTTAAGAAGAAGAAAAAAAATAATTTCTGCACTAAGCCTTAGGGCTGGCCGAAATTAATATATGTGTATATATATATGGCCCAAATTTTTCTCCTTTCTTTTTACATTAGGGTTGGCCGAATTCTCTTCCTTTTTACATTAGGGTTGCCGCAATTTCCAAACCTAGTTTACTAGTTTGAATTGCACCCTAATTCCTATTTAGAAAAGATTTCCCAAACCTAATCAAACTCATAAATCTTTTTATTCTCATATTTGACTAAAATAAAAAGACTTCCTGTTTGAATAAATAAAACTAATTATTTATTTCCTTTTCAAACAAGTCTTTCTATTTAATTATACTACTACCAATAGTATACCTTTAGGAAACATATTTCCTAATGAGAAAAGATTTGTATCTTAATTAAATAATTAATTAATGAATTAATTAATTCTCATTTAATTAATTAATGAAAACAAAATAATATATTAGGTTATTAACCTAGTTGCCGCCCCATATACATATTGGGCCCAAATATTATTTTCTCATTTCATTTAATCCTTTGGACTTTAATTAAAAAGCCCACATGTGAATTAGACCCAATCTTACTAAAAGAAACAAGCCCACATGTCATCCATTAATATATAAATATAATTGTGCAGCCCATTACATAAATAATGTGCAAATTATATTCTTAATATATTAAATTGCAATTCTAAATGGACCCCAAATTGGTCCGGTAGAATATATCAAGTGATCCATGCAAGTCCGTGTGGATTGGGGATCTTGGCGGGCTATCTAAATTTAAGCTCCAATAGACATAACCTAATCACAATCAACAAATGATTCACTTAGGTCCGATCCATTAATTTTAGCTCATTCCACTAAAGAGCTAAAATTGAACTCTTAAATAAAGACAGAAAAGGAAGATGCTTCCTCATTCATACCCTAAACAATCATATTGGAGATAGTGTATCCTCGTGATTAATATCAGTAATCGCCAAGAGTTCATAGACCGCCTATAACTCTCCAAGTTACCATATTTACTCATATGACCACATTTTGAACTTGGATACTTTGACTTGTCCAGAAGCCATGTTTTCAATAGACACTATTGAAAACTCAACGTTGAGATTTAATATCCAATTACCTCAAAACATCCATATGATGATATTATACTCTCATTTAATAAATGGAGCCACGATGTCCATATCTATAAATGAAGTCCTCTATCGATTAACAAATGAATATCACCAAACTATCGAGGATAGACTATGCGATATAATCGTACTCATTGATAGCTCAAATGATATCACCTGCAACCATAAGTCCATCATTTATCTCAGGATTAAGATAGACTCTCCGATTGTCCTGATAATGAAATTACTTTTATCTACTGACGGTTATAGATAAAGTATTTCATTGTGATCCTGTTCAATACACCCAGTGCACTAGATCCTTTTGCTCGAAGACACTCCGATGATTTTAGACTCATCATATCTCATTTGATCCCACTCAAATGCTAGCAAAAGAATTCTACAACTTTAACAAGATAAAGGTGCCCAACCTTTAACTTAAGTTGTGAACGATATTCAAGACTAACTAAAGAATTGTGTCTACCACATACATATCCAGATGTATGAACAATTCTTCTTTTCTCATAGTCTTTAGACCTTATGATTATTTACTTTAACAATTATTTAAACTATAAATGCTATAAGATTTGTTTAAACCAGAAATCACTTTATTAATATGAATAAGATTGTTAATTACACCATTACACTCTTGCTATTGAGCATAATCCTAACAAAGACAGATTCGAAATCAGAGTTTGGAGGCCCGGATACTGCCGAAGAGTGCGAGCGGAGCGCGAGAGGAACAAGCGAGGCCAACTACCAAGCTTGTTGGCCACGTGTGCCACACGGACAGCATGGCCCTCTGCCCACGTGTGCCACATGTGTTCCACACATGGAAATGACATGGCATGCTTTGGTTGGCCGATCTATTTTATCTCTCTTGCTTCCTTTTAAATATTTCCATTCCCTTCCATTTTCATAACAAGAAGAAAAGCTTGAAATCAGACCAGAAATTTCTCTACAATTTTTCTCACCTTCCAAACACCATAACTTTCTCATACGAAGTCAAATTTGGTTGATTCAAATTGGAGAGTGTTCATAATTGAGTCCTCTACCTTTTCAATTGGTCTTGTAGTTGTTTGATCAACTTTTCTGGTGGTTCTACACAGAAAAATGAACCAGCTCGTGATCTTGAGGTATTGGTCATATCTTTGTGATTTCTTCTTTTATAATCTTCAATTTGCTTAGGGCTTCTTCTTCTATATGTATGTATATGTATGGTGAATGCTATTGAGAAAGATAGCTTCATAATCAATCCTAATCAAAAGTCTAATTAGAGACATTGTGAACTAGATTCGTTGATTCTATGATTTTCACATGTTTGAGAGTTGTATTGTGATTAGATTAACGTCTAGGATTATTTGAGACTTGATTGAATCTGATTGATAATCCTAGAAATGTGTTTTGATCCTTTGATTGATGAAATCTAGGATTAATGCTCTTATATGTGTTTTTAGAGACATCTAGGATTTAATTGATTTATCAATATATCCATGCTCTATATCTTTGGCTAGAATACTCATTGAATACATTCTATATTTCTAGCATTTATTTGTATGTTTATAGCATCTTGAATTTGTGCTTCATGATTATGATATATTCAAATGTTATTTGTGTGAATGGAACTATGAGCTTTTGTGTTAGGTGTTTTCATATGCTCTAGGTTTAATTCATGTTTTTGCATCTAGACTTTTAATCTTGTGTTCTCACATGTTTAGGTCTAGTTGTTCCATAGAATGTCTTGATCACCCATGTTCTATGTTGTGTTGATTGTGATTTGCATCATTTGCATCACTTAGATCATTTGTCTTGAGGAAAGGTTGAAGTCACTTTCAAAGTGAGTGAAACTTTGTATTGAGCAAGAAGACTTGGCTAGGAATGAGTTCCAGATAGCCAAGCAAAAGTTTTAGCAATGAGTTTCGTACTCCGGATAGTTGAGCTAGGGGAGCTTGACTAGGATCCTAGTGATCTAGATTGCTAAGCAAAGGAATCTTCCTAGAGGCTTGAGAGCCTTAGATAGGAAGTTGCTTCCTAGAGGTATAGGACACACCTTGGATAGGGAGTACGCTTAGTGATTCACTAGCCCAAGGGTAGACTAAGATTTGATAGCTTGAGGTGGATATCATAGAGTTGATAGCCTTGAGTGTGTATGTCCTTTACATATAGTGGATTTGCTTTGCCGGTGGTTATGGATTCAACTCGATGATGTTTCTGTTAGGATTATGCTCAATAGCAAGAGTGTAATAATGTAATTAACAATCTTATTCATATTAATAAAGTGATTTCTGGTTTAAACAAATATTATAGCATTTATAGTTGAATATTATAATTGTTAAAGTAAATAATCATAAGGTCTAAAGACTATGAGAAAAGAAGAATTGTTCATACATCTGGATATGTATGTGGTAGACACAATTCTTTAGTTAGTCTTGAATATCGTTCACAACTTAAGTTAAAGGTTGGGCACCTTTATCTTGTTAAAGTTGTAGAATTCTTTTGCTAGCATTTGAGTGGGATCAAATGAGATATGATGAGTCTAAAATCATCGGAGTGTCTTCGAGCAAAAGGATCTAGTGCACTGGGTGCATTGAACTGGATCACAATGAAATACTTTATCTATAACCGTCAGTAGATAAAAGTAATTTCATTATCAGGACAATCGGAGAGTCTATCTTAATCCTGAGATAAATGATGGACTTATGGTTGCAAGTGATATCATTTGAGTTATCAATGAGTACGATTATATCGCATAGTCTATCCTCGATAATTTGGTGATATTCATTTGTTAATCGATAGAGGACTTCATTTATAGATATGGACATCGTGGCTCCATTTATCAAATGAGAGTATAATATCATCATATGGATGTTTTGAGGTAATTGGATATTAAATCTCAACATTGAGTTTTCGATAGTGTCTATTGAAAACATGGCTTCTGGACAAGTCAAAATATCCAAGTTCAAAACGTGGTCATATGAGTAAATATGGTAACTTGGAGAGTTATAGGCGGTCTATGAACTCTTGGCGATTACTGATATTATTCACGAGGATACACTATCTCCAATATGATTGTCTAGGGTAAGAATGAGGAAGCATCTTCCTTTTCTGTCTTTATTTAAGAGTTCAATTTTAGCTCTTTAGTGGAATGAGCTAAAATTAATGGATCGGACCTAAGTGAATCATTTGTTGATTGTGATTAGGTTATGTCTATTGTAGCTTAAATTTAGATAGCCCGCCAAGATCCCCAATCCACACGGACTTGCATGGATCACTTGATATATTCTACCGGACCAATTTAGGGTCCATCTAGAATTGTAATTTAATATATTAAGAATATAATTTGCACATTATTTATGTAATGGGCTGCACAATTATATTTATATATTAATGGATGACATGTGGGCTTGTTTCTTTTAGTAAGATTGAGTCTAGTTCACATGTGGGCTTTTTATTTAAAGTCCTATGGATTAAATGAAATAGGAAAAATAATATTTGGCCCAATACACATATGGGGCGGCAAGGTTATATATTAACCTAAAATATTATTTTGTTTTCATTATTTAATTAAATAAGAATTAATTAATTCATTAATTAATTATTTAATTAAGATACAAATCTTTTCTCATTAGGAAATATGTTTCCTAAAGGTATACTATTGGTAGTAGTATAATTAAATAGAAAGACTTGTTTGACAAGGAAATAAATAATTAGTTTTATTTATTCAAGTCTTTTTATTTTAGTCAAATATGAGAATAAAAAGATTTATGAGTTTGATTAGGTTTTGGAAATATTTTCTAAATAGGAATTAGGGTGCAATTCAAACTAATTAATTTTGTTTGGAAATTGCGGAAACCCTAATTAATTTAGGAAGAGAATTCGGCCAACCCTAAAAAGAAAGAAGAAAAATTTCGGCCACCTATATAAGTATACATATAATTTTCGGCCAGCCCTAGTGCTAAGGTGCAGAATTTTTCCTTCTTCTTCTTCTTAACTCATAGATAGAGAATATATTCAACTAAGACAAAAGAAAAAGGAACATAGATTATTCTTTGATGGTGTACTATTTGCTTAATCATTGATAAGCTTGTGTATACAACATCGATCAAGGTTCACGCGAGTTTCGATCATTAGATTGAGAACTCAAAAGTGACCGGAATAATCTTAGGTTTCTTTTGATTGTTTTTGTGACTAACGAACAAGAGAGAAAAGTTTGTTTAATCCAATCACAGGTTTGCAATTCAAAGAGAAGGGAGACCACGCTCCTAGGTGATCCACGTTCGTGCTAGGATTGAAGATCTTGCGGATTACCATCGACGCAAGTCAATCGGATCACGCGACAAGAGGTATTAAACTTTTATTACTTCTTTATATATCTTTAATTAATCAAAAGGGTTTAAGGTTCATAAAATTGGAAAAATTTTAAAAGCTACTCAAAACTATTTTTAGTCTCGCTTCCGCTGCGGGTACGTTATTTTTCCCTACAATTGGTATCAGAGCCTAGGTTGAACCCTTTTAATTAATTAACGTATATATACGTGAATCGATTTCTTTTTATTGTGATTAAACATGTTTAGAAAGAGATGGCACTCTAGGTATTCGCATATATTATTACATGTGATGTATGGATTAATATATGTTTTTATGTGGATTGTTATTGCTCGATTTTGGCTCTAGATTTTCAATGTATTTTTGGTTTCGGAATTGTAACAAGAAGGGTGGTCTATCATCGCCATAATTCCTTCTTGGTAGTTGCTAGGATTTTTTTTTATGTATTAAATAGCTGCAGTTTTTTTTTTTTTTTTTTTTTTGTATTAAAAAAATTTAAGTGCAGTATTTTTTTCTGCAGTATTTTAGTGCAGTATTTTTACTGCTGTGATTAAAATATATATATATATATATTTTCTGCAGTTATTTTTTTGTTTAAATTAAATTGTAACACGTTCTACATCGAAGAATTGAAGACGTGAAGCAACCGGAACCGAGAACGAGCACCGTGCGCACCCTAGGAGTGGATTGGGCTGCGCATGGCAAGCCCAAAGCTTGGTGGGTTGCGCATGGCAGCCATGCAAAGCCTTATGGGCTGCGCATGGCAGCCCCTTTGTGGGGTGGTGGGCCGTGCAATCCCAAGGGTGGAGGCCGAAGGAGGAGCGTATGGTTGATGGGCCACTTGAAGATCTTGTATTCCAAATTCATTGTAATTTACTTGTTTTTCTAGGATGGGCCAAAATTGTTGCTATTTATTTTATGCTTAAATATTACAATATTTGTTATTGTATGATAACATGTCATATAGAATAGGAGTGCCACTCATATATCTCTTTTGGTATGAACATGCATTGAATGATTTAGGTATCTAAATTGGCATCTAGATAACTTGGTAAATCATTCTATGAAATTTAATCACATGCCTTAAATAATTGAGTGGGAGAAGGTGTTTTTGTAACACCTATGGCTTCCAAGATTAGTTGAGCTTAATTATTTTATGGTAATTCCCCAAAGGGACATCCATGAATGGAATTAAGCAATATACTTCCTTACAAGGATAGACTAGACAATGGACTCAACGAGATCTACTCCCAAAGGAGGGATTTTCGTGAGAGAAAATTGAGGGTCGATATCTTGGTAACACACTCAATGTAATTTTATTGATATCCTCCAAAGAGTTTGTTATCCGAAAATCGTTAAAAGGACGATAATCCAAATAACCACTTTAAAGGGTCAAGATCGAGATTGATCCTGGCCGGAGGGGTATCAAGTGGTTCGATACCAACTAGGTCCCTACCAATGCATGCATGATAAAGAATACGTGAAATTGAATTGGAATTCGTCTTATTGATCTTTCTTTTCCATTATATGAATACACCGACCATAATTCTATTAGAACACTAGATTACATGAAGGTTTCGATTGAAAATAAAGATCACGGTAGTAATGCGGAGATTTCCGTCGATAAATGGGATGATGGTGGAGATAAGTCTGTGCCTGTCGATAAGTAGCGTGTAGGGTTTTTTCCTTTTTTTTCTCCTCTTCGATGAATAAGTTGTTATATATATAGGTCCTGTTTGCTTGCCATGCACTCCTACAATCTCGGACTAGGGTTTGGCCGCTTGCAGGATCCTCCTTTTTAGGAAATAAAATCGGAGCTTTAATGCGCTGAATTCAGTCTTTCCTTCCTAGGAGGAGTCAATCACTCACCTTCCTAGTAGGATTCCTATTATAATGTCCTGCTCAAATTAGGACTTTCTGGCGGGAAAGAGTGTACCTCCTTTGTACGGTGACGTCTTACTGGCTCTTTTGTGGAGCTTTTAGTTCTTGGTGTTTAGGATCCTGCTTCCTGGTGCTCCTCTGCCCTAGCGGGCTTCCTACATCTAGTAAGCATCCTGCTGATGGCAGTAGGGGGATATCTAGATAGCTTTGTAGTAAGGTGATCAGTAGAACTCCGTGTCGGGGTGCTGCTGATCCATAGGAAGCTGTATCGGGGTGCTGCTGATCCATAGGAAGCTGTATCGGGGTGTAGCGGGGTTCATAGGAAGCCCGGTTATAGCCGGGTTTGATATTGCTGTGAGTTCTAGTGAGTATTTTTGGTTCTCGGTTTCTTTGTTGAGCTAAGATGCTTGGCGGGGTGGACCCCGCTGAAAGAGTTATGTGTTGGGATTAACCGGGGTCCACTCTGTCGTGGTATCCGGGTTGGGTACTGTTATAGCCTTCTTGTGTCGAGGTGGAAAATTCTTCTTTGGTCCTCCGCCAATTTTGGCGGTTAACAGAAGTCCCCCCTGACTTGGACACTGATACCTTGTCGGGGTCGGGGTCGGGGTCAGGATCTTTTTGTTTGCTTGAAGGATTTTTTACTTTATCCCCTTACTTTCCTTGTCTGACCGGGTTTCCACTTAAGAGCAGGAAATCCTTACTTTGTCCGTTATAACTGATTACATGTCGACTGTTGATTGGGCTTCCCCTTTTTTCAAAAAGAGCCGTTTTGGCGCGATTAATGCGGAAAATGCCTCAAACCCTCCTCCCGGTCACCGATTCCGGTTTCCAAGTAAGTAACCGTCATTCCTCTTCTATAAATAGACCGGCTCCACTGGCGCTTCTCACTTTTGAGCTTTCAGACTTTCAAGATCGAACGAGAACCAAAATACTCTCCTTAACTTCTTTTCTGTCTTACTTTCCTAATTTTCTCAAAATTTCTCCCTCTCTTTCAATGGCTTCTCCTTCACGAATTTCTTCTTCTCATGAAGTTGCTGCCGAACAAAACCCTTCTACAGCGGCGTCTCCTTTTCGACCTGAACCTGCTTCGCCTCCTCAGTCCGATAGCATCGACGCCCTCTTCAGTACGGAGGCGGCCGACGTGGTGGTAGAGTCCCCAACCCCGGAGAGGAAGAAACGGGGGCGGGATGAGGATAGTGACACCCTGCTAGCTCAACGCCGTCGCTCCGCTCGAAACCCGCGAGTTGGGTTGGGTTCCCGTAGTCGACCCGAAGACCCGGTTTTGATCGGTGATGAAGTGGGTGCTGCTAAGTTTGGTGATGGTGACGGAGGCAACGACGAGAGGGTCTCTCTAGTTGGGGTCCAGGCCGGCTCCTTCGCCCTTTTTCATGACGGGAGGATAGTCCCCGACTCCGTCTGCACCCAGGATACTTTAGCAAAGCTAAGGGAGGAGTATAGGATCCCGGATAACATCATCCTATCTCTTCCTCACCGGGGATTTGATGTCTATACCCCGCCTCAAGATCGCCTTTTGATCCACAAGGCAGCCTTCGAATGCGGTGTTCGACTGCCTCTACACCCTACGCTACGCCGGGCTCTTGTCGCACTGGAGTTAGCCCCATTACAGATTTCACCGGGGTTCTGGAAACACCTGACGGGGTTTCTGGTGCTCTGGAAGGAGCAGTGCGAGAAGGACCGCATCGAGCGAGAGCCGGGATTAGATGAACTCCGCTACCTTTTCAACATCGCCAGTATGGTTCCCCGGGGTCAGTTTTACCTTAGGGCGAAAAACGACATGAGGTTCATTGTCCCTGGGGCAAACGTGAAGTATGCCGCGCCCTGGAAGGAAGAATGGATAGTGGTGGAAGGCGAGTGGGGGCACACCGCCTTTATTGGGGGATACGAATACCCCGTCCCTACTCAATTCTCAGTGCGGGATAAATGGGCGAAGGGGGTGCTTGCTCCTGAATCCCGTGAAATCCTTGCGAGGATCATGAAGAGGGGGTATACCAATATGCAATATCCCACTCTTGATCCCTTTGAGGGGGCCCGCGTGGAGCGGTTTTTAAGGATATCCCTTGCTCTTCCTGGTGAGTTGACTGTTCCTTACTCGTTTACTTTCCTACTTACTTATTTTCTTTGTTTTCTTTCTTATTGAGTATCTTTCCTTTTTGCAGTGTCTGCTGTTCCGGTGCTAGCGGGATCTCCTTCCACTGGGGCAGGGGGGATCATTCTGTCAGCTCCTTCCTCCCCTGTCCCTTCTCCTACCCCTGCTGCCAAGGCTGCGTCAAAATCGCCTGCTCCTGCTCCGGCGAGGTCTAAGACCAAGACTCCCCTTCCCTCTTCTCCTCCATCGCGTTCAAAGATTTCTGCGATGTTGGCTAGGGCGGCTAAAGCCCGAGGCTCTGGGAGGTCGGCACAGAAGAAGGCTGCCCCTGTAGCAAAGACTTCCCCTGCTCCTCATCCTACTAAAACGTTTCCTGAGGACCCTGCGCGCACCCTGGGGGATGAAGCAGCTGTCCACATCCCTGCCCCTGCTGCTGCTGTTGCTTATGGATCAGGGCCAAGGGACGCTGCCCTTGACGAGGTGGTTTCCCGATTTGCGGACTCGTGCCCTGGTGGGAGTTTGGTGGATATGGCCAAGCTTCCTACTGGCGTCTTGGTCACCAAAGGGGCATCGGTTCTGGCCGAGGTGAGCTTCTACTTCCTTCCCACTACTTCTTTTCTTCTTCTAGCCAAAGATTAACTTTCTTTTTTCTCGTAGGGCTTCAAATTTGCCATGGCCATGGAGAGGCAGCTGCTGACCTTGAGGGAGGCTTACATCGGTTTCCAAGCAAGGCTGGAGGACACCCAGCAGGAACTAACCCAGACCCAACAGAGCGTGGCTCCCCTGCTGCAAGACGCAAAAAACGCTGAAGAAGGGAGGCAGGAAGCCTTGGTGGCTCTTAGGCGTGCGGAACGCAGCCTGGACACTGAGACAGTCCGGTCTCTACGCCGCCGGGAAGAAAGGGAGTGCGTGAAACGAGAGAAAATGCTGCTACAGAGTGAGAATCAACTCATGCGGGAGACCATAGCAGGCTTGGAAGCTCAGCAAGGGCCTTCATTCGAAGACGGTTATTTTACAGCCTGCTACGAGGTAGCCACAGCTTTACCTCCTCCCTTCGACCTCGAGGCAGCTCTGAACTGGGATCGGGAGCAGATTATGGCAAAGGCTGCTCTGCTAGTAGGAGGGGATCAAGAGACAGAGGCCCTTCCACGGGAAGTGGTTCATCTGGATCAAGAAGCTGACGTGGCTGCTGAGGTCCAGCATGATGGCACTGAGGGGGCTGATCCAGATCCTTCTCCCATTGAAGAACAAAGAGCGGATCCCGAGTCCGCTACTGGTGCGGTCCTCGTGGAGGAGGATGAGGGGCCTGCTAGATCCGAGGTCCCGGCGGTTGGGGGGGTTCAGACTGGGTCTTCTGTCGTGGAGGAGGTTGTCCAAACTGATGCAGCAGCTGAGCCTTTGGGAGAAGGGGCAGTTGGCCAAGGAGAGCATCCGGAGGAGAAAACAGAAAACTAGTCTGGCCTCCCTTCTATATTAAAAATTTTTTTGTAGCCCGACTGGGGAATGGGGCACCCCGTTTATAAATATAGCAGCTTTTCTGAATACTGTGTCTTGTTTACTTTGTACTTAGAAAACCCTCACTGCATATAAATTTGTTGATACTTGGAATCCTGTTTGAATACTTGGACCCTGATGAGTAATAAGGATGATGACTGGACCCCGGTGGGTAATAGAGATAAACTATGTGCTTATAACCATAAGAACCAACGGGGTAAAATCACATCTTCCTCTAATCGGACTCCCTTAAACATGTCATAGTATAAAGTGTTATAGCAGTCATTCGAGAAATCCTACTCCTTATGAACAATTCGTCTTGCTGAGGATGGACTTCTAAGTTCCTTTCTGACTGCTGGTCCGCTGTCGGGGTAGCAAGCGGGAAAATAAAGAGTGAAACATCCCGACGAGTTTCCCGATGTTACTGTAGGTTTGTCCTGGTAGGCAACTAAGGCCACTTTAGCACCAGGCTTCTCAGAGGAGGGTATTCCCCGACCGAGGCAGCAGGAGGGCCCTTAGGCTATTTCCTGGTCTTGAGGCGCTTTAACAATGGAGATCCTCTTGGCGGGCTTGACCCAGTCCAAGGCATCAGGAGCGCCCTGAGGCTATTTCCTGGTCTCGAGGCGAAGTAAGGAATCAGGTACCCTGAGGCAGCCCGACTCTTACTGTAATCTGTCCTGGTAGGCAACTAAGGCCACTTTAGCACCAGGCTTCTCGGAGGAGGGTATTCCCCGACCAAGGCTATCCTGGTAGGCAACTAAGGCCACTTTAGCACCAGGCTTCTCAGAGGAGGGTATTCCCCGACCGAGGCAGCAGGAGGGCCCTTAGGCTATTTCCTGGTCTTGAGGCGCTTTAACAATGGAGATCCTCTTGGCGGGCTTGACCCAGTCCAAGGCATCAGGAGCGCCCTGAGGCTATTTCCTGGTCTCGAGGCGAAGTAAGGAATCAGGTACCCTGAGGCAGCCCGACTCTTACTGTAATCTGTCCTGGTAGGCAACTAAGGCCACTTTAGCACCAGGCTTCTCAGAGGAGGGTATTCCCCGACCGAGGCAGCAGGAGGGCCCTTAGGCTATTTCCTGGTCTTGAGGCGCTTTAACAATGGAGATCCTCTTGGCGGGCTTGACCCAGTCCAAGGCATCAGGAGCGCCCTGAGGCTTTTTCCTGGTCTTGAGGCGCTTTAATAATGGAGATCCTCTTAGCGGGGTTGGCCCCGTCTAAGGCATCAGGAGCTTTAAGAAGCTCTCCTGGCCTTTAGACGATTCCGTGAGCTTTAAGAGGCTCTCCTGGCCTTTAGGCGATTCCGTGATGATGATTCTGTAGGTGATATCAGTAGGAGATAATCGGGCATTGGAACACAGGAGAATCATATAGAAGAAAGAATTGCTTTTATTTAATTTCCCAAACGGTACAAATATAAACTTGGGGTGAGCATTCCGCTAGGTACAAGCACAGTTTCTTAAGGATAGAATTTTCGAAGATGATCGGCATTCCATGTATGATCCACCGGGTAACCCTCCATGTCTTCGAGCTTGTAAGCACCACCCCGGAGTGATGCCTTAACCAAGTATGGACCCTCCCAGTTAGGGGCTAGCACCCTGTCAGACCTCCTTCTTGTATTCTGGGTCACCTTCCTGAGAACCAAGTCTCCTTCTTTGAAATTTCGGGCCCTCACCTTCTTGTTGAAGTGTCGGGCTATCTTGCTCTGGTATACGGCCACCTTCTCTGCGACCTTGCTTTGTTTTTCCTCCAGCAGGTCCAAGCTAGCTCTCAACTTGGCCTCATTATCTTCTGGCTCATAATTTTGAACCCGGAAAGATATGAGCTTATGTTCGATGGGCAAGACTGCCTCTGCCCCAAACACCAGGGAGTAGGGGGTTTCTCCGGTTGCTGTCCGCCTAGTTGTTCTGTAGGCCCAAAGTACATTGGGTAATTCTGCCACCCATAATCCTTTCTTCTGTTGGAGCTTTTTCTTTAAGAGCTTCTTAATGGTCTTGTTGGTTGCTTCGACCAGCCCGTTGGTTTGAGGATGGGCCACCGAAGCAAAACGGAGATTGATCCTCCGGTCTGCACAGAATTCTCGAAAGTTGGCATTGTCAAACTGTTTTCCCAAATCAGTTATGATGGCCATCGGGGTGCCGAATCGGCAGACTATGTGTTCCTTGACAAAGTTGGTGGTCTTTTCTTCGGTTATCCGGGTGAGTGCCTTAGCTTCCACCCACCGAGTAAAGTAATCTATCGCCACTACTGCGTGCTTGGCTTGGCCGGGTGCAGTGGGAAGTGGCCCGATCAAGTCTAGTCCCCAGATGGCAAAGTGGTAGGGAGTGCTGATTGAGGAGAGCCTCTCTGGAGGGAGATGATGAAGGTTGGCTGTTTTCTGGCAAGCCTCGCAGGATCGCGCGAACTGCCTTGCGTCCTGGTGTGCCTCTTTCGCTATGCTGGAGAAAGGAACCAATTGAAGAGGTACCCCTTTTGGTAAAGCGTGTCCCTCTCCTGTGGCAATCTTGGCTAAAACATCTGCGCGATGGTTTTTCTCCCTAGGCACTTGCTCTATTTTTACACCTTTGAACTTCTTCATAGCCTCCTGAACTTTAGCCAGATAGGCTATCATGTTGTCACCCTTCGCTTGGTATAATCCTGTCACCTGGTTGACCACTAGTTGTGAATCGCTCTTGATCTGAAGATACTCAACCCCCAGAGCCCTTGCTACCTTCATTCCTGCTAGCAGAGCCTCGTATTCCGCTTCGTTGTTGGTGGCTCTGAATTCAAACCTGAAGCAATGACTTACTTCAATTCCCGCGGGGTCGATCAGGACGATCCCGGCTCCGCACCCCGACTGGTTCGATGCTCCATCCGTGTAAAGAATCCATATCTTGTTGTCTATGGGCCATTCCAGAAGGGCTTGATCCGGGTCTGGGTCTGCCGACACGCCTTGGTTCAGGGTCGGGCCAAACTCCACTATGAAGTCCGCCATGGCTTGAGCTTTGATCGTGGTTCTCGCCTTGTACTTGATGTCGAACTGTGTGAGCTCTAGGGCCCACAGAACCAGTCTGCCTGAAACATCCGGTCTCTGGAGAAATTGTCTCAGAGGCTGATCTGTGACGACCGCGATGGTGTGGGCTTGAAAATAAGGCCGGAGCTTTCTGGATGTTGTTACTAAGGCATAGGCGAGTTTCTCTAGCAAGGTATAATTCTTCTCGGACTTTGTAAGAGCCCGACTCACGTAGTAGATTGGCCTCTGTACCCCGTCATTGCATTCTTTCACCAAGGCTCCACTAGTTGCTACTTCAGAAACTGCTAGGTAGAGTAGGAGTTCTTCACCCGGAATTGGTTTTACCAATAGCGGAGGGCTTGACAGGTATCCCTTTAGAGCCTGAAAGGCCTGCTCGCTCTGCTCATCCCACTTCATCTTTTTCCCCTGCTTGATGATTTTGAAAAAGGGAAGACATTTGTCGGTGGATCGGGATATGAACCGGTTCAAAGCCGCTATCCGCCCGGTTAAACCTTGCGCCTGCTTGAGGTTTGTAGGAGACTCGAGATCTAAAATGGCTTTGATCTTCTCCGGATTTGCCTCGATTCCCCTTTCATGCACCATGAATCCCAAGAATTTGCCTGCTGCTACCCCGAATGCACACTTAGCGGGGTTCAGCCTCATCTGGTTCTGCCTTAGTACCTGGAAGGTTTGGCGTAAGTCCCCTGCATGCTGTCTTGCTTCTGGAGATTTAGTGATCATGTCATCTATGTATACCTCCATGGACCTTCCTATCTGCTCCTTGAATAGCTTGTTCACCATGCGCTGGTAAGTGGCACCTGCATTTTTGAGTCCGAATGGCATTACCTTGTAACAGTAGAGACCTTGTCCTGTGATGAAACTAGTCTTGTCTTGATCTGAAGGATGCATCATGATCTGATTGTACCCCGAGAAAGCATCCATGAAACTTAGGAGCTTATTTCCTGCAGTAGAGTCAATGAGCTGATCTATTTTTGGTAGAGGGAAGCTATCTTTGGGACAAGCCCGATTGAGATCGGTGTAGTCCACACACATCCGCCACTTTCCGTTGGATTTGGTTACCATGACCACGTTAGCGATCCACTCAGGGTACCGGGATTCCCTGATGAATCCGGCCTTCAGGAGCTTGTCAACTTCTTCTTGGACTGCGGCATTCCGTTCTGTGTTGAAGTGTCTTCTTTTCTGTTTCACTGGCTTGAAAGTTGCATCCACTGCCAACCTATGGGAAGCCAGGCCTAGGGGAATGCCAGGCATCTCATCATGACTCCAAGCAAAGATATCGTTATACTCTCTGAGAAGCTCTATCAAGTTACTCTTCACCTCCGGGTCCAGACCTTCTCCCACTTTTATTGTCTTTGTTGGGTCCTCCCTCCGGATCTGGACTTCCTCTAGCTGCTCCACGGGGTTCCCACTGGCCCAACCTCGCTCTTCTTCTTCTGACTCCTCCACGATTATGTCTGGTACCTCTCCTTCTTCTAAAACATAATCATCCTGCTCTGTCGTTCTCTGACTTGGGTAGCTGGCCACTGATGCGCATTGCTTAGCCAATGCAGCGGGGTTAGTTGATACCGCATAGCAGTTTCGGGCTGCCTGCTGGTCTCCTCTTACTTCTCCTACTCCCGATCCTACTGGAAACTTCATCACGTTGTGGTAGATAGACAGTACTCCTCTAATCCCTGATAAGAAAGGCCTTCCTAAAATTGCATTGTACGCAGATGGGGTGTCCACCACGATGAACTCCGTCATTATGTTTTGCTGAAGAGGAGCTTCTCCGACTATCACTGGCAGTATCTTTGTTCCTATCGGCATTACAGAGTCCCCTGTGAATCCGTATAGTAGAGAGGTGCAACTGTTGTAGCAAGAATTCTTCAGGTTAAGCTGCTCATGAGCCCCCTTGAACAGAATATCCACGCTGCTTCCCGTATCAATCAGGACGCGGTGTACTAGGCAGTTAGCGATCTGCACTGTTATGACCATGGGGTCATCATGTGGCTGTACCGTATTGTAGACATCCTCCTCCGTGAAGATGATCTTGGTTGAGCGGGATAGATCTCGGGGTCCGCCATTGACTTTCAGTATCTCATGGTCAGCGTTAAGCCTGGGAATCTTCCTTGCGTGGTTCTTCCTTGAATTGTTGGAGGTTCCAGCCAAGGTGGGGCCCCCACTGATGGTGTGAATCACCTGGATCTGCTGCATTAGATCCTTTTCTCCTTCTCTCTTCCTTTCCGCTGCTTCTTGCATCCCGCTTTGAACCTGCTTTCCTTCTTTGATGCTATCTCGTACCTGTTGTAAAAATTCGGTTAGGAGTCCTCCCCTTACCAGTGCTTCTATCTGATTGCGGAGACTGTAGCATTCTGAGGTGTTGTGCCCCACGTCTTCATGGAAGTCGCAATACTTGTATTGATTCCTCCTGTCTACCGGGATTTTTATGGGAACCGGCTTTCTGAGTAGACCCTTGTCTCGAATGGCGAGATAGATAGTTTCCCGTGATGCATTGAGAGGGGTATAATGGTTATATCCCTCTTCCTCTCTCGTTATTCTGGATACATCCTTCAAGGGGAGCTCTCTTGGGGGCGACCTCTTGACCGGGTACCTCTCTTGGTACGAAGGAATAGGAGGCGGCCTGTATGTCGACCGGTTTGGAGGTTGATTCTGAAACTTCCTAACTGGGGCAGGTTTTGGGGCTTCCTTTTTAGGGCGTGGTGCTAACCGGGCTTCATCATGTTCAATCTTGATCCGGAGTTGTTCCTCAATGTCCACCTGTTCTAGAGCCCGATTGTAGGCTTCCTGGTACGTCTCAGGAGGATGCTTGGCGAAAGATCGGAACAGTCTGCCAGCCCACAAATTCCTCCGGAAATTTGCTAACGTTTCCTTCTCGTTGAACACACCCATCTGGACGACCTCTTTATGGAATTTCTCCACATAAGATCTCAGAGTTTCACCTCGCTCTTGAACTACGTATTGCAGCAGGATAGGATCCTTGGGACGGGGCTTGATTCCCTGAAACTGTGCACAGAAAGCTTTAGTAAGTTTGGAGAAAGAATCAACACTACCTGGTGGTAATTTTCTGAACCATGTCTTGGCACAGTCTGTTAGAGTTGAAGGGAACATCCTGCACATGGCTATCCTGGTTGTACTCTGGACCTCCATCTGGTGTACGAAGCTCTCCAGGTGGCTGACGGGGTCTTCTGTTCCAGAATACTTTTCTGAAGGCATCCTGAATTTGGGGGGTAGCCCCGCCTCCCTAACTCTCTTGGAGAATGGTGCATTCATCTCGCCCAAAGGATTCTTTTGGATCCTCTGATGCTTTCCCTTCTTTAACTGCTCCAACTCCTTCGCCATCCTCGTCATCTGGTCCTCCAGGCGCTGAGACTTCTTGGTTCCGGATCGAGCTACTAAAACTTCATTATCCGAAGATTCTGAATCGATGACTACCTCCTTTCGCTTAACCCTTTGATGCCTTTCCTTGGAAATCCTCCGAGATTTGGCACTTTCTTCAGAGTTGGGACGGGATTCCCTCTCCTTGGTCCGCGGTCTTGGTGGGGATTGAATCTTCCTGGGAGGAACCTCAATCGCGGATTTTACCAATCGAGGTCTGAGATCCGCCTGTCGGACTGGGAGAGGGGGGCCCAATCGGTCGAAGACTGGAGCCCGAGTGCTTGGTCTGACATCGTCCTGGATCCCGGCTGCTTCAAATGGAATTCCCTGGGCTATCATCCGGAGCCGGATCGCTTCTACGTAGGCTGCGGCGTGCTGTTCTAAGACATCTCGGTTGACCTCTTGCCCAGCGGGGTTTTGAGGGACAGGGTCTGCAGCCGGTGGGGGCACTGGTGGAGGATTCTCGCTCCTGACACCCTTACCCCGCCTCTGAACTCTTTCAGTGGAGGCAAGGGATTGGAGCCCTGATGGCTCGGGACGACCCTGGGAGGATCGGAGTCTCATTCCGAATATCTCTGGGTGGAAGTAGGCTGTTGCTAAACAATGGTTGGGAAAAAGTTCCCCACAGACGGCGCCAAAAGTGTTATCCGAAAATCGTTAAAAGGACGATAATCCAAATAACCACTTTAAAGGGTCAAGATCGAGATTGATCCTGGCCGGAGGGGTATCAAGTGGTTCGATACCGACTAGGTCCCTGCCAATGCATGCATGATAAAGAATACGTGAAATTGAATTGGAATTCGTCTTATTGATCTTTCTTTTCCATTATATGAATACACCGACCATAATTCTATTAGAACACTAGATTACATGAAGGTTTCGATTGAAAATAAAGATCACGGTAGTAATGCGGAGATTTCCGTCGATAAATGGGATGATGGTGGAGATAAGTCTGTGCCTGTCGATAAGTAGCGTGTAGGGTTTTTTCCTTTTTTTTCTCCTCTTCGATGAATAAGTTGTTATATATATAGGTCCTGTTTGCTTGCCATGCACTCCTACAATCTCGGACTAGGGTTTGGCCGCTTGCAGGATCCTCCTTTTTAGGAAATAAAATCGGAGCTTTAATGCGCTGAATTCAGTCTTTCCTTCCTATGAGGAGTCAATCACTCACCTTCCTAGTAGGATTCCTATTATAATGTCCTGCTCAAATTAGGACTTTCTGGCGGGAAAGAGTGT
Organism: Acer campestre; assembly: GCA_954870605.1. Lineage (NCBI taxonomy): Eukaryota > Viridiplantae > Streptophyta > Magnoliopsida > Sapindales > Sapindaceae > Acer > Acer campestre. Next base: position 751,868 of record OX940810.1, on the reverse strand, counting down.
ACCTCCTTTGTACGGTGACGTCTTACTGGCTCTTTTGTGGAGCTTTTAGTTCTTGGTGTTTAGGATCCTGCTTCCTGGTGCTCCTCTGCCCTAGCGGGCTTCCTACATCTAGTAAGCATCCTGCTGATGGCAGTAGGGGGATATCTAGATAGCTTTGTAGTAAGGTGATCAGTAGAACTCCGTGTCGGGGTGCTGCTGATCCATAGGAAGCTGTATCGGGGTGCTGCTGATCCATAGGAAGCTGTATCGGGGTGTAGCGGGGTTCATAGGAAGCCCGGTTATAGCCGGGTTTGATATTGCTGTGAGTTCTAGTGAGTATTTTTGGTTCTCGGTTTCTTTGTTGAGCTAAGATGCTTGGCGGGGTGGACCCCGCTGAAAGAGTTATGTGTTGGGATTAACCGGGGTCCACTCTGTCGTGGTATCCGGGTTGGGTACTGTTATAGCCTTCTTGTGTCGAGGTGAAAAATTCTTCTTTGGTCCTCCGCCAATTTTGGCGGTTAACAGAGTTCTTGTCAGTAAAATTGCAAGGCTAAAATTGAAAACGCTGGTTGTTATGTTAACAATTAGGTGGGACCTAGTCTAACTAGTAAATGGTGCGAACTCCCAAAGGAGGCGTAACATTTATGGGTGTTGGATCACCGTTGAATTTTTTGATTGCGTTATTCATTTAATTCAAGATAAATATTTAAAAGTGCTTTATAATGATTATTTACTTATATATGTTTTGTTTTCATTCAGAAATCATGACCCCATCACTTATGAACATCCTGAAAGATAACACCTTAACTGGAGATAACTATGTAACATGGAAAAGGAAAATTGGGTTGTTGCTGCAAAGTGAAAAACATAAGTTTGTTCTAACCACTCCTAAACCACCTGCTCCTAATATTGAATCAAGCATAGTGCAAAGAGATGAGTATGAGCAGTGGAAGACTTCAGATGATATGGCCAAATGTTATATTATGGCCACTATCTCCGACGTGTTGCAACAGCAGCATGAAGGAATGGAGTCTGCTGCTGATATAATGATGTATCTAGAGGAGATGTTTGCTATGAAGTCCAGGACGACTAAGAGAGAGGCAGTGACTGCTTTTATGAATCTTAGGATGAAACCTGGACAGGCTGTGAAGGATCACATGATGAAAGTCATAGCACATCTCAACATTGCTGAACTGCATGGCGCTGAGATAGATGGTGAGACAAAGATTGATATGGTTGTCAATTCATTGTCAGATTCCTTTGATCAGTTCAAATTGGACTACACTTTGAACAAAAAGGAATACACCTTACAGAGCCTGATGCAAGATGTTCAAAGTGCTAAAAAGATCCTTGTGAAAGGCAAAGGTCAAGAGATTCATGTGGTTGGTAAAGTTGCTACTGTTAAGGCCCGTCAAAAGGTCAAGAAACAACAGAAGAAAAAGCAACTTGGGCCTACCAAGAAGGAGACCAAGAAAGTAACCAAGATCAAAGGGAAATGCTTCCTTTGTGGTGAAAAGGGACATTGGAAGAGAAATTGCCCAAAGTCCCAGAACAAGAAGGAAGAAGGTAATTTGAATTATCTTGAAACATGTTTTTTGGCTGATTCTACAGATTCTTGGATCATAGACTCAGGAGCCACTAATCATGTTTGTTATTCCTTGCAGGGGTTCCAAGAAAGGAGAAGGCTGAATAAGAATGAGATCAATTTGCGCTTGGGCAATGGAACGTTAGTGTCTGCAAGTGCAGTGGGAGATATTGAAACTTTAAATAAAATTATATTTTTTAAAACATATATAGTCGAGTTATTGGTCAATACTCTATGATCACATTTGGTTGCATAATGGAATGATAATCAGAATGGTAATCAGAATGAGAATGAGAATGGAAATTAAAACTAAGTTTTTTGTTTGGTTGGAACTTTATAATTAGTTTCTAAATCAATATTATTTTGTTTGGTTCACAACGGAATGGAATGGAGTTAACTATATTTTGACCAAAATACCCCTAATTATAAAACATTCATAATAACATGATATATTATGGATAATAATAATAAAATATAAAAGTATATTATATATAATATAATAATATATAATATATAATATATAATATATAATACATATCTATTATATATAATACATTATATATAATACATATAATAATATATATATCTCTATATTATATAATATAAATATACATATAAATATATAATTTATAATATGTATATTTATACAATATAATACAATATAATATATATATATATATTAATATATTAATATTATATATATAATATAATATATGTAATAATATAATATATTGATACCATGGCGGGGTAAGATCCATGAATTGCCTAACCAGTGTTTTAGATTGATTTTCCCCAAAGGCACCTGTCCATTGGCTAACAGGGTACTTCTCAGATCAACACCAAGAAAAACAGACAAGGACCTTGAGCCAAAAGAACCAAAATCCAATTTCTGATGTGCAGGATCCTCAACTAGAGGCAAGCACAGAGCATACTAGGATTATTACAGACTATGTATTATCTCCCAAAGAATTAAGAAAGAGAAGAAACTTAGAAAGCCATGAAATTTTTTTAAAACACTTTGAATATTATTGATAAAATTACAATTTATGGAAGCTTGACAAGCATGAAGTAGAGTCTGTTCAGTGTATCTGGATACTACATCGTCCCTACAGATACAATCCTCACAAAAGACTGTTATGGACTACGAATATTAATTATAAGTGGCACGTCAGGGTAAGATCCATGAACTGCCTAACCAGTGTTTTAGACAGATTTTCCCTAAAGGCGCCTGTCCATTGGCTAACAGGGTACTTCTCAGATCAACACCAAGAAAAACAGACAAGGACCTTGAGCCAAAAGAACCAAAATCCAATTTCTGATGTGCAGGATCCTCAACTAGAGGCAAGCACAGAGCATACTAGGATTATTACAGACTATGTATTATCTCCCAAAGAATTAAGAAAGAGAAGAAATTTAGAAAGCCATGAGAATTTTTTAAAACACTCTGAATATTATTGATAAAATTACAATTTATGGAAGCTTGACAAGCATGAAGCAGAGTCTGTTCAGTGTATCTGGATACTACATCGTCCCTACAGATACAATCCTCACAGAAGACTGTTATGGACTATGAATATTAATTATAAGTGGCACATCAGGGTAAGATCCATGAACTGCCTAACCAGTGTTTTAGACTGATTTTCCCTAAAGGCGCCTGTCCATTGGCTAACAGGGTACTTCTCAGATCAACACCAAGAAAAACAGACAAAGACCTTGAGCCAAAAGAACCAAAATCTAATTTCTGATGTGCAGGATCCTCAACTAGAGGCAAACACAGAGCATACTAGGATTATTATAGACTATGTATTATCTCCCAAAGAATTAAGAAAGAGAAGAAATTTAGAAAGCCATGAGAATTTTTTAAAACACTCTGAATATTATTGATAACTGCTTCTTGATTACAAACTGAAAATGGTTCCGTATTTATAGAGGATGGGAATGAAGGCAAACAAAGAAAAGGTGTCTAGGTGGCAGACACCATGATTAAAAGATTCGTCATAGATTCGTCTTAGATAATATTTTTTTGAGGGGCCCCTAGTACTATTACAATATTTTAAATAAAACAAGATAAACACACCGAATATTTTACATGATTAAAGCAAACAAAAGTACAAGCAAAAGTAAAGCATGTAAAACATGGGTCACGAGATGCATGAATCATGAGAGTGTGTCACGGGCTGCTGAGATTGCATGGAGCATGCTTTTCATCATTAGAATCCTCGGCCCCACAGATAAGATAGGGCCACGTGCTGTAGACAAAAGGATCTTGGGAATCTATCATCATGTGGTTTTGTGCTGAGTGTGGGTCTTCAGGGTCAGAAGAATGACGAGGGACATCAGGGATGATAAAATATTCATCTGAGAAATTATTGTTAACATTGCAGAGGAAATTGAGGAGAGGTATTTGGATGGTCTTTGGATAGTATTCTGGATAATTATAAGTGGTGTGCCACTCATAACTAATATTCGTAGTCCATAACAGTCTTTTGTGAGGATTGTATTTGTAGGGACGATGTAGTATCCAGATACACTGAACAGACCCTGCTTCATGCTTGTCAAGCTTCCATAAATTGTAATTTCCCATGAGACTGACGAGTTCACGCTTCCAGGTGTCAAGAGGATTGAACCATTGAAGGAATGTCCACAACAGGGAGTTGTTTAAGGTAGTATTATGGAGGTATCCATACATGGTCTGTAAAGGGAAAACAATGGCATAATGGTGTAAGACAGATAAACACCATAAAAACCATAGGAGTTATGGAGAGAAATAATAGAACGGAGGCATTATGAATGGATCAAGAAATGGTCTGTTGGGGTTGGTAAAATCATGTCGAACACCTTGAGCCTTGATTCTTGCTAGATAAATAGGAAGATGAGACTTAGGAAAATCTGTGATTTGCTGGAGGGAAGGTGATTGTCCATGAGGGATGGAAGATTGGAGTTCTGGAGGAAAATCTCTTACAGTAAAGATATGTGGAGAGGATGATGAGGATGATGAGGCTGAAGTTGCCATGAAGACAAGAGGGATCCAATTGGTGGGGGTGAGAAGGTGAATGGTGGTAGGTTTTGATAGCATGTCTGCCATTATATTGTGATGACCTTTCACGTGCTTAATAGTGAAATCATATCAGGCAAACCAATCCTTGAGTCTTAAAAGTTGTGGATTGGAAGGAATCTTGTTTTGAGACTCGAGAACTTTTGGAAAAGAAGAGTTGTCCATTTCAATGATAAAGTTCTTTGTTCCCAAGTGGAAATCAAATTTCTGGATTCCATTTTTGACTGCAATTATTTCTTTGTAGACAGTATGATAGTGTTGTTGACTGTCTTTGAATTTTCCACTTGCATGTCCACAGTATTGCCTTTTCCCGTGTCGTTCTTCTAGGAGGATGGCCCCCTAAAAAGAATCACTGGCATCTGTCTGAAGGATGAGTTGTCCATCAGAGGGAATTGTAAGAGCTAGCGGTGACTGAGAAATCTTTTTCAATTCAGTCACAGCATGAGTGTGAGACTGATTCTAGGATGGAGGAGTCTTTTTGAGCAATGATGAGGTCGTTTGTGTACTCAACAAAATAGTAAAAATAATAGTTTTTGGTTGATTCTTGAAAACTCTTTTAAAGCCACTTAATCCTTTTAAAATGTGATTTGATAGCAAAATAGTGAGCAAGTTCGTTCCACAGGGAATGGAGTGTTAATTAGATAAATTGACTAATCTTAGAACAATAAAACAAATCATAGAGTTTGATAAATGTGTGGTTTCTAAAGCCACCAATGCTAAACTACTCAAATGAAAATACACAAAAATGTTATGAAAAATAGAATACTCAACACCTTGATAAGAATAGTGATAAAATCAATTAATGAGAGAACTAGGGAATAGATCGATTAACACTTGGATGTGGGTAAGCTACTAGCATCATTAATGTACCAATCTCATTATGTTAACCACTTAGAGGCTTAGATTAGTGGGGTTGATATACCCACCACTAATCTATCCTATCCAATGGGTTCTTAATCACACAAAGGTTGTCAATCCACATGTGAATATATAACAAATTATTCCACTCAAGATAGCAATCAACAAGTGATATACAAGTCAATTATAATGAATGAAATCTAATTAAATTGAATGAATAGAACACATAAGAGATTCATTACAAGCTAGACTAAACCCACAACCAATTGTTCCTCAAATCTATCCCCTAGATTAGGGGTTTAGTTACACATAATTGCAATAAATGAAAAGAAGTAAATGATAAGGAAATAACCCTTGGGTCACCTTCTTTAAGCTCAATCCTTCTTCTCCTCTATGCTCCTAGATGCAAGGAATGGAGGTTGAGGAAATGTCTTGGAATGTGGGTGTTTTGGTGGAAAGTTACTAAGGATTTTGGTGGAGAAATGGTGGGATGAGGAATGATGTAGTGAAGTAATCAAGGTTTTGTGTTGAGGGTTGGATGGATTAGATGAGTTCAAGGAGAGAAATGGAGGATGATGAAAAATGTGCCATGGAAGTTGATCTAGATCTGAAATGAATTCTCTAAGATTTTGCTCTGATTTTCTGATGGTTTGAAAGTGAAGAGACGCTCATATATATACTCACTCATGGACATGTACTGGTAACGACTTGATTCGTTGATGTGGAGCCTTGGTCGCTCTTTGGTCGCTATGGCGACCATGGAGCGTAAAACGGTTAGATGAAAAGGTCGCTCTGAAAACCATCTTTCTCGCTCTTTGTCAAGTGGCGAACATGACCAAAATGTGTAGAGGTCGCTCTTTGTGCATCAAGGTCGCTCTGGCGACCATAAGTGGCGACCTTGGAAATGTGAAGAGGTCGCTCTTTGTGCATCAAGGTCGCTCTGGCGACCATAAGTGGCGACCTAGGAAAAGTGAAGAGGTCGCCCTTTGTGCATCAAGGTCGCTCTGGCGACCATAAGTGGCGACCATGCCTTGAGTGCACTAGGTCGCCACTTGCAAGGGAGGTCGCCAGAGCGACCCCAAGTGGCGACCACACCTGATTGTTTTTGTGACCTTCTGTCGCCATGGCGCTCAAGTGGCGCCCAAGTGGCGACCTTTTGATGCTTTTGGGAACTCTTCTGTCGCCATGGCGCTCAAGTGGCGACCTCCATTGCCCATGTGGCGAAAATGCTCTGTTCTTCTCATTTGTGAGACATTTTTGCACAAGTCCTCCACCTTTATCTCAATTGCTTCTGAAACCTAATAAAACCTGAAACACTCAATTTAACAACATTAAACACGGGGAAATGCCCGAGAATCAAGCAAAAAGAAACGGAAATGAGGGCCAAAATCATACCAATTTTGGCTTGATCAAATACCCCCAAACCAATCTTTTGCTAGTCCTCGAGCAAACATAATAACAAGCACACCCCCAAAAACATGCATAGAGATATTTCAAAGGTTTTTACTTCAAATGATCAATGTGCGAAACCAAAATGAAGAGATTAAAACAGTTATGCCATGGTGAGGATTTAAACATGCAAGAGCGTGTATAGTTATGATCAAAAACGTGCCACCTTAGACATAATTGTACGCAATGCGATCTTACATTCAAAATGCCAAAGCTTCAAAGCAAAGGTACTATTAGTTTAGAATGTAATTCGCTTTGATACTAAATCTCACCGGATTCTCTCTTCTTTTCTCCAAGACTCCTAGGTTCACTCAAATATGTGCATGTGCAATATGAGTTCATGTTATGGCAACAAATTGATTGCACATGCTAAACATTAAAACGCAATTTTCTGAAAAGTGATCTCATGAATGGAATTGCAAGCCATGAATTAGAAAGAACATGCATCAACCAAATTGTACAAAATGGACAATCCTAAAGATCATGAAGGTCTTTTCTTTGGTTGTAATGGGGCCTAAGGTCATGGTGAAACAAAGAATGGACGAAATGGATATCAAGGGACCTAATGATTTCATTAAGGCATACATTCTAATTCTTTAAGTTCCACAAGATTCCCACATATGTTCACACTTCAAGGTGTCCAGGCTCACAATTACACATGTGTATGTTACTCCTATTTTCAACTTGAGTAGCTCAATTACTTCTCTTCCTTTTCTAGGCCCTTTGTGCCTAATTTCTTTATTCCTTTTTCTTTGCTTTTCTTTTCTTGCCAATTCTTTTCTTTTCATGCTCTTCATTTCTTTTCTTTCTTTTCTTTTCTTTTCTCATTCTTTACAAGCTTTTGTTTTCTTTTTCATTTTCAAACATTTCTTGCTTTGCAAGACTCTTACACACATTCACATGCCTTGGTACACACCTTATATTTATACATTCAAAATTTTACATTGAGTTCCTAAGCCTTAGCGAATCGTTTGGTCAAGGTAGGTCAAGTATTTTAAGGCTATAAGGTTCATGTAGATGTGGTTCATGAAAGAAATGCTTCAAATGTGTTTGGCTTCAAATGGGCTTGGGAGCACACATATTCAAGTGGTTGGAAGTGTTTAGGCCAAAGAGGTTTTCACATGCATCGCCTAAAATCATTTCTAAAGATTCGTCCATTAAGCAAAATAAGGCATCCACAAGCAGACCATAATATTCTATGGCAAACAACATTTAGTGCAAATGAGACCAAAACATGCTTGTATGAGTGTTTAGAGTGAGTGTTTAAAGAGTGAATGTTTACAACTCAACGTATGCTTTTTAAAGGCTGTGTTTGTGATCCTCACGGGAATCTCCACTATTAATTCTTAGCCTTCAAGCAAATTTGATCATTCACTCAACATTAAGAGAAAAAGATTAACGCATTTTGTTCAATGACACCCTAAGTGGCATGGTGTTAATCTAAACCAAACACTCACAAACATGCACAATTCCTCACTACATCATGTAAAGAACAATCTCCACAAGCAAAGCATGCTTAAATATGGCAATATCGCAAAAAATTTTTGAAAATTTTGGCACACAATTCTTTTGAAAACCAAGCATCATGGTGTTGCGCAAAAGCACCCCCAAACCTAAATTTGACATTGTCCTCAATGTTTAAAGGTGGAAAATAAACAACAAGCGCAACCCACTAAGTTTCAAGCAATAACCCAACAAGCATGAGCAAAACAAAATATCCCATCATCCGGCATATTGCCCTCCAAATATTCATACACAAAATTCCAACAACACATATAGCAAAGAAGCACAAATGTCCTAAATCCACTACCAAAATCCAATTCACACCCTTATTCAATGCGGAAACAAAATAAAGGCAAAAATGAGAAATAAAGACTAAAGGAAAAGAAATGTGAATAAACATAAATCAACAAAAATAGTCAACAAAATAATCCAAAAGTAAAAACATAAAACTAGCAATATCCCAACAAAATGATAGAAAATGCAAATGATGAAAAGATAACAACGAATCCTAGGAATGCTAGTAGGCCACTACTCTGAATCATCCTCCTCATCCTGCACTACTCTACCCTTCCCTTTCGGGTCCTTCCTTCTCTGCTCCCTAGCTAGTGCTGCTCTCCTAGACTGCTCCTCTCTCCATTTCCTCTGTGCTGCTGCCTCATCAATAGGAGGACCTCCCACATAACGGGGCCCCTGATCAGTCAAGGAACGGGCCATGGCCTCCTCCAACTGTGTTGCCTCCTCAACAGCAGACTGTGCAGTCTGAAATACAAAGTCAGGCTCCTCTGTGCCATGTCCTGAAGGTGCAGTGGGGGTAGGTGGAATCACTGTGGCAGGCTTCTTCGGTCTCCTGACATAAGGAGTGAGCCTAAGATCATGGCGGAGGTCTGTAAAGCCTGTGATCACTGTCTCACTCAAATCCTGAATGAGGCTTTCCAACCTCAGCTGCCTGTCCTCCAAGGCCTTCTGCCTTCCCTCAATATCAAGTTTATCAGCATGAAGGATATCAAAATCACCAGTCTGAGTCCTCCTAATGCGCTGTACACCATCTAGAATCCGAAGACCCAACGGCTGCCCATGATCATCACAAATAGGAGTCTCCTCCTCCTCATCATCATCGTCCTCATCAGGGACTATTCTCTCAAATTCTTCCCTAACACTGGTTTCGGCCTCTGAACTCCGCACTCTCCTACGTTTTCCCCCAGTAGGCATCTCTCCACGCTTAATCATCAAACGTCTCCAGGTGGTCAAGTCCATATCTGATACGGGGGGCTTAAGTGTGTCCCCGGAGATATCCACACCCGCCAACTTGCAGGCTTCTGTGATCAAACAAGGGAAAGGGAGGATATCTGTCTCTGATTCATTCCTCCCAATCCGCTGAATCTCCATCTTTATGATAATCCCCACATCAATAGGCTGCCTCTCACTAATGCTATGTAGAATCCTGGCTGCCTCAAATGGAACAGTGGACCTGTGGGAAACCGGTCTCAGGGAAGAATGGAGGAAGATGTGCCAAAAGGCGTGCTCAATCTTCAAGTTTGACTGCCTGAGAGGGAACCGCTTCACCATCCATATGGTCATAGGAGTGATGGTCATCGTATTTGCAAATTCTACCAAATTCTTTACGTACAAAGGATTCGTGGTGATCCCTTCCACCATCCTCTCACGTAACCCTTCAATTTCCAACAAAGTTGTCCCAAAATAGATGTTAATGTCCGGTGCGTTTAAGTACACGGGAACCCCTCTCACAAGAATGGGACCACCTCTCATATACTCTCCTGGATTCATCCCCGCGTAAAACTCTCTCACCAAACCTTCACTGTAATATGGCGGAGTAGCCGCTAATCCTCCCCATCCCAAGTCATTCACTGTTGTTGGGACAGGGGTATCCCTCAAGCTCTCCAAATCAATTCCCCTCTCAGGCCACATTTTCTTCTCAGCAAAAGTTTCCATACGATCATCGAAATTTCTGTTTAGTGTGCAGTCGGGAATTACCCTCTTCCTAGGAGTGTTGGTCTTGCTACCCTTGCCCCCCTTGTTTGGCAACTTCATCTTCGGAGCCATTTTTCACCCCCAAATTCGGACTAACTTTCTGACAGAAATCCGGCAGCACAACGGCTCTATAATAACACTCCGGCACTCACCAATGTGCACCACAATCACCCAAATCCACTTCAATATTGTCACAATCACTTCTATATGAACAAATCACACAAAAATCCAATCCTAAGCACTAATCACTTCAAATCAAACTCAAAACCACCCTTAGTAATTCTAGATGCAATGTAGGACGGATTTGATCAAAAGAATTGAAGAACTAGAGTGAATTCTTACCAAGTTTGGAGATTACGTGCGTGCCACGGCTTTGGAATTGAGAGAATTTGAGAAGAGAGGACTGTTGTGTGTGTGCGGCGTTATGTTTGAGCTGCATCCCTTATAAGTGAACGCCCTATGTCGCCACTTGTGTCCTCGGTCGCTCTGGCAACCAAATGGCGACCAAGAAGAAATTTCTTGTTTGCATGTGGTCGCCATTTGCACAAGTGAGGTCGCTCTGGCGACCAAATGGCGACCATACCTGATAACAAAGGTCGCCATTTGCACAAGTAAGGTCGCTCTGGCGACCAAATGGCGACCATACCTGATAACAAAGGTCGCCATTTGCAACATGTGGGTCGCCCTGGCGACCATGTAAGTGGCGACCTCTGAATTCTTCATGTAAGAGAGGTCGCCATTTGTGTGCAAAGAGCGACCAAATGGCGAACCTGACTTAAAATCCTCTTCTAAGTGCATTTTATCACCTGCAAAGAACAAAATCCACAATAAGCTCATACTTCAACTTCTAACAAGGATGGAGGGACAATTATTCAGAAAAACAAAATGAACAAAAGAAAAACACACAACAAGCAAAAATTAAACACAAACATAATTATTCATGGCATGAAATGTAAAAACCGAATATAAATCCAACTACCGCATCATACTATGCGAAATGGAATCATGATGCTCATCATCCAAGTCAATCATGTTATAACTCAATTTTTTCTTGACTACCCAAATTGGTCCTCTAGACTCATCTCGGACTTGATTGACCAAATCCTTCCTAACCCAAATTTGCTTAACATGGTTAGATCTCCTTAGAGGCCTATTTTTATCATTATTGGCATGCTTCAAAAATTCAAAACATTTAGACTTTACATGACCCTTTCTATGACAAAAATAACAAGTTAAAGGATATGAAGGAAATCTTCCCTTTTTCATTGGAGATTTATGTCTTGAGGGACCGTTATTGGTGAGTTCCTTGATGGCTTGATCCATCCGATCTATCTCCACCAAAAAGTCGCACTCCTTTACCTTAGCAACTTTCAAGGACATCTCCTTCTTGCTCAATTCCTCCTTCAACTCCTCAAGTGCCTTGTTCTTGGCATCTACATTCATGAGAGTCTTCCTCATCTTTCTTAAGGATTCTTCCTCAAATTCTTCGGTGAGCCTAGCCAAATCTTCAAGTTCTTTCACCGTCACCTCATTCTCCATTGTGAGAGCCATGTTGACCTTCTTAAGCTTATGATTTTTCCTTGCTAAGTCATCAAGCTTCTTTTCCAAGGCATACTTCTCCGCCTTAAGAACCTCTACCTCAAGCATGAGCTCTTGGTTGGAATTCTTGAGCTCTTCTATTTCCGAGTCACCTATACTCTCCACTTCGGCCTCTTGGCTATCCTTTTCAAACAATTGCACCAAATCACACACCTTTCCACCCGTTAACCTTGGTGAATGCAACTCAACCACATAGCAACTCTCAATGCTTTTTAGGTCATCATTGCATATGGTTATATCGATCTCAAGTTCCTTCTCAAATGCATGCATACAAACTTTCTTCTTGCAAACATCGATCTTCATTTGAGCGGTAGCCATGAATGGTCTACCAAGGAGAACTTGCCACTCCCTAACATCATTTGACTTGTCACCAATGTCTAGAACAACGAAATCCGTTAGCACCTTTACTCCTTCAATGACAATTGGGACATCCTTTAGTTCACCACATGATGAAAGTGAGGTTTGATCCGCTAGCATAAGCTTCTTCCCGGATGGCTTCAATCCTACCAAACCCAACCTTTCATAAGTAGAAAGGGGCATCATGCTCACACTTGCCCCTAAATCTAGTACTCCTTTAAGCACTCCACTATTTCCTATTGAAATGGGAATCACAAAGCTTCCCGGATCTCCCACTTTCTGGATGTATGCTTCTTCAAACAACAATGCCTCATCTCTAGCTCCATCTTTCTTGACAAAACTTCCTTCCTTAGCTTGCTCTGTGTGGCTTGGAAACTTCCCCTTTTCTTGTTTTTGAAGAGCCTCGGCGATTTGCCCCATTTGGGTCTCCAATTTCCCAAAGGATGCCTCTAGATTGCCAAACCTTTGGCCACTAGCTTGCATGAAGCTTGTCAAGGTGTTCTCAGCTCTTTGGAACCCTTGCATCATACCTCTCATCTCTTCATCAATATTTCGGCGAGGTTGATACGAGCTTGGTTGAGCATTGTTGTTGTTGTCCCATTGGTTTCCTCCCCATTGGTTTCCTCCTTGGGGAAACCCTCCTTGTGGGTATCCTCCTTGTGATTGGTTTTGCCGGTAGCCTCCTTGTGAGCTATTGCCTTGATTGTTCATTCCTTGTTGTTGACTTGGACGGTAACCCCCTTGTGAGCTACCCCCTTGATTGTACACCCCTTGTTGTTGATTTCCTTGTTGTTGGTTTCTTGGTGGTGGGTTTAGAATGTTGTTGTTGTTTGACCAAGAAAGATTTGGGTGGTTCCGCCATGGTTGAACATAGTTGTTTCCTTGACCTTGGAATCCCATAGCTTGAACTTCCTCGTGCTCTTGACCTTGACCTTGAAAAGTGTCCTCAAACCCTTCATTTTCATTAAATTGCCCGCTAGAGCTTCCTTCTTGTCTTCCTAGCAACTTAACTCCCGCTTTCTGCAACCCCAAACTTTCAATATGAGAAGTTAAGGTTTCCACCCTTTTGTTTATCCTTGAGATTTCAATTGCGGTTTCCGTGCTAGCATTCACATCAAACTTCCCACCTCGAATACTGTTGGCATTCCTTTGTTGAGAGTTTTGTGCCAACATCTCATAGATGTCGTAGATCTCCGAAGCGGTCTTGGTATCATAAGAACCTCCACAAGCGTTATCCACCAACACTTGGGAGAACCGAGTTAGACCCCCTTGGAAACAAGACACCTTGTATTCCTCAGTGAACATGTGAGGAGGGCATTGGGCCACAAGGCGTTGATACCTCTCCCATGATTCATGAAATAGCTCCCCCTCACTCTCATAAAAATCGGCTATCTTCACCTTCAACTCCTTTGCTTTCCTAGCCGGAAAGAATCTGTTGAAAAACACCTTGCAAATCTGGCCCCAACTCGTCAATGATCCCGGCCTAAGCCCCATGAGCCATGTCATACCCGCATCCTTCATGCAATATTGGAAGCAACGCATTTGCAATTGTTCGCGTGTGAGCCGCATGATGGGGAAGGTCTCTATAATAGCACTATACTCCTTCATGAACTGGAGGCAGTCTTCATTCAGCTTCCCATGAAATGACGGCAATAAGTTGACGTGCATCGTCTTCAACTCATAACCCCTAGCCACCGGGTCTAGCACTATCGGTGATGGTTGGTTCCCGATATCCGGCAAGGCATACTCACCCATGGTCATCCTTTGACCCCGGTTGGTTTGAGTTTCTTCCGTCATCTCCTCTCTCAAAGGAGCTTCGTCTTCCCTACCATGTTGTTGTCCTTCGGTACTCATATCTTGACTTGGAATTGGTTCAAACTCTCTCACACGGCTAGTGCCTTCTAGTGGGGGATGAACACCTCTACCTAGAGATCTCCTACCGTGCATAAAACTGAGCACCTGAAAGAGGAATAAATAAAGAGATACAAGGAAAGAAAAGAAAGTAAAAACAACACTATGAACAAATCAATAATCACAAAACAAAATTTTAAACTAACAATTCACAAAATACCAATAAAATGCGAAGAAAAGTCAATATATGTAATCAACGCTACCATTCCCCGGCAGCGGCGCCATTTTTGATGAGGTCGTTTGTGTACTCAACAAAATAGTAAAAATAATAGTTTTTGGTTGATTCTTGAAAACTCTTTTAAAGCCACTTAATCCTTTTAAAATGTGATTTGATAGCAAAATAGTGAGCAAGTTCGTTCCACAGGGAATGGAGTGTTAATTAGATAAATTGACTAATCTTAGAACAATAAAACAAATCATAGAGTTTGATAAATGTGTGGTTTCTAAAGCCACCAATGCTAAACTACTCAAATGAAAATACACAAAAATGTTATGAAAAATAGAATACTCAACACCTTGATAAGAATAGTGATAAAATCAATTAATGAGAGAACTAGGGAATAGATCGATTAACACTTGGATGTGGGTAAGCTACTAGCATCATTAATGTACCAATCTCATTATGTTAACCACTTAGAGGCTTAGATTAGTGGGGTTGATATACCCACCACTAATCTATCCTATCCAATGGGTTCTTAATCACACAAAGGTTGTCAATCCACATGTGAATATATAACAAATTATTCCACTCAAGATAGCAATCAACAAGTGATATACAAGTCAATTATAATGAATGAAATCTAATTAAATTGAATGAATAGAACACATAAGAGATTCATTACAAGCTAGACTAAACCCACAACCAATTGTTCCTCAAATCTATCCCCTAGATTAGGGGTTTAGTTACACATAATTGCAATAAATGAAAAGAAGTAAATGATAAGGAAATAACCCTTGGGTCACCTTCTTTAAGCTCAATCCTTCTTCTCCTCTATGCTCCTAGATGCAAGGAATGGAGGTTGAGGAAATGTCTTGGAATGTGGGTGTTTTGGTGGAAAGTTACTAAGGATTTTGGTGGAGAAATGGTGGGATGAGGAATGATGTAGTGAAGTAATCAAGGTTTTGTGTTGAGGGTTGGATGGATTAGATGAGTTCAAGGAGAGAAATGGAGGATGATGAAAAATGTGCCATGGAAGTTGATCTAGATCTGAAATGAATTCTCTAAGATTTTGCTCTGATTTTCTGATGGTTTGAAAGTGAAGAGACGCTCATATATATACTCACTCATGGACATGTACTGGTAACGACTTGATTCGCTGATGTGGAGCCTTGGTCGCTCTTTGGTCGCTATGGCGACCATGGAGCGTAAAACGGTTAGATGAAAAGGTCGCTCTGAAAACCATTTTTCTCGCTCTTTGTCAAGTGGCGAACATGACCAAAATGTGTAGAGGTCGCTCTTTGTGCATCAAGGTCGCTCTGGCGACCATAAGTGGCACTCATCAAAAATGTAAAAATAATAGTTTTTGGTTGATTCTTGAAAACTCTTTTAAAGCCACTTAATCCTTTTAAAATGTGATTTGATAGCAAAATAGTGAGCAAGTTCGTTCCACAGGGAATGGAGTGTTAATTAGATAAATTGACTAATCTTAGAACAATAAAACAAATCATAGAGTTTGATAAATGTGTGGTTTCTAAAGCCACCAATGCTAAACTACTCAAATGAAAATACACAAAAATGTTATGAAAAATAGAATACTCAACACCTTGATAAGAATAGTGATAAAATCAATTAATGAGAGAACTAGGGAATAGATCGATTAACACTTGGATGTGGGTAAGCTACTAGCATCATTAATGTACCAATCTCATTATGTTAACCACTTAGAGGCTTAGATTAGTGGGGTTGATATACCCACCACTAATCTATCCTATCCAATGGGTTCTTAATCACACAAAGGTTGTCAATCCACATGTGAATATATAACAAATTATTCCACTCAAGATAGCAATCAACAAGTGATATACAAGTCAATTATAATGAATGAAATCTAATTAAATTGAATGAATAGAACACATAAGAGATTCATTACAAGCTAGACTAAACCCACAACCAATTGTTCCTCAAATCTATCCCCTAGATTAGGGGTTTAGTTACACATAATTGCAATAAATGAAAAGAAGTAAATGATAAGGAAATAACCCTTGGGTCACCTTCTTTAAGCTCAATCCTTCTTCTCCTCTATGCTCCTAGATGCAAGGAATGGAGGTTGAGGAAATGTCTTGGAATGTGGGTGTTTTGGTGGAAAGTTACTAAGGATTTTGGTGGAGAAATGGTGGGATGAGGAATGATGTAGTGAAGTAATCAAGGTTTTGTGTTGAGGGTTGGATGGATTAGATGAGTTCAAGGAGAGAAATGGAGGATGATGAAAAATGTGCCATGGAAGTTGATCTAGATCTGAAATGAATTCTCTAAGATTTTGCTCTGATTTTCTGATGGTTTGAAAGTGAAGAGACGCTCATATATATACTCACTCATGGACATGTACTGGTAACGACTTGATTCGCTGATGTGGAGCCTTGGTCGCTCTTTGGTCGCTATGGCGACCATGGAGCGTAAAACGGTTAGATGAAAAGGTCGCTCTGAAAACCATCTTTCTCGCTCTTTGTCAAGTGGCGAACATGACCAAAATGTGTAGAGGTCGCTCTTTGTGCATCAAGGTCGCTCTGGCGACCATAAGTGGCGACCTTGGAAATGTGAAGAGGTCGCTCTTTGTGCATCAAGGTCGCTCTGGCGACCATAAGTGGCGACCTAGGAAAAGTGAAGAGGTCGCCCTTTGTGCATCAAGGTCGCTCTGGCGACCATAAGTGGCGACCATGCCTTGAGTGCACTAGGTCGCCACTTGCAAGGGAGGTCGCCAGAGCGACCCCAAGTGGCGACCACACCTGATTGTTTTTGTGACCTTCTGTCGCCATGGCGCTCAAGTGGCGCCCAAGTGGCGACCTTTTGATGCTTTTGGGAACTCTTCTGTCGCCATGGCGCTCAAGTGGCGACCTCCATTGCCCATGTGGCGAAAATGCTCTGTTCTTCTCATTTGTGAGACATTTTTGCACAAGTCCTCCACCTTTATCTCAATTGCTTCTGAAACCTAATAAAACCTGAAACACTCAATTTAACAACATTAAACACGGGGAAATGCCCGAGAATCAAGCAAAAAGAAACGGAAATGAGGGCCAAAATCATACCAATTTTGGCTTGATCAAGCAACGTGGAGAGAACTGCAGTGTGCTGACTAACATATGGGATAAAGTCTCTGATAAAATTGACGATGCCTAAAAATTGCTAGACTTGTTTAGGAGTTAGGTTTGAATCAGGAAATAATAATATATTATTTTTGGAAAGGAGAGTATTTTTAGAATGGAGTTGGGGCATATGAGGGTATTTATGGAGTATAAATTTTAGTTTGGAATTGAAAGGCATTCCATTGATTTTTGGATGGAATGCCCATTCAACCAAAATGGTGGAATCACCATTCCATTACATTTTAACAAACCAAACAAATGGAATGATTTTCTTTCCATTCCATTCCATCCAACGAAACATGGCCTATAGGAGACTCGTGACATCAATTGTAATGAGCATGATTTAGAATACAACTCTCACTACAGGAGAGATATTTCTCAACATGTATCTTGCAATTTAATGAACAAATGTAAGACTCAGATTACTAATTTATATAGGTAATTAAATTATTAATGTGTCTCTTAGTATGAAACAAGAGGGTGCAAAATAAATAAACAATTTTTTAAAAATTATTTTTTTGAATTTTTTTAAAAGTAAATGATTTAAAAATAAATTTATTAAATTTAAAATTATACTTATCCAATATCGGTTTGTCCAAAAACCGATATCTTACTGTAAAATAAATCCATATCAGGATTTTGTTTGGTGTTGAAAATAAGAAGTAAAAGTTAAAAAAAATTATTGAAGATAAATAAAATTTTTTTGTAAAAACTGTCAAGAAATTGCAATTCTTGACAATTTTGACAGTTTTTTAAAACCGTCAAGAAAAAACTATCAACAAAGAAAATTTTTCTTGTAGTGCACTTTGGTTTAATGTGACCAACCACATTACAATAATGACAAACCAGAATAAATTCATGAAAGTTGCCATTTGGGTGAGATTGTACCCATGGTGAAGGCTCCTTACTCTTCTTGATTTTGCTCTTAAACTTGGAAAAATTGGTCTTTGAAATCCTCTTGTTCCTTAATGACTTGTTGTAAGTTCCTCAATGACTTGTTGTAAGTTCCTCAAGTTTGATTGGCTTATTTCAATGACAAACCACATTTGGGGTTTGTAATGTAAAGGTAGCTTAGGCATTTAATTGTTGGTGATCAAGCTCAACAAAGGCCCTTCTCAAGGCCTCAAAATGATAAGCATTTCAAATGTAAAACACTTGTGCTTATTTGCATTGAAAATACTTAGTTGCACACACACACAACTCATACATATCTATACCTCTTGTATGTTGAAAATAAATATATGACGAGTCCTAATATAATCTAGATGGGGTGGGGGGAATAGATTTTAATCCTTTTTTACTAATTTTCGAGATTAATCAAGATTACAAAAACAACCCCAACTAGTCAACAAATAAAATCAAGTGTAGAGAATGCGGAAAGTAAATAACACATGATTTTTACGTGGAAACCCACACGGGGAAAAACCACGGGCTGTTTTATGCGCCACACTAGAACCTCAATCCACTACTTGCAAATACGATTACAATCTAGGTTGACCGCATCACACCTAAGATTACTAATCCGTCTTTGCTACCCACGGGCCTTTAGAAGTGAATCTAGTTCATGCTTGCAAACTACCAAAAGGCAAATACAAGACTTGACTCTAATTGAAGAGATAAAACAACCTAGTGTGAATATGTGCAATATTCAAGATGATCAAAATGCAAGGTTAGACATTTTAGCTTATCTAGGCATGGATGAACATGTTAGACATTCCTAGATATCATTTTATTAAGTGGCATGCATAAAGCACATCAAAATAGGCAACAAAGTCCTATATGCAATATCTACCACAATACAACTCACAAAACACAATAAATGCTATCTTGAAACTAGTCAAGTCATAAAGATGCAATCTTGAGACTAGTCAAGTAATAAATGAGCTATCTTGTAGAGAAAGAACATGTGAAATGATGCAAGTGATGTTCTAGCTACAAGTCATGTGAGCAAAGATGAAAACCCTATGAGAATCAAACTAGAACATGTTAGATGATGAATTAAACATACAAGTATGATGGGTTTTTGTGTTTTGAGTAATAAAAAAGTGATCTTGATACCTTGGCTTTGAAGACACTTAGAAGCTCTCAAAAAGATGTAATTTTTTCTCTAAAAATGAGCCAAGGCAAATAAGACATATATATATGAGATCCAAGTGAAATGAGGTCGTTTTGGGAAAAAACGTTTCAGATTCCCATCAGGTGCGCTGGTCGACTAGCGCACCCACACCAGCCCAAAGCATTTACGTGCACCTTGCGCTGGACGACCAGCGCAACTCACAGGCGCACGACCAGTGGCACATCTCTGGGAGAGTTGCGCTGGTGAGGCTGCACCTGACGACCAGCGCAGCACCAGTGGCACATCTCTGGGAGAGTTGCGCTGGTGAGGCTGTGCCAGACGATCAGCACAGCACTAGCTGCAAACCTTTGCTAAGGTTGCACTGGTGACTTGCGCTAGTGCAGCTCCTGTGGACCAGTGCAATGCGCGGGTCAGCGCAGGTCAGGGCACCAATGCACACACCTAAGGCTAGCAAAACACAAGAAATATGTGCAAGTGTGATTTGTGTGAAATACAAACATACAAGCAGTAAATATCACACATGCATGCTAGAGAGTGTGTGTGTGCAACTAAATCTCTTCAAATGAGAGTCAAGATCAAGTAGCTACATTCCATAAAGCTCTTGAAAACCACAATGAGGTCCTTAAGCATTTGAGAAGAAAATCTTCAATCTTAAGCTACCCTTACAGGATTGAACCCCATTGTGATTTTGTCAACGAAATAAGCCAATTAAAAAGTGAGGCCCTTACATATGTTATATGTTTATATGTGTGCATTCAAGTTCTTGAACTCTCTTCATGCATGTTTAAATTGATTGCATCTTGTTTGATAATTGCCATGATAGTTTAGGCATTAGGATGCATGTTGGTGTAGGGGTCGCTGTACATGCGCTGTACAAAGCACTATATGTACAGCGCCTATCTGAGACCTGATGCATTTTGGTCCAAGGCGTTGTACAGTCATCCTATGACGTGACTTTATTTATGACTGGTTCACAAGATATGTGCGTTGTTGTCTTTCCGCAAGTGCACGGATCATTGCGATCGCGTAGTAGCAAGTATGGTTCGTTCCACAGGAAGATGGAATCCGTTAACCGTATCTAATTCTAGAGTTTATGAAAGCAATGTAAATGGAATACGGTGCGGTGTGTGTGTGGAGATGCAAACAACCTAACTAACTAAAGTTATAAATGTAGCCAGGCATCTTGGCTATCTAATTAGTCTACTTCTAATTACGTTCTACTCCTAAAGGCTAGACACCCGAACTACGAAAACAATGATGGCTGGGAGATAAGCAAGATATGAGACACACGTGGGATATCGGTTAACCAAACACAAGATGCAAATCATGTAAATTGTTTAACATGTGAATTCAATTAATCCAGTAAAGGGTTCATTCTCTTGATTATGGAATTACTGAAATCATGTCATCACTCTCCAAGTCGGAAGAGTGATTGTGTTTAGATTTAGACCCATTAAGCACAAGAACATATAAACAAAAGTTAAAGTGGCAAGTCATGCATACACAAACTATTTCCATTCCATAGAGCTAATAGCCAAGATGTTAGGTTTTTAGTTTGTGTTGGCATATATTCCATATCAAAACGTTGTTCATCTTGTATTATTTAGTGGTCGTATTGATGATGATTCAAAGCTTCAAAGAAAGAAAGACTCAACTACAATGCATGCAAGATGGTGGCTTGATAAGGGGAATTAGCTTCATTGCTCATCAAAGGTATAATTGACTTCATTCCTCTTACAAGGCAAAGGCACACACACACAAATCATTCATAAGTGTTCCTAATGTAGGAAAAAAATACGTGCACGCAGTGGAAGCGAGACTAAAAGAGAATTTAGCATATTTTAAAATTTTTTCCATATTGAACCTTAACCCTTTAATTAATTAATCATACATACGAAAAGATGAAATACCTTTGTCGCGTGATCCGATTGACTAACGTCGATGGTAATCCGTTAGATCTTCCAAAACCGATCACGAACGTGAATCACCTAGGAGCGTGGTCTTCCTTCTTTGAATTGTGAACCTGAGAATGGACAAACAAACACTTTTCTGATTTTGTTAGTCACTATAATCTCCAAAAGGTTGCTAAGAATGTTCTGGTCACTTTTGAATTCACAATCGTAAGATTGAAATTCGCGTGAACCTAATTCGAAAGTGTGTACAAGATCTCTTGATGTTAAGATCACTAGTACACTATTGAAGCAAGAACAATTCTTCTCTCACAATCCACCTTGGCCGAATTCTCACTATTAATAGAGTAGGATTTTATTTTTTCTCTTTAGCAAAAGAAAATAAATTCTTCAAAGAAAAATCTAGGGTTGGCCGAAAATTCTCACTATATATTTATAGTGACCGAATTTTCTGCCCTATATCATTTAGGGTGGCCGAAATCCTACCCTAGTTAATTTAGGGTTTCTAAATTCCTACCTTGTCCAACAAGGTGATCACCAAAGTCCTTTTCCAAATAGGATACAAAGACTTCTTTAGAATTCAAACCCTAATCCAACTCTTTAGTGTATTTGTGACTATATAAAAGACTTCCTAATTTGACTAAACAAATAAAGTCTTTTATATTTAATATACTACTAATAGTAGTATACTACTAGGAAACATATTTCCTAATCAGAAAAAGATTTGATTCTTAATTAAATAATTAATTAACATATTAATTAATTTCCATTTAATTAAATAATAAAATAAGACAATATAATGGGCTAATAAATTAGCCATTGCCGCCCATGACTAGAATTTGGGCCTTCATATTGTTTTCTTATTTTTTAAATCCATTTAGACTTTAATAAAAAGCCCACATGTGAACTAGACCCATTCTTACTAAAAGAAACAAGCTCACACGCCTTTCATTAATATATTAATATAATTAAACAGCCCATTAAATAAATAATGTGCAAATTATATTCTTAATATATTAAATACAATTCTAAATGGACCCACAAATAGTCCGGTAGAATATATCAAGTGATTCATGCAAGTCCATGCGGATTGGGGATCTTGACGGGCCTATCTAAATTTAAGCTCCAATAGACATAACCCAATCACAATCAACAAATGATTCACTTAGGTTCAATCTATTAATTTAAGTTAATTCCACTAAAGAACTAAAATTGCACTCTTAAATAAAGATGGAATAAGTTAACGATACTCATTCATACCCTAGAGAATCATATGGGAGATAGAGAATCCTCGTGAAGAATATTAGTAATCGCCAAGAGCTCATAGACCGCTTATAGCTCTCCAAGTTACCATATTTACTCATATGACCACACTTTGAACTTGGATATATATTATGACTTGTCCAGAAGTCATCTTTCAATAGACACTATTGAAAACTCAACGTTAAGATTTCATATCCAAAACCACAAAGCATCCATATGATGATATTCTACTCACATTTAATAAATGGAGCCACGATGTCCATATCTATAAATGGAGTCTTCTATAGATTAACAAATGAATACCACCAAACTATCGATAATAGACTATGTTATATAATCGTACTCATTGATAGCTCAAATGATAGCTCAAATGATAACTCTTGCAACCATAAGTCCATCATTTATCTCAGGATTAAGATAGACTCTCCGATTGTCCTGATAATGAAAAGACTTTTATCTATTGACGGTTCTAGAAAAGTATTTCATTGTGATCCAGTTCAATGCACCCAGTGCACTAGATTCTTTTACTCGAAGACCCTTTGATGATTTTAGACTCATCACAACACATTTGATCCCACTCAAATGCTAGTAAAAGAATTCTACAACTTTAACAAGATAAAGGTGCCCAACCTTTAACTTAAGTTTTGAACGTTATTCAAGACTAACTAAAGAATTGTGTCTACCTCATTCATATCCAGATGTACGAACAATTCTTCTTTTCTCATAGTCTTTTGACCTTATGATTATTTACTTCTACAATTATAATAATAAATGCTATATAAGATTTTGTTAACAAACATAAATCACTTTATTAATATGAAAAGATTGTCAAGTACAACATTACACTCTTGCTATTGAGCATAACCCTAACAATCTCCCACTTGCGCTATAGCAAATGTGTCATATCTCTCATTCCCATATTCTCTAGGTGCCCATAAAAACTTTTCTGTGGTAGAGCCTTTGTGAAGGGATTCGCTAGATTTTCTGCTGACGCGATTTTGGTAATCGTCACGTCACACCTATGCACAATCTCTCTAAGAAGATGATACTTCCTTTCAATATGTTTCCCTTTCTTATGACTTCTTGGTTCTTTCGAATTAGCCACTACTCCACTGTTGTCATAGTAGATAGTGATCTGCTTATTCGCACTAGGAACCACTTCTAAGTCAATCAAGAATTGGCGGAGCCAAACAGTCTCTTTGGCAGCTTCGCATACAGCAACATACTCAGCTTCCTTGGTGGAGTCAGCAATACATGATTGTTTGATACTCCTCCATATGACTGCTCCTCCTCTAAGAGTAAACACAGATCCTGATGTGGAATTTCTGGAGTTAGAATCTGACTGGAAATCAGAATCTGTTTACCCTATGAGAATCAAATCCCCTCCAGAGTATACAAGCATATTGTCTCTCGTTCTCCTGAGATACTTGAAAATATGCTTGACTGTCGTCCAATGATCAGGTCCAGGTTTCGATTGAAACCCGCTAACTATGCCAACAGCAAAACAAATATCTAGTCTAGTGTAGAGCATTGCATATATGAGACTTCCAACTGCTGAGGCATATGGAACCCTACTCATGAATTGCTCTTCATGCTCATTCTTAGGAACTTGTTCCTTAGAAAGTTTGATTCCATGCCTGAAAGGTAACATACCTTTCTTATAATCTTGCATGGAAAACCTAGACAAGATTTTATCTATGTATGAAGCTTGGGATAGTGCAATCGTTCTATTCTTTCTATCCCTTATTACTTGGATACCATGAATATAACTTGCTTCTCCTAAGTCCTTCATATCAAATTGTTTTGCTAACCATTTTTTTACTGATGTCAATACACCTACATCGTTTCTGATGAGTAGTATATCATCAACATAAAGAATTAGTAAAAGTTCAAAAATAAACACGGTGTGTATACAATATTAATCTAGGGGGGGGGGGGTGAATAGATTTTAACTAATTTTCACCCAATTTTCGTTTAAGGTCATTATTCCGAAAATGCCCCTAATAGTCAATATAAAAAACAACAAGTGTAATATGGTGCGGAAATATAAATGACACTTGATGTATACGTGGAAAACCCAACCACTAGGAAAAAACCACGGGCTGTTTAGTGCGCCACACTTGAACCTTGAAATCCACTAATTGAAATGAAGTTTACAACCTATGTAGACCTCGTCTAACACTCCGGTCTGTAACCCCCCACTTCTACCACGCGGGCCTTTAAAAGTGGCTCTAGTCCATATTGCTTGTGGCCTAAGCAACCTTAGCCAACAAGACTTAATTTCTCAATAAAGAGATAAAACAACCTATGTGTGAATATATGGAAATACTCAATACATGCATATAAGAGCTAGGCAACCCTATATGCTTATCTAGGATGATAATATGGCAACAAATGCAATCCTAGATATCAATTTCTAAATGACATGTCAAATAGCTTAGCTAACAATAGATTATAAAAACCTAGATAGCTATCACAATACAACACTCAATCATGTCATCACAAACAATCTCTATTTTGAATATAAGATATTAATCTAAGATCATTCAAATAATAAAAGAGATGCCTTGATAAATAAAACACTAAATATCAATGATAAAAGTGAAGAACATACCAAGGGAAGTGTGATGACCAATACTCACTCAAATAAGCAAACTAACTATGCTAGAAAATGCTTAGATGATCTTTGATGCATATGTGTATACTTTGAGTGTATAAAAATGAGTTCTTGATTTGATTTTCTCTCCAAAATCTCTCTTTCAAGTTTAGGGTTCTTTTGAGTCAGAGAACTGAGTTAGAGAAATGAGAAAGTCTGATATTTATAGGCATCAAGAACAGGGCAAGTGAAAAGACAATTTTGCCCTTGAAATCACCGATCGGCGGTTTCATTCTGCGGTCGTGGCCGCAGAATGTTACTGCCGAATTGAACCCGAGAAGCAGGGGATCATTCGGCGACCAGATTCGACGGTCGATCGAAACCGCTGATCAAAACCCAAAAAGAAACCGACCTAAAATATCTAATTCGACGGTTTCAATTCAGCGGCCAGGCCGCCGATTAAACCGCCGAACAGAACCCGAGAATAATAAATGCATCAGGTCTATTCGGCGGTTTCGATTCGGTGGCCTGATCGCTGATCGTAACCGCAGATTCAGTCCAGAGCTTTCTGGAATCAAACGACGGTTTCATTCGGCGGTCAGTGCCGCCGATCAAACCGCCGTTTCACCAATGATGGTGAAACCAAAGGAGAAGCCAAGGTCATTCTCCGAAGGCGATCTTCGCGCAAAACCAAGCACATTATCGTGCAAGCGCGGACGTTTCCGAAAATATTCGAGAAACGAATTACACGACACAAAACACACAACAAGATATGACAAACAATGTGTTAGTGTGAAAAGTGACATTTGAAGAGAATGCACACTAAAGTAAAGCATACATATGCAAACATTACAAGTGAGTGTGTGCAACTAAATCTCTTCAATAAGAAAGTAAGCACAAGATATACCTTTGAGTGCTTGTCCACCTTGAGGTCTTGAGAAGGGTCATTGAGCAAGAACACCTATCACCTAAGCTACCCTTTACAAACAACCCCAATATGTGGTTTGCACACGAAATAAGCCAAACAAAAAACCGGGAATCCTTACAATTAGGAAAACCAACTTGTCGCCTTTGATCCTTTTGTATACACAAGGTTCATTAAGGTTCTGAACAAATCCAAAAACTTTCACTGCTTGATCGAACCTTATGTTCCAGGATCTGGATGCTTGCTTTCATCCATATATGGATTTTTGCAATTTGCATACCTTTTCCACTTGGCCTTTTTCAATGAATCCTTCTGATTGCATCTTATAGATACTTTCGTCAAGACTTCCATTAAGGAAAGCTGTCTTGACGTCCATTTGCCAAATCTCTAAATCTAAAGATGCCGCAATGGATAAGAGTATTCTAATGGATTTAAGCATGACCACAGGAGAGAAGGTTTCCTCGTAATCGATAGCTTCATTCTGTGTGTAACCTTTAGCTACTAATCTAGCTTTAAAGGTTTCCACCTTTCCATCCATACCTCTTTTCCTCTTGTATACCCACTTGCACCAAATGGGTTTTATCCCTTTAGGCAAGTCTACAAGGGACCCGACTTTGCTATTGAACATGGACTCAATCTCAGATTGCATTGCCTTTTGCCAATGGCGACAATCAACATCCTCCATTGCTTCCTTATATGTGTAGGGATCATCGTTGTCCAGGAGATTCTCCACTGATTCTCCCAGACCGATGTATCTCTCGAGTTGTCTTATAACCCTCCCACTATGACGAGGAATGGTAGGTTGTTGTCTTGTGATGGTTCGGAACTAACAATTGGGCTAGGTTGTGAAACCTCTTGTGGAATTGTATCTCCTGAAATCTCATTCAAGACAATTCGACTTTTAGGTATAAACTCATTCATATAGTCCTTTTCCAGAAATTTGGCATTTGTCGAAACAAATACTTTAAGATCTGAAGGATAGAAATAATACCCTTTAGTTCCTTTTGGATACCCCACAAATATGCATATTTCTGTACGTGACTCCATCTTTTCTATCTTTCCTTTTAACACATGCGCAGGACAACCAAATATCCTTAAGTGTTGTAAACTAGGCTTTCCACAACTCATGCGGTGTTCGAGGAATCGACTTCGATGGTACATCGTTTAGAATGTACATTGCAGTTTGTATAGCATATCCGCAAAAAGAAACAGGGAGTATTGAATAACTCAACATTGACCTAACCATATTCAAAAGAGTTCTATTTCTTCTTTCTGCCACCCCATTCTGTTGAGGTGTACCTGGTGCATAAAACTGAGAAATGATCCCATTATCAATAAGATATTGCTGAAACTCACCAGATAGATATTCTCCACCACGATCAGATCTCAAGATTTTTATGTGTTTCTCAAGCTGATTTTCCACTTCAGCTTTAAATGCTTTGAACATGTCAAAAGCATCCGACTTATGTCTCATGAGATACACTTAACCAAATCTTGAATGATCATCTATGAAAGTGATGAAGTACTCATATCCACCTCTAGCTTGAATGCTCATACATTAGTATGCATTAATCCTAAACATTCAGTGGCTCTTGTGCCTTTGGTCTTGAACGACCTTTTGGTCATTTTACCTTCCAAACAGGATTCACAAGTTGGTAGATCATCAACCTTTAAGTCACTTAAAATTCCATTACTAACCAATCTGTTAATCCTATTAAGGTTAATACGACCTAGGCACAAATGGCATAGGTAGGTTTCATCTTATGATAATTTTACTCTTTTATGGTTAGGTTGCGTTAATTCTGTGTCTAACAAGTGAGAGATATTTCTATGTAAATAGAATAGACCATTTTCTAATGTACCTTTGCAAACAAATTTGTCATCCTTACTAATAATAAAATTTTTATTAAAAGTGTTAACCGCCAAAATTGGCGAAGGATCAAGGAAGAATTTTTCACCTCAACACAAGGAGAATATAGGAGTACAGACACCATCCGACTACCCCGACAAAGGTGGACTCCGACTGATCCGAGTACACACCCTCTCTAGTGGGGTCTGACCCAACCTTTCCCCAGCTACTTTAAGACCCCGCCAGCATCTCGATTCATAAGCAACGTCTCAAGCCGGGGTACTCGCTAGAACCCGCAACGAAGTCCAACCCCGTTATACCCTAGTCTCCTATAAACCCTGCAGCACCCCAACACGGAGTTCTAATGAGCATCCCGCCACAGTATGAACCCCGCATCACCCCAACAAGGAGTTCCACTGAGCGTCCCGCTATAATACCAGCTAGATATCGCCCTACTCCATCAGCTGGATGCCTACTGGCTTGCACTTTCTAATATAGCTAGCCCGCCAAGCAGGAAGATACCAGTCAGCAAGATTCTCATATCAGAAACTAAAAGCTCCATAAAAGATTCATTAAAACATTGCCGTACAGAGGAGAAATACTCTTTCCCGCCAGAGAGTCCTATTTTGAGCAGGTCAACACAGTAAGAATCCTACTAGGAAGGTAACAATTTGATCACGAGATTGATTCCTCCAAGGAAGGAAAGACTAGATTCTACACATAAAGCTCCGAGATTATCTCCTAAAAAGAAGAGGATCCTGCATTGGCCAAACCCTAGACCAAAATTATAGGAGTGTATGGCAAGCAACAGGACCTATATTATACAACTACTTATTCATCGGAAAAAGGGGGACCGAAAATCACGGTCAGAAACCCTACGATCAAGTTCTACTTATCAACATGCACGAGATCACCATCATGACCATCTCCATTACCCACTGAATCTCCATACCTTATAGTTAATCCTGAATGTATAGTTCACATATTTGTAATGCAAAGTGACGATCAATAAAAAACTCAGTTTTATCTATTTTCTGGTGTCCCACGTCATATTTGCATTGCTTAGGATAGTCGGTATCAAACCACTTGATACCCCTCTGACCAGGGTCAATCTTGATCTTGGTCCCTGTAAAGTCGTTATTTGGAATTTCACTCCTAGTGACGATTTTCCGATAACACTTTTGGCGCCGTCTGTGGGAACTTATCCCAACCATTGTTCGAAATAGTATATTTTCAGCCAGTGATATTCAGTATGAGACTCTGATCCTCCTAGGGTCATCCCGAGCCATCAGGACTCCAGTCCCTCGCTTCCACTGAAAGAGCCCAGAGGCGGGGTAAGGGCACTTGGAACGAGAATCCTCCACCAGTGCCCCCATCAGTTACAGGCCCTGTCCCCCAAGACCCCGCTAGGCCGGAAGTCGATCGAGGTGTCTTAGAACAGCACGCTGCAGCATATGTAGAAGCTATCTGACTCCGGATGATAGCTCAAAGGATCCCATTTGAACCAGCCGGGATCCTAGGGGATGTTGGCCCAAGTGTCCGGGTACCAGTTTTTGACAGATTGGGTCCACCTCTCCCAGTTCGACATGCGGAACTCAGACCCAGACTAGTAAAGTCCTCAATTGAGTTTCCTCCTAGGAGGGTTCAGTCCCCACCAAAACCAAGGGCAAAGGAGAGAGATCCACATCCCGATTCAGAAGGAAACGCCAAATCCCGAAGGAGCTCCAAAGAAAAGCATCAGCGAGCTAAGCGAAAGGAGGTAATCATTGATTCAGAATCTTCGGATGAAGAGGTTTTAGTAGCCCGATCCGGAACCAAAAAATCTCAGCACCTGGAGGATCAGATGACAAGGATGGCGAAGGAGTTGGAGCAGTTAAAGAAGGGAAAACATCAAGGAATCCAGAAGAACCCCTTGGGCGAGATGAATGCACCTTTCTCCAAAAGAGTCAAGGAGGCAAGGTTACCCCCCAAATTCAGGATGCCTTCAGAGAAGTATTCTGGGACAGAAGACCTCGTCAACCACCTGGAAAGCTTTGTCCACCAAATGGAGGTTCAAAGTGCAACCAGGTTCGCCATGTGCAGAATGTTCCTATCAACCCTGACTGACTGTGCCAAGACATGGTTCAGAAAGTTACCACCAGGTAGTGTCGATTCATTTTCTAAACTCACCAAAGCTTTCTATGCACAGTTTCAGAGGATCAAGCCCCATCCCAAGAATCCCATCTTGCTACAGTACGTGGTCCAGGAGCGGGGTGAAACTCTGAGATCTTATGTGGAGAAATTCCATAAAGAGGTCGTCCAGATGGGTGTATTCAACGAGAAGGAAACTCTAGCCAACTTCAGGAGGAACTTATGGGCTGGCAGACTATTTCGGTCTTTTGCCAAAAATCCTCCAGAGACGTACCAGGAAGCCTACAACCGGGCTCTGGAACAGGTGGACATTGAGGAACAAGTCTGGATTAAAATCGAGCACGATGAAGCCCGATTAGCATCGCGCCATAAGAAGGAAGCTTCGAAGCTCGCACCAGCTAGGAAGTTTCAGAATCAACCTCCGAACTGATCTACTTACAGGCTGCCTCATATTCCTTCGTACTAGGAAAGGTATTCGATTAGGAGATCAACTCATAAAGAGATTCCCCTGAAAGAAGTATCCAGGGTGGCAAGAGAGGAAGAGGGGTATAATCACTACACCCCTCTCAATGCTTCACGAGAAACTATTTATCTTGCCATTCGAGATAAGGGTCTACTCAGAAAACTAGGTCCCATAAAAATCCCGGTTGACAGGAGGAATCAATATAAATATTGCGACTTCCACGAGGATATCGGGCACAACACCTCAGAGTGCTACAGCCTCCGCAATCAGATTAAAGGACTGGTAAGGGGAGGTCTTTTAACTGAATTTTTGCAGCAGGTACGGGACAACATCAAAGAAGGGAAACAGGTTCAAAGTAGGATGCAGTAGGCAGCAGAAAGAAGGAGAGATGGGGAGAAGGATCTGATGCAGCAGATCCAGGTGATCCACACCATCAGTGGAGGTCCTACCTTAGCTAGAAATTCTAATAATTCGAGGAAGAATCACGCAAGGAAGATTCCTAGGTTTAATACTGACCACGAGATACTCAAAGTCAGTAATGGATCCCGGGATCTATCCCACTCCACCAAAATCATTTCCACAGAGGAGGACGTCTATAATATAGTTTAGCCACATGATGATCCCATGGTGATTACAATACAGATTGCCAACTGCCTGGTACACTGCGTCCTGATTGATACAGGGAGTAGCGTGGATATTCTATTCAAGGGGGCTCATGAGCAGCTCAATCTGAAAAACTTTTGCTACAACAGTTGCACCTCCATTTTGTATGGGTTCACAGAGGACTCTGTAATGCCAATGGGGACAAAGATTCTGCCAGTAATAGTCGGAGACGCTCCTTTTCAACAGAACATAATGACGAAATTCATTGTAGTAGACACCCCGTCTGCATACAATGCAATCTTAGGAAGACCTTTCCTATCAGGGATTAGAGGAGTGCTGTCCATCTATCACAATGTGTTGAAGTTTCCAGTGGGATCAGGAGTAGGAGAAGTAAGTGGGGACTAGCAGGCAGCCCGCAATTGTTATGCGATGTCCACCAACCCCGCTGCATTAGCCAAACAGTGCGCACATGTGACTAGTGATCCAAATCAGGGAGCATCAGAGAGAGATCAGTATGTCTTGGAAGAAGGGGAGGTACCAGACATAATCGTGGAAGAGCCAGAAGAAGAAGAGCGTGGTTGGACCAGTGGGCTCCTCGTAGACCAGTTGGAGGAGATCCCGATCAGGGGGAAAGATTCGATAAAGATAGTAAAAGTTGGAGGGGGTCTGGACCCCGAAATCAAGAAGGATTTGGTAGAACTTCTTAGAGAGTACAACGACATCTTTGCTTGAAGACATGAGGAGATGCTTGGCATTCCTCTTAGCCTGGCTACCCACAGGTTGGCAGTGGATGCAACTTTCAAACCAGTTAAGCAAAAAAGAAGACACTTCAACGCCGAGCGGAACGCTGTAGTCCAAGAAGAGGTTGACAAGCTCCTGAAGGCCGGATTCATCAGGGAATCCTGGTACCCCGAGTGGATTGCCAACGTGGTTATGGTAACCAAGTCCAATGGGAAATGGCGAATGTGTGTAGATTACACCGATCTCAACCGGGCTTGTCCCAAGGATAGTTTCCCTTTTCCTAAGATAGACCAGCTCATTGACTCCACTGTAGGAAACAAGCTCCTAAGCTTCATGGATGCTTTCTCGGGGTACAATCAAATTATGATGCATCCTTCAGATCAGGACAAAACTAGCTTCATCACCGGACAACGCCTCTACTGCTATAAGGTAATGCCATTCAGACTCAAAAATGTAGGTGCCACCTACCAGCGTGTGGTGAACAAACTGTTCAAGGAGCAGATAGAAAGATCCATGAAGGTTTACATAGATGACATGGTCACAAAATCTCCAGAAGCAGGACAACATACAGGGGACTTACGCCAGGCCTTCCAGGTAATAAGGCAGAACCAGATGAGGTTGAACCCCGCTAAGTGTGCATTCGGGGTAGCAGTAGGCAAATTCTTGGGATTCATGGTGCATGAAAGGGGAATCGAGGCTAATCCCGAGAAGATCAAAGCTATCCTAGACCTCGAGTCCCCTACAACTCTCAAGCAAGCATAAGGATTGACCGGACGGATAGCAGCCCTAAACCGGTTCATATCTCGCTCCATGGATAAGTGTCTCCCATTTTTCAAGATCATCAAGCAGGGAAAGAAGATGAAGTGGGACGAACAAAGTGAGCAGGCTTTTCAAGCTTTAAAAGAGTACTTGTCAAGTCCGCCATTGTTGGTAAAACCGACCCCGGGTGAAGAATTCATACTTTATCTAGCAGTTTCTGAAATTGCTACTAGTGGAGCCTTAGTGAAAGAATGCATTGACGGGGTCCAAAGACCAGTTTACTACGTGAGCTGGGCTTTCACTAAATTGAAGAAAAATTACACCCTCTTAGAGAAGCTCGCCTAAGCCTTGGTAACTACATCCCGAAAGCTCCGGCCTTATTTTCAAGCTCACACTATCGCGGTTGTCATTGATCAACCATTGAGACAATTCCTCCAGAGGCCAGATGTGTCAGGTAGATTGGTTCTATGGGCCCTAGAGCTCACCCAATTCGACATCAGATACAAGGCAAGGACCACAATCAAAGCCCAAGCCCTGGCTGACTTCATAGTGGAATTTAGCCCGACTCCAAACCTGGGCAAATCAATAGACCCAGATCCATATCAAACCAATCCGGGATGGCCTGAAGACAGCAAGATTTGAGTCCTTTACACAGATGGAGCTTCGAACCAGTCGGGATATGGAGCCTACGGAGCTGGGATCGTCCTGATCGACCCCGCAGGAGCTGAGTGTAGTCATTGTTTCAGGTTTGAATTCAGAATTACCAACAACGAAGTAGAGTATGAAGCTCTACTAGCAGGAGCTTTAGAGGCTGAGTACCTTCTGATCAAGAGTGACTCCCAATTAGTGGTCAATCAGGTGACAAGGTTATACCAAGCAAAAGGTGACAACATGGTAGCCTATCTGGCTAAAGTTCAGGAAGCTATGGAGAAGTTTAAGGGTGTGAGGATAAAACAAGTATCCAGAGAAAGAAACCATTGCATAGATGTCTTGGCTAAGATTGCCATAGGTGAGGGACATGATTTACCAAAAGGAGTACCCCTCCAGTTGGTTCCCTTCTCCAGCATAGCTAAGGAGGTAGAGGTCCTTCACGTGAGCCGTCCTCCATTTTGGATGGATCCAATAGCAGATTATCTCCAAAGTGACACTCTTCCAGCAGATCCGGATCAAGCCCACTGGCTCAAGAGGATAGCTACTTGGTACTGCATGGTAGAAGGGTACCTATACCGTAAGGGGAAATCCCTCCCTCTACTCCGATGTCTCCATCCTGACGATGCGCACTGGGCGCTCAACGAGGTACATTTAAGGAATTGTGGTAACCACGTATCAGGGGAAGCTTTGGCTTACCAGGTAATCAGGATGGGCAACTACTAGCCGACTATACACCAGGATGCAAGGCAGTTTGCACGATCCAGCGAAGCTTGTCAGAAAACAGCAAACCTCCATCATCTCCCACGGAAAAGCTCTCATCAATCAGCACCCCCTACCCTTTTGCGATCTAGGGACTAGACCTGATCGGGCCACTTCCCACTGCACTCGGCCAAGCCAAACATGCAGTGGTGGCGATAGATTATTCTACTCGGTGGGTAGAAGCCATGGCCCTTACCCGGATAACTGAAGAAAAAACCACCAACTTTGTCATGGAAAATATTGTCTACCGATTTGGCACACCGATGGCCATCATAACTGATTTGGGAAAGCAATTTGACAATGCCAACTTTAGGGAATTCAATCTTCGTTTTGCATCGGTGGCTCATCCTCAAACCAATGGGCTGGTTGAGGCCACCAACAAGACCATTAAGAAGCTCTTGAAGAAAAAACTCCAACAGAAGAAGGGGTTATGGGTTGCAGAGCTACCCAATGTACCGCGGGCTTACAGAACGACTAGGCAGACAGCAACAAGAGAGACCCCCCACTCCCTAGTTTTTGGAACAGAGGCGGTCTTGCCCATTGAGCATAAACTCATATCTTTTCGGGTCCAAAATTATGAACCAGAAGACAATGAGGCTAAGTTAAGAGCTAGCTTGGACCTACTGGAGGAAAGACAAAGCAGGGTTGCTGAGAAGGTGGTTGTGTATCAGAGCAAGATAGCCCGACACTTTAACAAAAAGGTGAGGATCCGAAATTTCAAAGAAGGAGACTTGGTTCTCAGAAAGGTAACCCAGAACACATGAAGAAGGTCTGACGGGGTGCTAGCCCATAACTGGGAGGGTCCATACTTGGTTAAGGCATTACTCCGGGGTGGTGCTTAGAAGCTAGAAGATATGGAGGGATACCCTGTGGATCATACATGGAATGCCGATTATCTCAGGAAATTCTACCCTTAGAAATTTAATTCATATCGGCGGGAATTTTCACCCCGATTCCATATTGTACTGGTTGGAAAATTCAATAAAAGCAATTTCTTCTCTCAGATGACTCTCCTGTGTCCAATGTTCAATATTTCCTACTAGATCCTCCAGTATCTCTTACAGAATGTTTGTACTTCGCCATTATTGATTCTCCATTTCAAGACCAGGAAATAGTCTTAGGGCGCTCCTGCTGCCTTGGTCGGGGAATACCCTCCTCCAAGAAGTCTGGTGCTAAAGTGGCATTAGTTGCCTACCAGGACAGACCTACAGTAAGATCGGGATGCCTCAGGGTACCTGGTTCCTTACTTCGCCATTTCAAGACCAGGAAATAGCCTTAGGGCGTTCCTGCTGCCTTGGTCGGGGAATACCCTCCTTCAAGAAGCCTGGTGCTAAAGTGGCCTTAGTTGCCTACCATGATAGACTTACAGTAAGATCGGGATGCATCAGGATACCTGGTTCTTTACTTCACCATTTCAAGACCAGGAAATAGCCTTAGGGCGCTCCTGCTGCCTTGGTCGGGGAATACCCTTCTCCAAGAAGTCTGGTGCTAAAGTGGCCTTAGTTGCCTACCAGGACAGACTTACAGTAAGATTGGGATGCCTCAGGGTTTCTGGTTCCTTACTTCACCATTTCAAGACCAGGAAATAGCCTTAGGGCGCTCTTGCTGACTTGGTCGGGGAATACCCTTCTCTAAGAAGACTGGTGCTAAAGTGGCCTTAGTTGCCTACCAGGACAGACCTACAGTAAGATTGGGATGCCTCAGGGTACCTGGTTCCTTACTTCGCCATTTCAAGACCAGGAAATAGCCTTAAGGCACTCTTGCTGCCTTAGTCGGGGAATACCCTCCTCTAAGAAGCCTGGTGCTAAAGTGGCCTTAGTTGCCTACCAGGACAGACTTACAGTAAGATCGGGATGCCTTAGGGTGTTAGATCTTTTATTTGTATTGGCTTGATTCCATTGCAAAACTCTCTAAATTTGTATTAGTATTTGCTTAAGTGTTTCTTGGAAGAAAGGAGCCTTAAAGGTGAAGAAGCAACATCTTGTGCAAATATCGTCTTCAAGGGGAACATCGCGTACTTGGATGCTAAGGTATCAAGATTCTTCTTCCTCTTGCAAGGCGTTAGTGTACACACACACAATTCATACATGTGTGTCCCTGCATCATTGTTCAAACATTTGGTATAACACTTTCACACACATTTAGCATGCACATGCATTTTTCTTATTGTTGACAATCTTATAGAATTGCATGTTTTCTCACTATCGCTTAGATATGGCATGCTTGTGTTGCATAGTGTTTATTTGTTTGTGTTTCTTGTATTTTGGGCTTGAAAATGATCTTATTTGATTCCTTATTGAGTTCCGATCATTTCGGTTACTCATTCGTTTAGTTTCGAGTCCAAACGATGTAGCTACGCTACTTTTCGTTCTCATTCGTTGAGTTGTGTTTGTTGTCGTTTTCCGAGATGAATTCTCAACCATTTGTCAAAGTTTCATAGTCATCGTTGTGCATGAGGGAGTCATGATTTTTAATCCGAAAATGGATTCGAAATCAGAGTTCGGATGCCCGAATACAGCTGAAGAACGTGAGAGGTGCGTGGGAGGAGAACCATGGCCAAATGCCATGGCAAGGCATCCACGTGTGGAGGCCGTGTGCCACACGGCCCAACCAGCCCTCTGGTCACATGTGGCACACGTGCCCCACACGTGGACAAGGCTGGTCTGGTCTAATTTTGTTGGACAAAAATGCCCTTCTTCCCTTTCTTTTAAATCTCTCCAATTCCCTCCA
Source organism: Acer campestre (assembly GCA_954870605.1). Classification (NCBI taxonomy): domain Eukaryota; kingdom Viridiplantae; phylum Streptophyta; class Magnoliopsida; order Sapindales; family Sapindaceae; genus Acer; species Acer campestre. The sequence goes on along the minus strand of OX940810.1, from coordinate 714,827 downwards.
TTTGTTTCCAAGAAGAAAAATTGTGAAATCCCGTCTAGAGTTTCTCTCCAATTTTCTCAACTTCCAAACACCATAACTTTCTCATACGAAGTCGGAATTGAGTGATTCAAGTTGGAGATTGTTCGTAATCGAGTCCTCTACCTTTTTTGAGTGATCTTGCAGCTGTTTGATTGATTTTCGGAGTGATCCACTCAGAAAACGGAACCAGCTCGTGAAATCAAGGTAGAGTTCATATCTTGGTGATTTCATCTTTTTAAACCTTCAATTTGCTTGGGGTTTCTTCTTCTATATGTATATGTAGGTGAATGCTATTGAGAAAGGTAGCTTCACATTCAATCTAATTGAAAAGTCTAATTAGAGACACATGTTGACTAGAATCTTGGATTCTTTGTTTTTAACATGATTGAGAGTTGTATTGTGATTAGATTGATATCTAGGATTATTTGAGATTTGATTGATGCATTTTATGATTAATAATCCTTTATATGTGTTTTTAGAGATATCTAGGATTGATTTGTTTTTAACAATATCTCCTATCTCTAAATCTTAGGCAAGAATACTTGTTTAATACACTTCGTATTTCTAGCATTTTTTTTTATGTATGTTTATAACAACTTGAACTTGTGCCTCATGTATATGAATTGTTCAAGTGTTATTTGTGTGAATGAATCTAGGATTTTTATGTGTTAATTGCTTTCACATGCTCTAGGTTTTCATTCATGATTTTGCATCTAGATTTCTATTGCTTGTGTTTTCACATCTCTAGATCTAGTTGTTCCATGGAATGTGTTACCTGAAAATCGTTATTGGGGTTGAATTCCAAATAACAACTTTAAAGGGGGACCAAGATCAAGATTGACCCTGGTCGGAGGGGTATCACGTAGTTCGATACCGACTAAATCCCTATCAACGCAAGAGTTATATAATGTATATGAAACTAAGCAACAATAGGTTTTATTTGATTGTCTCTTTTCATTACAATACATGAACTATTTCTGATTTAGATTACAATGGCATATGGATCGTAACCACGGAGATGGTAGATGGTGATGGTGAAGGAACTGAGCCTGTCGATAAGTAGTGTGTAAAGATGGTAGATGGTGATGGTGAAGGAACTGTGCCTGTCGATAAGTAATGTGTAGAGATGGTAGATGGTGAAGGAACTGTGCCTGTCGATAAGTCGTGTGTAGGGTCTTTTTTTTCCCCTCCTCTTTTCGGTGAATAAACTATTATATATATAGGTCCTGCTTGCTTGCCATGCACTCCTACAATCTCGGGTTAGGGTTTGGGCAGCTGCAGGATCCTTCATTTTTGGAGGTAATCTCGGAGTTTTTACGTGTAGAATTCAGTCTTTCCTTTCTAGGAGGAATCAATCTCTTCCCTTTCTAATTGGACTCTTATTGTGTTGATCTGTTCAAAAATAGGATCCTTTGGCGGGAGAGGGTATAACCCCTTTGTACGGTGACGTTTTTACTGGATCTTCGTGGAGTTTTGAGTATTTGGAGTTAAAATCCTGCTTCCTAGCGTGCTTTTACTTAGCGGGCTGTCTCTGTCTAGTAAGCGTCCTTCTGGCGGTAGTAGGGGGATATATAGCTGACTTTGTTACAGGATGATCAGCAGAACTCTGTGTCGGGGTGCTGCAGGGTCCATAGGAAGTAGTGTTAGGATGGTGCGTGGTCCCTTGGAAGCCCTGTCATGACCGGGTTGGGTCTCGTTGTGAGTTCTGGTGAGTATCTCGGCTTCTAGTCACTTTGTTGAGCTAAGATGCTGGCTGGGTGGACCCCGCTGAAGGAGGTGCGCATTTGGGCCAGTCGGGGTCCACTCTGTCGAGGTATCCGGATTGTGTTCGCCCTCCTTTATCCTTCTTATGTCGAGGTGGAAAATTCTTCTTTTGGTCCCTCGCCAATTTCGGCGGTTAACAGAATGTATTGATCACATGTTCTATGTTGTTTTGATTGGTTGCATCATTTGCATTCACATGATCACACTAGGAAGTCCTTGTAAAAGGCATGAAGTCTTGATTAGAGTCGGGATGACTCGGATAGCTAAGCAAGAAGTCTTGCCTAGAGTCTTGAGGACTTGGATAGGTAAGCAAGAAGTCTTGTCTAGAGTCGGGAGGACTTGGATAGACAAGCAAGAAGTCATGGCTAGAGTCGGGAGGACTTGGATAGTCATGCATGGGAGGCTTTCTAGAGGCACGTGATGACTCGCTTTTTGTGTCGTTACCAAATTGCGAATTACCAAAAGAATGTTATGAAATGAATCTTTACGCAATATATTTTAAGATTTGAAAATGAGTATTGTGGTAAGCTTAGAATTCGTTCCACAGGGAATTAGAGTGATTAGTTGAACAAATTAACTAATCTATATACGATAAAATAAATCATAAAAATATGGATGAGTGAATGGGTTGTCAAGCCATCAAACATACATGAAAAATAAACCTAATAACTAATAAAAGAATACTTAACAAATCTAGATAAGATAAATGGAATTAATAATTAAGAGAATAGCTAGGGAATTAATGGGATCACAAATGAATTACCGGGAAGTGCTTATCAAGCTACTTTAGTGAACGGATCTCATAAATGTTAACCAATTGATTTCTAAAATGTGTTTAGGTCATTATTATGAACCTTAAACAACTTCCCACCGCAATGCCTAACCGATTAAGGAGAGGGGGTCACGGCGGGATCGATTTGTTACAATTAATGGCTTAGATTATCGTGGTTGATATACCCTCCGACAATCTATCCTAGTCACTATGTTCTCAATCCATCAAGGTTGTCAATCCAATCAAGATTATATAACAAATTATCCTAAGCAAGATTATAATCAACTAGTGGGTATACATGTCAATTACATAATGCATAGAATCTAATTATAAAATGAATAGAACACAAATAGAGATTAAAAATATATTAAAGCTTAAGCAAATCCCAATCCAAATGTTCTCACATCAAAACCCTAGAAAAGGGGATTTAATTACACATATTACAATCAAAGGGAAGGCAAGTAAAAGATTAGGAAATCACCCATGGGCCACCTTTTGTAAGCTTGATCCTTTCCTTGCCTTTGATGCTCCTTGTGTAAAGAGTGGATGATGAGGATATGTCTAGATAGGTGGAGTCAAATGGGAAGTGACTAAGGAGATTTGTGGAGAAGATGGGAAGGAAAGGAATGATTTGGGGAGGTAATCTAGATGTTAAGTTTAGGTAGGAGAGAAAATGGAGAGAAAAGGAATGGTGGAGAAAGGAGGTTTCTTGGTGGTCAAGAGTTGTCCAAAAGAGGAAAAATGTGATGAATTTATAGGATTTTCAAATTAGGTCTCGGGTGGCAAATTACCAAAACATCCCCTGATCATGGCAAATTACCATTTAGTCCAGCAGAGGGGGTCATTGTGTAATTTGCACACCCAATCAGAAATGCACAGAGAGGCAGTCGCAATTTGCTTCAAATGGCGACCTTGGAGCGACCAAATGGCGACCTCATCAGGTGTGGGAATCAACTCCCTGTCGCCATGGCGACCTCGAATGACAAATGGCGACCAAATGGATGACGTGGCGTGACAAGAGTGGTTGGTGAGGCGTGAGAGGGGCTGCCGGATTCCGGCTGATTGGGACGCCGGGACTGGAACGATCGGAGAGCCGGTGACATGGCCGTCCGATTGGGACCGGAACCGGCCGCCGGTAGGTCCGGGAAGGGCCTCATCTGGCCGGCGGCGCACTTAGGGTTTGGCTGCCATGGCTGTCGCTGGAGCTTTGAAGAAGAAGATGAATAGTTGGGGTGTGTTCAGCAGCAAGATGGGGTGCAATGGGCTGCATCATTTTGTCTAAAGAGAGGGGTGTAATTAGAAGGTGAGTGGGGTGCATTCAGTAAGAACATTGGGTGCGTTTAAGGGCCCAATCCTTAAACGCACCGTTTCATTTAAACGGTGGCAGTGGGCTGCGCTTGCTTGGGCCTGTGTTGGGCTTGGTGTGGGCTGCGCATGTTGGGCTCCCCTTCTTTAATGAAACGGCAGCGTTTTGGCTGCACCTGATCCCTTCTTCACTAAACGCTGCCGTTTCACCCGCTGACGTGGCGTGCTGACAGGCTCACGCGGTAAATTGCAATTCAGCCCCTGCACTTATCAGAATTTGCGATAACTTCAAAACTTCCTCCAATAATTACACTTTTGCCCCTTTTCCACCAAAATTACTTCAATGCCCCTGAATTCTATAAATTCCTGAAAACACTTAATTTACACCATTAAATCACGGGATAATGCCCGAGAATTAAGCAAAAGGGGAAGGAAATAGGGGCCAAAATCATACCAATTTTGGTTCGATCAAATACCCCCAAACCTATCTTTTGCTCGTCCTCGAGCAAAACAAACATAAGCACACAATGGACATGTATCTAAAAATCATATAATCACATTAAAGCACCAACTCTTTGCAAAAGACTCAAAAGCCAATATTTCGACTTGCAAAACCAAAAGTGAAGAGATTAAACCAACGTTGTGCTCATTAGGAACCAATGCATCTAAGATATGCTAAATAAAGATTAAAGACATGCCACTCTAAGTACACATTGCACGCAACGCGATTCCACATTCAAGATGCTTAAGCTTCAAAACTAAAATGCCTTTAGGACAAGAATATTATTCGCCTCAACATCTAATCCTCACCGGATTCTCTCATTTTCACTCGGATTCCTAGGCTTCACTCACAATTCATATGCAATATGAGTTTATGCTCAAAATATCAAATATAATTGCACATGATTATTTAAAAACACAATTTCTGAAATTTTGTCTCATGAATGGAATTGAAAGCCATGAACGGAAAGAACATGCATCAACCAAAATTTCCAAAGTGGACATCCCTAAAGATCAAATAGGTCTTTTCATTTGGTTGTAATGGGGCCAAAGGTGAATGGTGGTTCAATAAATAGGAAAAATGGATTTCAAACACCCAATGGTCACACTAAGGCATACATTCTAAATTAAGCACAACATACTCATTACAACTTGCATATTCCACACTTAGGCGTCTAGGCTTACAATTTACTTTGTGCATTTTCTACTCTTAATTTTCATTGAGTAGCTCATTTAATTTCTACAAAATTGATCTAGGCATTTTGTGCCTCATTCATCATTTTCTTTTTCTTTTCTTTCTTTTGCTATGCTTTTCTTTTCTTTTCTTTGCTTGTCTTTTCTTTTTCTTTTCAAGCATTGCATTTCATCTTTTTCATGTGTTTGCACATACATATTTGCCTAAGTACACGCCTTACATTTTAATACACCTCAAAGCTTACATTCAACCCCTAAGCCTTAGCAAACCATTTGGTAAAAGGTAAGTCTAGTGTTTAGGCTATATGGTTTATGTTGATGTGGTTCATGAATGAAAAGCTTAATTGTGTTTGGCTTCAAATGGGCTATGGAGCACACACATAGAGGGATAGGAAGTATTTAGGCCAATTTGGTGGTTTTTCACATGCATTGCCTAAAATCATTTCTAAAGGATTTTCCACAAAGTCAATCAAGGCATCCACAAGCAGTCCATATGTTCTATGGCAAACAACATTTAAGTGTGAATGAGACATTTTAAAATATGCACAACAAGTGTTTGAATGAGTGTTTAAAGAGTAAAAACTTTCCCTCAAAATACGCTTTTTAGGTCGTGTTTGTGAACCTCACGGGAAGTCTCCACTATTAATTCCTAACCATCAAGCACAATTGAATATTCACTCAACATCAAGAGAAAAGAACTAGCGCGCTTTGAGCAATGCAACCCTAAATGGCATGAAGTTAATCTAAACTAAGCAAGGCAAAGATACACAATTCCTCACTTGCACACACAAAGGAACAATCTCAACAAGCAAAATATGCTCAAGCATGGCATTATCACAAGATTTTTGAAAATTTTTGAAAAATTTAGGCTCAAAATATTTGCACACAATTTGCAAACAAGAGACGATATTGCGCACACACCCCCAAACCTAAATTAGACATTGTCCTCAATGTCTTTGGGGCATATACCGGTAAGTTCGGCGCAACACATCATCAATCAAAGAGTTTAACAACACATCAATGTCCATTTAAAAATTTATCCCAAAGAATAAAATCAAGTGTTTCAATATCATCCTATATATTCATCAATCAACTCAAGAGATATAGCAATGTAAGTTCATCAAGAGTCATATCACAATCCATGTGGACAAAATATGTTATCATTCAAGCCTAAATCCACTATCAAAAACAATTCACACCCTTATTCTAAGCAAGAAAACTAAAAAGCAAGAAATAAAATAAAATAAAAAGCAAGAAAAGAAATTGTACCTAGGTGGGTTGCCTCCCACCAAGCGCTTGGTTTTACGTCCCCGCTAGACGTGCAACTTGGATCGGTCAACCGAATTCCAAAGTTTCGAAGATGCGCCTATATGCGATTAGGTCTTGGAAGTATTTGATGCCCGCCGGCGTGTTCCTAATCACATAAAGCAAGGGCAAGTAAATGTTCACTTGAAAAAATGGCTTGATAAGTTTAGGAAACAATCTATACCAAATGCTTTTAAGTAGGCGGCTTTGAGAAATAGTAGGAGGAACATGAGGCTTTGATTCCTTCATTTCTTCATTCATCTCCTCTTCTCCTACTTCTTCACCTTCAACACTAGAAGACTCCATGGCACAATTATGAAAATAATTGTGTTCTACATTCTCACCCTTCCAATGGATGGTGGTAGCTTCTTCTAGCATAGGTGGATTTGGGAACTCTTGGCTCTCTTGTGCTTGCATGGCTTCCATGATAGCTCCAATGTGCACTTCTATTCTTCTCAATGAAGTTTCTAATCCCGAAAACCTAAGTGCACTTGCCTCCAAACATCCATTCAAAGTGTGCTCAAATGTCATTTGTGATGCTCGGATGGTCTCTAGCATTTCTTCCACGAGACTCCCATCCATCGGCCCCATATTGGAAGAATTTGAGTCATGAGCTCTTTCTTCCTTCGAGTGCCTTGAGGCAAATAACTCCATGTCCCGGTTGAATATGGCCAATTGCAAGTCAAAAGGATCCATTGTTCCTGAAAAGAAAAATAGAAGAAAAATAAAAGAAAAACAAGAACAAGACTATAAAATCTAAAAACAACAAAAATGACAAATAACTAAAAAAAAAAAAATCTAACTATATATATAAAAAAAAATGAATAACAAAAGAAATATGAAAAATCTAAACTACAAAGAAAAACTAAGTAATTCAACAATCGCTTTAATTCCCCGGCAGCGGCGCCATTTTGATGACTCGCTTTTTGTGTCGTTACCAAATTGCGAATTACCAAAAGAATGTTATGAAATGAATCTTTACGCAATATATTTTAAGATTTGAAAATGAGTATTGTGGTAAGCTTAGAATTCGTTCCACAGGGAATTAGAGTGATTAGTTGAACAAATTAACTAATCTATATACGATAAAATAAATCATAAAAATATGGATGAGTGAATGGGTTGTCAAGCCATCAAACATACATGAAAAATAAACCTAATAACTAATAAAAGAATACTTAACAAATCTAGATAAGATAAATGGAATTAATAATTAAGAGAATAGCTAGGGAATTAATGGGATCACAAATGAATTACCGGGAAGTGCTTATCAAGCTACTTTAGTGAACGGATCTCATAAATGTTAACCAATTGATTTCTAAAATGTGTTTAGGTCATTATTATGAACCTTAAACAACTTCCCACCGCAATGCCTAACCGATTAAGGAGAGGGGGTCACGGCGGGATCGATTTGTTACAATTAATGGCTTAGATTATCGTGGTTGATATACCCTCCGACAATCTATCCTAGTCACTATGTTCTCAATCCATCAAGGTTGTCAATCCAATCAAGATTATATAACAAATTATCCTAAGCAAGATTATAATCAACTAGTGGGTATACATGTCAATTACATAATGCATAGAATCTAATTATAAAATGAATAGAACACAAATAGAGATTAAAAATATATTAAAGCTTAAGCAAATCCCAATCCAAATGTTCTCACATCAAAACCCTAGAAAAGGGGATTTAATTACACATATTACAATCAAAGGGAAGGCAAGTAAAAGATTAGGAAATCACCCATGGGCCACCTTTTGTAAGCTTGATCCTTTCCTTGCCTTTGATGCTCCTTGTGTAAAGAGTGGATGATGAGGATATGTCTAGATAGGTGGAGTCAAATGGGAAGTGACTAAGGAGATTTGTGGAGAAGATGGGAAGGAAAGGAATGATTTGGGGAGGTAATCTAGATGTTAAGTTTAGGTAGGAGAGAAAATGGAGAGAAAAGGAATGGTGGAGAAAGGAGGTTTCTTGGTGGTCAAGAGTTGTCCAAAAGAGGAAAAATGTGATGAATTTATAGGATTTTCAAATTAGGTCTCGGGTGGCAAATTACCAAAACATCCCCTGATCATGGCAAATTACCATTTAGTCCAGCAGAGGGGGTCATTGTGTAATTTGCACACCCAATCAGAAATGCACAGAGAGGCAGTCGCAATTTGCTTCAAATGGCGACCTTGGAGCGACCAAATGGCGACCTCATCAGGTGTGGGAATCAACTCCCTGTCGCCATGGCGACCTCGAATGACAAATGGCGACCAAATGGATGACGTGGCGTGACAAGAGTGGTTGGTGAGGCGTGAGAGGGGCTGCCGGATTCCGGCTGATTGGGACGCCGGGACTGGAACGATCGGAGAGCCGGTGACATGGCCGTCCGATTGGGACCGGAACCGGCCGCCGGTAGGTCCGGGAAGGGCCTCATCTGGCCGGCGGCGCACTTAGGGTTTGGCTGCCATGGCTGTCGCTGGAGCTTTGAAGAAGAAGATGAATAGTTGGGGTGTGTTCAGCAGCAAGATGGGGTGCAATGGGCTGCATCATTTTGTCTAAAGAGAGGGGTGTAATTAGAAGGTGAGTGGGGTGCATTCAGTAAGAACATTGGGTGCGTTTAAGGGCCCAATCCTTAAACGCACCGTTTCATTTAAACGGTGGCAGTGGGCTGCGCTTGCTTGGGCCTGTGTTGGGCTTGGTGTGGGCTGCGCATGTTGGGCTCCCCTTCTTTAATGAAACGGCAGCGTTTTGGCTGCACCTGATCCCTTCTTCACTAAACGCTGCCGTTTCACCCGCTGACGTGGCGTGCTGACAGGCTCACGCGGTAAATTGCAATTCAGCCCCTGCACTTATCAGAATTTGCGATAACTTCAAAACTTCCTCCAATAATTACACTTTTGCCCCTTTTCCACCAAAATTACTTCAATGCCCCTGAATTCTATAAATTCCTGAAAACACTTAATTTACACCATTAAATCACGGGATAATGCCCGAGAATTAAGCAAAAGGGGAAGGAAATAGGGGCCAAAATCATACCAATTTTGGTTCGATCAGCACGTGTGCCTTATATAGAGAGTTGGCTTATATATTGGTAGGCCCGGGTGTTTGGTTAGACATAGAGTCCGATAGAGCGGTGTACATGGGATATGTATGCACTCTTGAGGAATTTCTAATCTACCAATGATGTTGGTTTTGGTATGAGTTCCAATATGTGGTGGTTTACATCATTGAGGGATTTTGTATCTTCCAATAGGGATTGGGTAAACATAGACTCCACATGGGTTGGTGATCTAGGATTGGTTATTTTGTGGAATTTCTAATTTACTTTCCAAATATATATAAGTACCCAATGGTTGTAATTCAACCCGTGGATGTTTCCTCTTTGGAGGTTTTACCACGTTAAAAAATCCCTTGTGTTAATTCTTCCTATCTCTCTCTTTTATATTTGTTTTTGTGTATGTTTTAATCTTGTAGTACAATCTTCACTTGTGATGTTTTTTGGATACAAGATTTTGTAAAGTGTGATTTGTAAATATATTCTTTTGATCATATTTGTAATTACATTTCTTTTGTATATTGTTTAGAATTTTATGTATAGCAATATTTGTATATACTTGTAATGATTGAACATATATTGATATACAAGTATTCTTGTTAATTGTTTTTTGTATTTTCTTTATACCTCATACAACTTATTAATACTTAGACAATGTATGAATGATCACATGATAACTTGTCTTAGTATGATTCCGTGTTGTTTGTGTTGTATGTAAGGTTACCTTGAGGGACAAACGTAAGTTTGTTCAACGGATTGAAATTAGGCGAAAAACCTATTCACCCCCCCTCTAGGTACGTCTTAAGCAATTTAACCTTGTTTGTATACTTTCAATTGGTATTAGAGCGGGTCATCGGATGGCACTCGACGAGATCCGGGTTATACTTACAAGTGAATTGCTTAGGTTTTTGCTAGTATGGTTTTCGTAGATGATGTGATGACCGAAGGGGCTTCGAATTCTAGGCCTCCTCTTCTCAAGAGTCATAATTACGGGTTTTGGAAATTGAGGATGAAGGCATACATTCGCTCTATTGATGAGAGAGCTTGGATGACCGTTGAAGAAGGTTATCTTGCTCCCAATAAGACAGAGAATGGTGTGACCATTTCCAAGCCTAGGAGTGAGTGGTCTACTAATGAGTTTGAGTTAGCAAAATGGCATCATCGAGCGGTGAATGCTATTTTCGGAGGTGTAGATAGTAGACAATTTAGCTACATCCAAAATCTAGAAACCTCAAAGGAGGCTTGGGATGCACTCCGGGTCACTAATGAAGGGACTAAAGCGGTGAAGAAGTCTCGTCTTCAATTGCTCACTTCCCAATTTGAAGTTTTGCAAATGGGTGAGGAAGACAAGTTTGTTGACTTCCAAGATAAGCTACTAGACATCGCTAACAAGTGCCAAGCACTTGGTACTCCTATCTCCTGTGAGAGGCTAAATTGGAAGATTCTAAGATCTTTGCCAAAACGGTTCAAGGCCAAGGTTACCGCTATTGAAGAGAGCAAGGATGTTGATGACATGAGCTTAGATGAACTATTTGGGTCTCTTCAAACTTTTGAAGCGTGTATGAAACCAAAGGCCAAGAACAAGGGTTTAGCTCTTAAGGTTGTAAAAGAGGCTAGTAGTAGTGAAGAGGATGAGGAGATGGCATTGTTAGTAAGGAAGTTTAGGAAGTTCTTGAAGAAAGGAGCCAAGCCAAATGGCAAGTACTCAAGAGACAAGGAGGTCAAGAAATCCTTTACTCCACCTCATGAGAGAAGTGGCCATGTCAAGAGCAATAGGAAGGTCCAATGCTTCAACTGCAAGAAGTTTGGACATTTTGCTTCGGATTGTTCAAGTGGTGATTCTAAGAAGGACAAGAAAGGAAAGGCTATGGCGGCTACTTGGAGTGAAGATGATGAATCTAGTGATGAGAAGAGCTCAAGTGACGAGTCTTCAAGTGAAGAAGAGCTAGTGAGCAACTTTGTTGGCTTCATGGCTTCCTACTCATCTCTAGATGATGTTAGTCAAGATTCTTTGGAAGATAAGGTTGATTCAAATCATCAATTGTGCTTGAGTGAAAATCCTACCTATGATGGACTTTTGGCTAAGGTAAAGTGTCTTAAAGAAAGTTTGAAGATAGCCTTAAGTGAGGTAGATGAGAAGAATGATTTGATCAATATACAAGTGGATGAGTTTGTCGCTACAACTTGAAGGCTCTTGAGCGAAAAGAATGCTATTGCCAAGAAGCTTAGAGAAGTTGAAGAGGTTGTTCTTAAAAGGGATAGGATCATCTCTAATTTGAAACTAGGAGGCTTAAGTAACGCGGTAGTTGAAGAGAAGCTCATAGAAGCATCACTTCCTACAAGCGAGGTCATAGTTGACAAGAAAGCTCCTAAGAAGAGACGTTCCAAGATCAAGAACAAAGTAAAGAACAAGGTACTCCTTGACACTTCCACGTGTGTTTCTCCCATTCCGGAAGGTAAAATCTCTTCTTTTGTTCCCATATGTCATTTTTGCAATACTATAGGTCATATTAAGCCAAAGTGTTATAAATTCATTGATATTGCAATATGGAAAATGCATCTAGGAATAGAGAGATTGCTTTTAAGCTCAAGCATGCTAAAGCTTTTGAAAATGGAAAGCATGTTAATGAAACAATGCATGCTAAGAATTCCCGGAATGTGAAGAATAAAAACCTTGTTAATATTGACAATGCACATGGTGCTAACAATGTTGAAAAGAAGAGTATTAGTGATATTATTGTGAATCAAGTTGTGGAAGAACTTTACTCTAGATTCAACATTGTTGTCAATAAGAATCTTGATGATGTTTATGTTAATTCACCCAAGACAAAGTTTGTCAAGGGTGAGTGCTCTTACCAATACTGTAAGTTGCACATGTGAGTTAGCTTTGAGATTAGTGTCTTGTTGTTAAGAAGCTTAGCATATTTTTGCTTTGTATCTATACAACTTGACATGAACTTGGCTATCTCACATTTGTTGATATGATTGTCAAATTTGTTGTTTAACTTTAGAGAAGTTGCATATCATGATATCTATATGGTGATAACTTTTGTTAAGGCTTTTAGAGAAAGTCATTTTTTTTTTTTTGTTTGAGTTGAAATGCTTAGCCTTTAGTCTCTTGGAATCAACACACCTATAACTTGTAGTCATGAGGACATACAAGCCAAGAGGACTTATAAAAAGGGTGAAGGTCTTGCATTTGATGAAAATAGCTTGCGAAGGTATATCTTGTATCACATTGCTTGCTTATCTATATTTCATCTCTCAACTCATTGTTTTACCACTTCATGTAGCATGTCATACTTGAGAACTAATATAGTGTTTATATGGTCCTCGTTGACATTTGCTTGTCTAAGATCTTTTGTGATAATTGTTCACATTGATCTTTTAAAGTGGTGTCTAGATGCACTTAGATAGATCCTTTTATTTGTAGTGTTTGTGCTTTATTTGTGATAATCATGATTAAGGAAGTGTGTTCCTATGTAGCTTCTTTTGTTAAACATATTGAATTGTATGAGAAAAAGATTAATGATCTTACTCTTGAAAATGAATGCTTATCCAAAGTCAATTTGTCTCTCAATAAGAAGTTGGAAAATCATGGTCTATGCTCAAAAGATTTTAATGATCTTGAAAACAAGATTTTAAGTCTTGAAATGAATTTGAAAGATAGCAATGATAGACTTAGAATCTTGAAGCAAGAAATTGAGCAAAGGGATAGTTCTCTTGTTAGTGCTAAAAGGTTAGAAAACATGCTTAGAGTCAAACTTAGTGAGCACTTAACTCAAGAGAAAAAGTATGAACAATGGCTTAGTAAATCACGTGAAGATGTTAGGTTTAGTGATGACATCGTGAAAGAATATGCCATTAAAATTACGATGCTTAATGATAAACTTAATGAGGCCAATAGGATGATTAACAAGATGTCATCTAGTTCTAATCAAGTTGATTCCCTCATTAAAAGTGGTAAGCATCTTAGTGACAAAAGAGGTTTGGGTTATATCAATGAGAAGGAGACTCCTTCATCTAACAAATCTATTTTTGACAAAGCAAGTATTGAACCAAATGTAGGTACTCTCACTCAAGGTAAAGAAATGAAAGCTACCAGAGGTGCCTCTACATCAACAAGGAAGTTCAATGAAAGAACTCAACAAGATCAAATTCAAAAAACATCATCCTCAAAAGGAAAAGGTGAAGCATCAAAGAGTGCTCTTCAAAGAGGTAAAATTGTGAGAAGACCAAATGCTTTGGAAGCAAATGCAAATGGTAAATTTCTCAAATTCATACCTATTTGTCATCATTGTAATATGATAGGACATATTCGACCTAGGTGCTTTGAATATATTCGGAAATGCAAATTTGATAATGCTTTTCATGATATGTCTTTGAATGGTCCTAGGCAATCATCCATGTATGGATTTAGAACTAGACCTAGGAAGACCTTGGAAAAGCATGTTGAGAAGAATTGTGTTGATGACTTGCTCGTTAAATATTGTGTTGTGCCTCACTCTACTATGCATACGAAAGTTGATAATGCTTTGTTTGATATTTTTGAGAATGTGACCAATGAGGTCAAGGTGCATGTTAAAAAGTCTAACATTGAGTCAAAGCATGAAAAAGTTAAGAGTGAGAAGCATGTTGTGAAAAGTGTATGGGTTAGAAAAGACACATCTAAATGTCTAGTTACACAATATGCTTTACGTGTCAACTCCTCCTACTCTTGGTACCTAGATAGTGGTTGTTCTAGGAACATGACCGGGAACAAAGATTTCTTCAAAAATCTTGTGTTAAAGGATGGAGGGTGGGTCACCTTTGGTGATGGCACCAAGAAGCAAGTTCTTGGCAAGGGAACTATATGTATCCCCGGATTGCCTAAACTTCTCAATACTTTGTTTGTTGATGGATTACAAGCTAATCTTATAAGCATTACTCACTTGTGTGAAATCTTTAAAGAAGTTAGCTTTAATAAAGATGTGTGTACTATTATCGATAAAGAGGACAATGTTGTCCTAAAAGTCAAGAGGTCTATAGACAATTGCTATTGTCTCAATGTAGATCCTCTAACTTGCAATATGGCACATGAGTGCAACAAGCTTGAGTTGTGGCATCAACGTTTGGGTCACATGAATTTCAAAGACTTAAAAAAGCTTGAAAAACATGGCATTGTTAGGGGTCTTCCTAGTCTTGGTAAAAAGCTAGAGATTGTTTGTGAACCTTGTCAATTAGGTAAGCAAACCAAAATGTCTCACAAAAAGAATTCTTATATAGCTACCAAGAGACCATTAGAGCTTGTACACATGGACCTAATGGGGCCAATCCCAACCGAGAGCATCAATGGCAAAAAGTATATTTTTGTATGCGTTGATGATTACTCTAGATTCACTTGGGTTTATTTTCTTAGGAGCAAGACCGAGGCTTTCAATTACTTTAGAAAGTTTTGTAATCAAGTGCAAAATGAAAAAGGTCTTGAAATTAAGAAAATATGTCGCATTAGGAGTGATCATGGGACGAAATTTGAAAATGCTAAATTTAGTGAATTTTATGATGGTTTGGGGATATCTCATGAGTTCTCGGCACCTAGAACTCCTCAACAAAATGGAGTTGTTGAGAGAAAAAATCGTGTCTTGCAAGAGATGGCTAGAGTCATGCTCAATAGCAAGAAAGTCCCTAGAAACCTTTAGGCCGAAGCGGTCAATACCGCTTGCTATGTGTCGAATAGAGTTTTAAGAAGGCCCGGCACAAAACACACGTCCTATGAGCTTTGGAAAGGCAAGAAGCCTAATGTGAGTTACTTCCACACTTTTTGGAGTAAATGTTATATTTTGAATGATAGAGATCACTTAGGAAAGTTTGATGCTAAAAGTGATGTTGGTCTCTTTCTTGGGTATGCTTTGAATAGTCATGCTTATAGAGTGTTCAACTTGAATACTAAGACTATTATGGAGTCCATAAATGTTAAAATTGATGATCTTGGCATGCTTAACTTGTGTGATGATAATGATGTCAATGAACCTAATGAAAATCATGTTAATGACATTATTTCACCTATAGATGTGACTAGTAGTGAATCTAGTTAAGATGATGACAAGGATAGTTGTATTGATGTTCAAAGTCAAGGATTGGAAAATGTTTTAAATGATAATCAACAAAATGTTCAAGTTGTTGAAAATTCTCCTCATCCTAGACTTCGAAATCTACACTATCAAGATGACATCATAGGTGACTTAAAGGAAACATACACGGGTTGAATCCACAACCACCGTCAAACTATCTTCCACTATGTCGAATAAAAGTACACCCTCAAAAGTGACCAATCCACATGATTCACTCTCTAAGTTATCCCTATTACTCTACCCTCGGGTCTAATGAAAGACTTTTCCTACTTCCTATCCAAGACACTTCACTCATGTCTCTAGAAAGAAAATTTTTGTCCAAGACACTTCACTCATGTCTCTAGAAAGATTTCTTGCATGACTATTCGTATCATCCCGATCCTAGCCAAGACTTCTTGCTCAACTATCTAAATCATCCCGATTCTAGTCAAGATTTCCTTGCTTAACTATTTGGATCATCCTGATCCTAGTTAAGACTTCATGCCTTTTGCAAGGACTTCCTAATCGTGATAAATGTATGCAAATGCAAACATGTGCAACATAGAATATGAGATTAATATATCTGATGGAAACTAGACATAGTCATGAAAGTTCACAAATCAAAGTTGTCTAGTTATTATACATTAACTAAAATCTAGAACATATGAATCATCAAAACACAACACCTAGATTCATTCATGCAACTAAAGCTTGCACTACAAGAAAAATTGTCTCTGTTGATATTTTTTTCTTAACGGTTTTAAAAAATTGTCAAGAATTGAAAGTTATTGACAGTTTTTAACTGTCAAGAAAAAACTATCAAGAAAGATAGTTTTTCTTAACAGTTTTGCATTTCTTGATAGTTTTTAATTGTCAAGAAAGACAGTCTTTCTTAACAGTTTTTCCAAATTTATTTATTTATTTTTAGTACTTTTTTTTTTTTAACTTTTACTTTCTATTTTCAACACCAAACAAAATCCCGATATTGATTTATTTTACAGTAAGATATCGGTTTTTGGGCAAACTGATATTGGATAAGTAAAATTTTAAATTTAATAAATTTATTTTAAAATCATTTACTTTTAAAAATTCAAAAAAATAATTTTTAAAAAATTGTTTATTTATTTTTCACTCTCTTGTTTCATATTAAGAGACACATTAATAATTCAATTACCCATATAAATTAGTAATCTGAGTTTACATTTGTTCATTAAATTGCAAGATACATGTTGAGAAATATATCCCCTGTAATGAGAGTTGTATTCCAAATCATGTTCATTACAATTGATGTCACGAGTCTCCTATAAGCTGTGTTTGGTTGGATGGAATGGAATGGAAAGAAAATCATTCCAATCGTTTGGTTTGTTAAAGTGCAATGGAATGGTGATTCCATTTGAATGGGGATTCCACCATATTAGTTGAATGAACATTCCATCCAAAAACCAATAGAATGCCCTTCCATTCCAAACTAAAATTTATATTACATAAATACCCTCATATGCCCCAACTCCATTCCAAAAATACCCTCATTTCCAAAAATAATATATTATTATATATTATATTAATGATATATAAATATATATTATATATATATAATATTAATATATTAATATATATATATTATATTATTATATTATATAAATATATATATTATTATATGTATTATATATATTATATTACTATATATATATATTATATATTATATACTTATATTATATAAATATATTACATAAATATATTATTATATATATATTATATAATATAATACATATAATAATATATATATCCATATTATATAATATATATATAAATATATATAATATATATTTTTTATAATATAATATATATATTATAAATTATATATATTATTTATATTTATATTTATATATATTATATAATATGGATATATATATTATTATATGTATTATATATTATATATTATATATTATATATATTATTATATTAAATAATATATAATTATATATATAATATTATTTTATATTTTTTTATTATTATCCATAATATATCATGTTATTATGAATGTTTTATAATTAGGGGTGTTTTTGTCAAAATGTAGTTTACTCCATTCCATTCCGTTGTGAACCAAACAAAATAATATTGATTTAGAGACTAATTCTAAAGTTCCAACCAAACAAAAAACTTAGTTTTTATTTCCTTTCCATTCTCATTCTCATTCTCATTACCATTCTGATTACCATTCCATCATGTAACCAAATGTGATCATAGAGTATTGACCAATAACTCGACTATATATGTTTAAAAAAATATAATTTTATTAAAAGTTTCAATAAATTTTTAATATATGTCTGTCGTAGAAATTATAATTTTGATTAGTTGAATAAATTTAAATTTATCTAACAAGGTTTACTTATGTATTTATTTATTTATAACAATTCGTATAGGTTATATATAAATATTGTTTAATTGTTAACACATCAAATGTTGTAGTCAAGTGGTAAAGACTTACAACTTTTGACTTGAAGTCTCAAGTTTAATTCCTAATAATGACAATTATCAGGAGTGGCCGGTGGTTGGATGGACGGGGGGCGGCGTTGGTGGCCGGTCGGACGGGCAGGGCTGTGGCTGGAACAGAGGCGGATGACGGTGATTGTGTAAACATATATAAAAATTTAATAATAAAAATAATGTAATTCTCAATAGTTTTTAAAGACAAGAAATGCATTAATTTCTTGTAGTGTTGAAATAAAGCATATACATTAAGCACATATTCAAGGCTTTAGAACTATAACCAAAAATGCTAGATTCACAAGATATGATCAATAAAGTCTCTAGAATCATTTAGAGCATATATTCACACAATAATCAATTAAATCTTAATAGGTTCTAAATATAAGATAAATGTGATAATCCTAAATATATTCAACTAAAGAGTCCTAGGCTATATAAGCAAGTCATAATATAACACACAAAAATGTGGAATCTTAGTTTTAAGAAAACCTAGATCACATATAAGTCTCTAATTAGACAAATCTAGCTTATAATTGAAGCTCTATCTCTTATCAACATTTGTTCAAGTAACATACACTAAAATAGGAAGAAAATCAAAGGTGATTGAACATTTAAAAGTGCAAAACACAAAAGATAATCAAATACTTTGTTAACTTGAGTGCAGTCACAAAATCGATGTAGAACCACCAAAATACTTGAACAAAAGGCTTCAAGATTTCTTAGAGATGATAAAGGATTTCAAGAAGAAAAATGTCCCTTTTGAATCACTCAATTTCGAGTTGAAATGAGTGAGATATGGTGATTTCAAGTTGAGAGAAATTTGTGAGAAAATTCTGCACTTAGTCATCTTAATTTGAAAAATTAGAGGGAGAGGGAATTTGAAGGAAGGAAGATGACATGGAGAGAAGGGAAAAACTGGAAGGCCTTTGCATCTCTCCAGGCAGAGGAGGTTCCTTCCCGTGGGGCCCACGCGCCTCTATGGGGAAGGGGTGCAAATGGCCTTTTGCCATACTTCTCTTCCCTCGCACACCTATCACATTCTTCGACTGTTCTTTGGCCTATGAACTCTAAATTTGAATTTATTTTCGAATTACGAATCGTAACTCTCTCACGTACATGGACGACTATGAAAATTTGACCAAAAACTTGGAATTTGACTCAATTCACAATGAAGAAATCCATGCACATTAAACACACGGAAAGTTTTGTAACTTCTAACTCGAAACTCGAAAACTTATGAATGAGTAACTGAAACATTTGGAACTTAATGATGAACAGCATGAGAAAATATTCAAATCCGATAACAATAAAACACAAACAAACAAACCCAACAACACACAAGTATGTCATTTCCTAGAGATAGTCTTAGAACTTGTATTTTTATACTGTTTGTCAATTTAAATCTAATGCATGTGCATACAATAACATGCGTGTGTATGTGTTATACAAATTGAGCACAACGATGCAGGGATATATATGGATGCAATGTGTGTGTGTGCCTAAACGGCTTTGCAAGAGGAATAAGGTCAAAATATACCTTTGATGTGCAACAATGCTTACTCATCTTAAGGGCTTCTCTTTGCTTAATGAGTTGCCAATCTTCTTTGAAGCTTGATTGACCATGAACCTAAACAACTAATCAATACAAAGGAAATATCGTTTTGATATAGAATTATGCCAACGTGACTAAATAACCTAACATCCTTGACTTCTTGAAGAGATTAGTTACACGCACACACACTTTATTGCATATTAAATTTTTTCATACATTGTGCTCATTCTTTTGTGTTGTGCATTCATTACACAAACACACTACATTCATATGTGTCCTTTATTGCATTTTTACGTGTTCATTGTCACCTCTCACGCACTTGTTCACATTGCATGTGTTAGTGTATTAGACTGCATGATAATGCCTCATTTCTCATTGTCACAGTTGTGGTGTCGTCATGATCAACCGCGGATAGCTTTCTAGCGATTGTCGTGGTCCAAGTGTGTATGATCCTTAAGTTTTGATTGGCTTATTTCATGGACAACCCACAATTGGGGTTTGTTGTAAGGGTAGCTTAGGGGCATAATTGTTAGTGATTAAGCACAATAAAGGCCCTCTCAAGACCTCAAGATGATAAACACTTTAAAGATAAAACACTTGTGCTTACTTGCATTGAAAAGACTTAGTTGCACACATACAACTGATGCATATCTATACTTCTTGTATTTTATGTGTTTTATGTATGTGCATTTATGTTATTGAACTCTCTTCATGCATGTTTTAATTGATTGCATCTTGATTGATAATTGCCATATCATTTTGGGCATTAGGATGCATTCTCTTCACACTTGCACATCTTTGATGCTTTGTGTTGTGTCGTTAGTGTTAGGATTATGCTCAATAGCAAGAGTGTAATGTTGTACTTGACAATCTTTTCATATTAATAAAGTGATTTATGTTTGTTAACAAAATCTTATATAGCATTTATTATTATAATTGTCAAAGTAAATAATCATAAGGTCAAAAGACTATGAGAAAAGAAGAATTGTTCGTACATCTGGATATGTATGAGGTAGACACAATTCTTTAGTTAGTCTTGAATAACGTTCACAACTTAAGTTAAAGGTTGGGCATCTTTATCTTGTTAAAGTTGTAGAACTCTTTTACTAGCATTTGAGTGGGATCGAATGTGTTGTGATGAGTCTAAAATCATCGAAGGGTCTTCGAGTAAAAGAATCTAGTGCACTAGGTGCATTGAACTAGATCACAATGAAATACTTTTTCTAGAACCGTCAATAGATAAAAGTCTTTTCATTATCAGGACAATCAGAGAGTCTATCTTAATCCTGAGATAAATGATGGACTTATGGTTGCAAGTGTTATCATTTGAGCTATTAATGAGTACGATTATATAGCATAGTCTATCCTCGATAGTTTGGTGGTATTCATTTGTTAATCGATAGAGGACTTCATTTATAGATATGGACATCGTGGCTCCATTTATTAAATGTGAGTAGAATATTATCATATGGATGCTTTGTGGTTTTGGATATGAAATTTTAACGTTGAGTTTTCAATAGTGTCTATTGAAAGATGACTTCTGGACAAGTCATAATATATATTCAAGTTCAAAGTGTGGTCATGTGAGTAAATATGGTAACTTGGAGAGCTATAGGCGGTCTATGAGCTCTTGGCGATTACTGATATTCTTCACGAGGATTTACTATCTCCCATATGATTGTCTAGGGTATGAATGAGTATCGTTAACTTATTCCATCTTTATTTAAGAGTGCAGTTTTAGTTCTTTAGTAGAATGAACTAAAATTAATAGATTGAACCTAAGTGAATCATTTGTTGATTGTGATTGGGTTATGTCTATTGGAGCTTAAATTTAGATAGGCCCGCCAAGATCCCCAATCCGCACGGACTTGCATGAATCACTTGATATATTCTACCGGACTATTTGTGGGTCCATTTAGAATTGTATTTAATATATTAAGAATATAATTTGCACATTATTTATTTAATGGGCTGTTTAATTATATTAATATATTAATGAAAGGCATGTGGGCTTGTTTCTTTTAGTAAGAATGAGTCTAGTTCACATGTGGGCATTTTATTAAAGTCCAAATGGATTAAATAAAATAAGAAAACAATATGTAGGCCCAAGTTCTAGTCATGGGCGGCAATGGCTAATTTTTAGCCCATAATATTGTTTTATTTTATTATTTAATTAAATGGAAATTAATTAATATGTTAATTAATTATTTAATTAAAAATCAAATCTTTTTCTGATTATGAAATATGTTTCCTAGTAGTATACTACTATTAGTATTATACTAAATATAAAAGACTTTATTTGTTTAGTCAAATTAGGAAGTCTTTTATATAGTCATAAATACACTAAAGAGTTGGATTAGGGTTTGTACTATAGAGTTTTAATGCAAGATGAATTTGTGCTCTATAGATATATATAATATGTTTTTGACCGAGATATATATATATATATAGATATATATGATTTTTGGAAAACAATATATATGGCCATGTGCAATATATTTAAAAGTGAATGCATGTAGTTATTGAACAAAACACAAATATATATTAGGCGTGCAGTATTAGTGCACAATATATATATATATATTTAAAAGGCATGCAGATTTTGACAGAGATAAAAAAAGAGAATTCGGTGCATCAATATATATATATATTCTTTGTATATTGGTCGAACCCTAGTTTTTGCAATTGAGAGATTTTTCTTTTGCTAGAGAAAAATAAAATCCAACTCTTAGACTAGTGTGAAATTCGGCCAAGAGAGATTGTGAGAAGAATTGTTCTTATTTCGATAGTGCACTAGTGATCTTTACATCAAGAGGTTTTGTGCACAATTTCGAATAAGGTTCACTCGAGTTTCAATCTAACGATTGTGAATTCAAAAGTGACCGAGACATTCTTAACAATCTATTGGAATTTTTGTGACTAACAGAAATCATAAAAGGTTTGTTGTCCATTCTCAGGTATACAATTCAAAGAGAAGGGAGACCACGCTCCTACGTCAGATCTTGTGGATTACCATCGACGCATAGTCAATCGGATCACGTGACAAAGGTACGATATCTTTTAATGTATATGTTTATTAATTAAAGGGTTAAGGTTCAATATGGGAAAAATTTTAAAATATACTAAACTCTTTTTTAGTCTCGCTTCTGCTGCGTGCACGTAATTGTTTCCCTACAGTTAGTGTGTCGTGTAATTCATTTCCTGAAGATTGTTTGGAAACGTGAAAGTATACAAACAAAGTTAAATTGCTTAAAACGTACCTAGGGGTTGAATAGGTTTTTCGCCTATTTTCAATCCCTTGAACAAACTTACGTTTGTCCCTCAAGGTAGCTTTACATACAACATATAAACGGAACATTCATACATCGACAAGATATGCACATCATCATTTAGGCAATGTCTACATATAACAAGTTGTTGTATGAGGTATAATATCACTAAAATACAATATCAAATAATACTTTGTATATCAATATTATTCAATGTATTACAAGAGTGAACAAATATATCTATACACAAAGATAACAAAATATGAAAGATTACAAATAAAAAAATTGATCTAAAGAGGATTGTTCTACAAATCACTTTTACAAGTACTTGTTCAAATATACAACACAAATGAATGATATTTAGCAAATTAACATATACACATATACAAAATAAAAGAGATAGAGAAAGAGACAATGGACACAAGATTTTTACATGGTAAACCTCCGAAGAGGAAACATCCACGGGTTGAATCCACTGTTAGGACCCCGGTTTACCGATTGCGCAGCGGAAGGAACTTTTCAAAAAATTTATTTTATAAAGAAATACTATGATTAGTAAACCCTAGGATCTATTTTTCGGAACAGTAAAATAAAGAGATTGAAATCGAAATATATAAAAGAGAAGATAAGAAACATTTTTCTTCATACATACGTAAGAGGCTGATGAGCGTCGTTTCTGTACTCAACAAAATGATATTTAAATGTGATCTTTTAGAAAACCGATTTTCACCACTTAGATAGAAATTTAGTAAAGTGGCAAGTGAGATTCGTTCCACAGGGAATTAGAGTGATTAGTTGAATAAATTAACTAATCTATATGCAATAAAATAAATCATAAAAATATGGATGAGTGAATGGGTTGTCAAGCCATCAAACATACATGAAAAATAAACCTAATAACTAATAAAAGAATACTTAACAAATCTAGATAAGATAATGGAATAAACAATTAATAGGAATTCTAGGGAAATGATAGAGTAGCTAATGGACAATGAGCAATTCATACATGGCTTCTTTAATGCACTATCTACACAATCAAGGACCAATCTCATTCGAAAGTGTTGTTTAGGTCGTCACTACGAACCCTAAACAACTTCCCATTGCAATGCCTAACCGATTAAAGAGAGGGGGTCACGGCGGGATCGGTTAGTGACGATCAAATGGTCTAGGCAATCGAGGTTGATCACCCCTCTAAAAGCCTATCCTATTCACTATGTGCTCTAATCGATTAAGTGTGTCAATAACTCAATCAATTTTATCACAAATAAATCCTACAACATATTGTAATCAACAAGTGTGTCAATACCCATTTAATCACATAAGTGCAAGATCTAATTAAAAAGTAAATAAAACTTAAATCATGCAAACATAATATTCAAAGCTTTAATAAATACTCATGTCCAAAAAGTCTCTCAAATCATCCCCTAAAATGGGGGTTTTAATTACACATAAATACAAACAAGAAAAGGAAGTAAAATGGAGAGAAATCACCCTTGGGTCTCTCTTGTAAGCTTGATCCTTCCTTGAGCTCTCTTGCTTGAATCTTATGCAAATAGTGGGTGTTGAGGATGTGTCTAGATAGGTGGAGTCATATGAAAAGTGACAAAGGAAATGGGTGGAGAAGATGGAAAGAGAGGAATGATTTAGGTGGAGTAATCTAGATGTTGAGTTTTAGGTAGAAGAGAAAATGGAGAGATAAGGAATGGTGGAGAAAGGAGATTTCTTGATGAACAAGAGTTGTCAAGAGTTAGCATAAAATGGTGTATTTATATGTTAGAAAAGCTAGGGTATGAAATGGGCATGAAAGGACAAGAATACCCCTCAAAAATGGCTTGAAAAACGTCAATTTTGCTGCTTCTAGAAAGTGGAGGTCGCCATGGCGCGCCATAGGGTCGCCATGGCGACAGGGAGTGCGTAGCAGCTACGAAAACGGGCATAACTTTCTGTAGAAAACTCGGAATCACAATCCGTAAAAACCACTGGAAAGTAGACTTCCGGGGCTTTCTGAATATATATAATCCGAAATGTGGTTCAATCTGAAGAGAGAGATATGCCTATTTGAAGATGAATGATCTGCACACACTTTTTACAATTTCAGCCTCTTTTGCCACCAATATTACTCCAATGCCTCTGAACTTTATAAATACCTAAAAACACTTAATTCACACCATTAAATCATGAGATATTGCCCAAGAATCAAGCAAAAAGAGAAGGAAGTGAGGGCCAAAATCATACCAATTTTGGTTCGATCAAATACCCCCAAACCTATCTTTTGCTTGTCCTCGAGCAAAACAAACAATAAGCACCAATGGACATGTGTTTAATCATAAAAAAAAATCATTAAAGCACCAACTCTTTGTGAATGACTCAAAAGTCAATATTCGACTTGCAAAACCAATAAGTGAAGAGATTAAACCAACGTTGTACTCATTAGGAAATAATGCATGTAAGAGATGCTAAATAAAGATTAAAGACATGCCACTCTAAGTAAACATTGCACGCAACGCGATTCCACATTCAAGATGCTTAAGCTTCAAAACTAAAGTACCATTAGGAAAAGAATGTAATTCGTCTCGACATCTAATCCTCACCGGATTCTCTCATTTTCACACAGATTCCTAGGCTTCACTCACAATCCATATGCAATATGAGTTTATGTTCAAGATATCAAATTTAATTGCACATGATTATTTAAAAACACAATTTCTCAAAATTTGTCTCATGAATGGAATTGAAAACCATGAACCGGAAAGAACATGCATCAACCAAAATTTCCAAAGTGGACATCCCTAAAGATCAAATAGGTCTTTCATTTGGTTGTAATGGGGCCAAAGGTGAATGATGAGTCAATAAATGGGAAGAATTGATAGCAATCACCCAATGGTTACACTAAGGCATACATTCTAAATTAAGCACAACTTGCTCATTACATCCTTGCATATTCCACAATTTGGCGTCCAGGCTTTCAATTAACTTTGTGCGTTTTTCTACTCTTAATTTTTGTTGAGTAGCTCATTTGATTTCACAAAATGGATCTAGGCACTTAGTGCCTCATTCATTTTTTTTTCTTTTTCTTTTTCTATGCTTTTCTTTTCTTTTCTTTGCTTGTCTTTTTCTTTTTCTTTTCAAGCATTGCATTTCATCTTTTTCATTTGTTTGCACATACATATTTGCCTAGGTACACGCCTTACATTTTAATACACCTCAAAACTTACATTCAACCCCTAAGCCTTAGCAAACCATTTGGTAAAAGGTAAGTCTAGTGTTTAGGCTATATGGTTTATGTTGATGTGGTTCATGAATGAAAAGCTTAATTGTGTTTGGCTTCAAATGGGCTATGGAGCACACACATTAGAGGGATAGGAAGTATTTAGGCCAATTTGGTGGTTTTCACATGCATTGCCTAAAATCATTTCTAAAGATTTATCCACAAAGTCAATCAAGGCATCCACAAGCAGTCCATATGTTCTATGGCAAACAACATTTAAGTGTGAATGAGACATTTTAAATATGCATAATATGTGTGTTTGAATGAGTGTTTAAAGAGTAAGAACTTTCCCTCAAAAATACGCTTTTTAAGGCCGTGTTTGTGAACCTCACGGGAAGTCTCCACTATTAATTCCTAACCTTTAAGCACAATTGAATATTCACTCCAACATCAAGAGAAAAGAACTAGCGCGCTTTGAGCAATGCAACCCTAAATGACATGAAGTTAATATAAACTAAGCAAGGCAAAGATACACAATTCCTTACTTGCACACACAAAGGCACAATCTCAACAAGCAAAATATGCTCAAACATGGCATTTTCACAAGATTTTCAAAAAATTTGAAAAATTTAGGCTCAAAATGTTTTTGCACATAATTGCAAACAAGAGATGATATTGCACACACACCCCCAAACCTAAATTAGACATTGTCCTCAATGTCATTGGGGCATATACTGGTAAGTTCGGCGCAACATACATCCACAATCAAAGAGTTTAACTACACATCAATGTCCATTTTAAAATTTATCCCAAAGAATTAAATCAAGTGCCTCAAGAATATCCTATATGCTCATAATCAACTCAAGAGATATATCAATGCAAATTCATCAAGAGTCATCATCACAATCCATGTGGATAAAATATATGATCATTCAAGCCTAAATCCACTATCACAAACAATCCACACCCTTCTTCTAAACAAGAAACTAAAAAGCAAGAAATAAAACAAATTAAAAAGCAAGAAAGAAATTGTACCTAGGTGGGGTGCCTCCCACCTCCGGCACTCCAAACTCCAAAATGTTGCTTTTCTTAGGCTAAGGCTCTCGCCCTTTTTATGAGCACTCTTGGCTTGCTTGTCCCTCCAAGACTCACAAGTTGTCTTTGTTTCATCCCAAGAGATAAAGAAACCTTGCTTCAACACACAAGCAACACAACACACTTCCTCAAGAAGCAATAGAAAATCTATACAAGCACTAAGCACATTAGAAAGTTCCGACAAATAAATATATACTCAATACATGCAATTGCCAAAAAAAGATCTTGGAAAACCATTTATTTCTCTAAAAGAAACAAATTTAACCAACTAAAAACACAATGCGAAAGAACATCTATATACGGAGGACAAAATTCCAAAAACTGGTGACTTTCGAATTCGACCAATGTCCGCTCTTCAGTGCATATTTTCAAAATTACTCAATACAACCTTCTCCAATTTTAGAACAGGAAAATAGACATGTAAATGCACACTTTTCATGTAGAAAATATTTCAAAATTCAAATTAGAAAAGTGTAGAAACGGACTTCGAAAATGGTTCATGTGCAGAATTTCAAAACAGGGCATTGCCCATGACCTTTGGTTGAAGAAATGTTCATAACTTTTAAACTGCCACCCAGAATTTTACGTTCTTTATACCGTTGGAACCGTATCGAAAAATTGAAGAATGCAATGTGGGCAAAATAATTTATTTCCTCACCAAGAAGTACAGTTTTAATGAAACATTTGGCCTCAAAATTTTTAAAACAGGGAACTTTCGCAAAGGTCAAAGAAAAACTTGAAAAAATAAAATGAAAAATGACTCAAATAATGAATCCACACCCCCAAACCTAATCTAAACATTGTCTTCAATCTATATATGGCATTGAGATGCATGAACAATGAATAAACGAAGCATGGAAGGCAAGAACTCAAACACTACCCTAGGCACTAAACACAACACAACTTATTCTAAACAAAAATGTGAAAACTAAAAAAAGAAAAATGAAATGAGCAAAGAAAGAGATTATACCTAGGTGGGGTGCCTCCCACCAAACGCTTGGTTTTACGTCCCTGCTAGATGTGTTACTTGGATCAGTCAACCGAATTCCAAGGTTTCGAAGATACGCCGACGCGAGATTAGATCTTGGAAATATTTGGTGCGCATCGGTGTGTTCCTAATCACAACAAGCAAAGGCAAGTAAAAGTGCACTTGAAAAAGTGGTTTTGAAAACTTAGAAAACAACCTATACCAATTGCTTTTGTGTAGGCGGCATGAACGAGCAATGGGAGGGACATAAGGCATGGACACCTCGTATAGGAGCGGTGCCTCAAAAGAGACGTCATCCGCTTCCTTCGCTATATCTTCTATCTCCTCCTTTTCTATTTCCTTTCCTGAAACACAAGGCAAATCATTAGAAAGTTCACGGCCAACTTCGGTTTCGATGTTTTCACCATTCGAAGGGATGATGGTAGCGTTTTCCTTCTCCGGATTGCTCGAAGACTCTTCATGTACCATATTTTGCATAGCTTCGACAATAATCTCATAATGCCTTTCCATTCTTCTAATTGAGACTTCCATCCTCTCATCTCGTTGTTGCCACATTTGAGCTTGTTTTTGCCATCCTTGTTCGTTGGCATGTATGTAAGCTTGAGATCTTTGTTGGAAGGCTTGAGCACTTTGAATAAAATCATTCAAAGTCTCCTATTGAGATCGCACATAGGCATTAGCTTGAGTGTCTTGATCTCTCCTCCAATCCGGCTCATACGAATCGGCACACCATTCATAGCTTGACGCGGGATTGTCGAAATCATCACATGGTTCATGCAAAGGCCATGAATTGTAGGAATTAGGCGCTTGGGCTTGTCCTCCATCATTAGAAAGCTCTCCTCTTAAATGGCAACCCCATGTCTCGTGCCCATACATTCCACAAAATGGGCAAGCTATACCCTCCGTTTGTCCTATTCCCGAAGTCCTCGAAGCAAACAACTCCATTTGCCTCTTAAATTCTTCCAAGTGCATAGTGAAAGGATCCATTGCTCCTGAAAAGAAAAATAAAAGAAGAATAGAAGAAAAACGAAAACAAGACAAAAAGAAAAACAAGACTAGAAAATCTAAAAATAACAAAAATGACAAACAACTAAAAAAAAATCTAACTATAAAAACGAATAACAAAAGAAATATGAAAATTCTAAACTACAGAGAAAAGCTAAGTAATTCAACAATTGCTTTAATTCCCCGGCAGCGGTGCCAATTTTGATGAGCGTCGTTTGTGTACTCAACAAAATGATATTTAAATGTGATCTTTTAGAAAACCGATTTTCACCACTTAGATAGAAATTTAGTAAAGTGGCAACTGAGATTCGTTCCACAGGGAATTAGAGTGATTAGTTGAATAAATTAACTAATCTATATGCAATAAAATAAATCATAAAAATATGGATGAGTGAATGGGTTGTCAAGCCATCAAACATACATGAAAAATAAACCTAATAACTAATAAAAGAATACTTAACAAATCTAGATAAGATAATGGAATAAACAATTAATAGGAATTCTAGGGAAATGATAGAGTAGCTAATGGATAATGAGCAATTCATACATGGCTTCTTTAATGCATTATCTACACAATCAAGGACCAATCTCATTCGAAAGTGTTGTTTAGGTCGTCACTACGAACCCTAAACAACTTCCCATTGCAATGCCTAACCGATTAAAGAGAGGGTGTCACGGCGGGATCGGTTAGTGATGATCAAATGGTCTAGGCAATCGAGGTTGATCACCCCTCTAAAAGCCTATCCTATTCACTATGTGCTCTAATCGATTAAGTGTGTCAATAACTCAATCAATTTTATCACAAATAAATCCTACAACATATTGTAATCAACAAGTGTGTCAATACCCATTTAATCACATAAGTGCAAGATCTAATTAAAAAGTAAATAAAACTTAAATCATGCAAACATAATATTCAAAGCTTTAATAAATACTCATGTCCAAAAAGTCTCTCAAATCATCCCCTAAAATGGGGGTTTTAATTACACATAAATACAAACAAGAAAAGGAAGTAAAATGGAGAGAAATCACCCTTGGGTCTCTCTTGTAAGCTTGATCCTTCCTTGAGCTCTCTTGCTTGAATCTTATGCAAATAGTGGGTGTTGAGGATGTGTCTAGATAGGTGGAGTCATATGGAAAGTGACAAAGGAAATGGGTGGAGAAGATGGAAAGAGAGGAATGATTTAGGTGGAGTAATCTAGATGTTGAGTTTTAGGTAGAAGAGAAAATGGAGAGATAAGGAATGGTGGAGAAAGGAGATTTCTTGATGAACAAGAGTTGTCAAGAGTTAGCATAAAATGGTGTATTTATATGTTAGAAAAGCTAGGGTATGAAATGGGCATGAAAGGACAAGAATACCCCTCAAAAATGGCTTGAAAAACGTCAATTTTGCTGCTTCTAGAAAGTGGAGGCCGCCATGGCGCGCCATGGCGACAGGGAGTGCGCAGCAGCTACGAAAACGGGCATAACTTTCTGTAGAAAACTTGGAATCGCAATCCCTAAAAACCGCTGGAAAGTAGACTTCCGGGGATTTCCGAATATATGTAATCCGAAATGTGGTTCGATCTGAAGAGAGAGATATGCCTATTTGAAGATGAATGATCTGCACACACTTTTTACAATTTCAGCCCCTTTTGCCACCAATATTACTCTAATGCCTCTGAACTTTATAAATACCTAAAAACACTTAATTCACACCATTAAATCATGAGATATTGCCCAAGAATCAAGCAAAAAGAGAAGGAAGTGAGGGCCAAAATCATACCAATTTTGGTTCGATCAGAGGCTCTTTCACTTTAACACGATCTGCTCCTGATTTGAACCACTTGATCTTCCTCGCTATCTCCCGGAACTGGCAACGGCGTATGGGTGGGTCACGGTAATCAGGAACCTATATGGAGGTAAAAGAAAGAAATACAAAAAAACCTTTGTTTTGTTGTCAAATGAATTCGGCCACACAAAAATAATAAGCAATATATATATATATATATATATTCTTTTCTTTTCTTTTGGCCTCACCCCCTCTGATTTCTTTTTCTCCTTTTATTTATTTTATTTTATTTATTTATTTTTTTATGTATGAATATGTGTTGGTTTTATATATGTTGATTTGTTATCAATTTTCTAAACAATAACTCATATATATATATATATATTTAACTGATAACTTTAATAAATTAATCGTTTAAAGTATCTAATATCTATAAGGATAATTAATGACTTTGAATTTAAACCTTTTTAAATTCAAATTTGATATTTAATTTAATAAAAATAAAATAATCAAATTATCTTATCATTATTAAAACACAAATATCAATCAACATCCTCCAACTAATGATTAATCGCATAATTAAATAATCTTATTATTTAAATAATTTAATCACTAATATTCATTAATTAAATAATCTCATTAATTAAATAATCTCATTATTTAATTATTTCCCAAATAAATACGTATCACTTTCGTAACACAATTAATTGGACAATCCAATTAATCATCCATAACCCTTGTTACCTAAATCGATCGGGCTAGCAAGGGGACCTAATGGACCCACAGTATTTTGAGCTCCAATAATCCTTAGAAATAATTAATTAAACTCTTTAATTAATAATTCATGATTATTAGCTTCGGCGTTATTCCACTAAAAACCCGAAGTTGCACTCTCTCAACTGTAGACGTTTTTACACAAACTAATAACTCTTAGTGTCCATCGATATAGCTATTACATATGGTATAATCCTTCACAAGTAGTTCATAATTAGAGCTGGGTCATAATGTCCGTTATACCCCTCTAATTATATCATTCCATTAAGTACCATTGATTCTCTAATGAATAATAAATCCTACATTCTTTACGGAATTAGGAGAGCGCTCATATTGTTTAAGCCCCGAATCAACCCTTAAGGGAACTACTATCTACTTCTCACAAGAAGGAGTGGATTCCACTATTGTGTGCAAACCTTCCCAGCCACAAGCCAAACTACAATTCCAATATACGGAGTTATTGACCGGGAATGCAACTCCGATCTCACCCATGGTATATCAAAAACCATAATCTAACTTCAAGGAGTCGATAAGACACCCAAGATTAAGATCACCCATATATAGCCATCATATGTTGATATGTAAGAATCTTATCTTGTAACAGATCTTGGTGAGAGATTCATATAGATCATGGCCTAGTCCTACATGATCACATCATATAAGGTGCCTCCATTCCCATATCACCATATGAATAGTCTAGGTTAAGACCATTATACATTACTAAACGGACCGCAGCTGTAGATTAGCCACAAATAAAGTACCCAACTCTATTTGCTATCTACGGACTCTTTAGATTACTCATCTTGAACTGAATACCTCTGTATATGACACTCATATACTTAGTTAGAGATTACATCCAGCAATCTTAGATGTTATGTACACATGATATAAATAAATTTATGAGAAAATTTGAATGAATAAACTACTTCTTTTATTTCTTGTTCAATTTACATTTACAAACTACAAGCTTTAGGGAAAAAACCCTAACATCCACAACCACCGGTAAAGCAAATCTGCTATATGAAAAAGACATACACATTCAATGCTATCAACTCTATGATATCCACCTCAAGCTATCAAATCCTAGTCTACCATTGGGCTAGTGAATCACTAAGCCTACTCCCTATCGAAGGTGTGTCCTACACCTCTAGGAAGCAACTTTCTATCCAAGGCTCTCAAGCCTCTAGGAAGATTTCCTTGCTTAGGAATCTAGATCACTAGGATCCTAGTCAAGCTACCCTAGCTCAACTATCCGGAGTATGCAACTCCTTGTTAAGACTTTCGCTTGGCTATCTAGAACTCATTCCTAGCCAAGTCTTCTTGCTCAATACAAAGCTTCACTCACTTTGAAAGAGACTTCAACCTTTCCTCAAGGCAAATGATCTAAGTGATGCAAATGATACAAATCACAATCAACACAACATAAAACATGTGATCAATACATTCTATGGAACAACTAGACCTAAACATGTGAGAACACAAGAATAAAAGTCTAGATGCAAAAACATGAATTAAACCTAGAGCATGTGAAAACACCTAACACAAAAGCTCATAGTTCCATTCACACAAATAACACTTAAATATATCATAATCATGAAGCACAAATTCAAGATGCTATAAACATACAAATAAATGCTAGAAACATAGAATGTATTCAATGAGTATTCTAGCCAAAGATATAGAGCATGGATATATTGATAAATCAATTAAATCCTAGATGTCTTTAAAAACACATACAAGAGCTTTCTTAGATTTCATTAATCAAAGGATCAAAACACATTTCAGGGATTATCAATCATAAAATTATTCAATCAAGTCTCAAATAATCATAGATGTCAATCTAATCACAATACAACTCTCAAACATGTGAAAATCATAGAATCAAAAATTCTAGTTCACATATGTCTCTAATTAGACTTTTGATTAAGATTGATTATGAAGCTATCTCTCTCAATAGTATTCACCAAACATATACATACATATAGAAGAAGAAACCCCAAGCAAATTAAAGGTTATAAAAGAAGAAATCTCAAAGATATGAACTCTACCTTGCAATCACCAGCTGGTTCATTTTTGACAGTGTAACAGCCACAAAATTCAATCAAATAGCTACAAGATCACTTGAAAAAGGTAGAGGACTCGATTATGAACACTGTCCAATTTGAATCAACCAAATCTAACTTCGTATGAGAAAGTTATGGTGTTTGGAAGGTGAGAAAAATTGTAGAGAATTTTCTGGACAGATTTCTATCTTTTTCTTCTTGTTCTTTTTGAATGGGAGGGAATGTGAAATATTTAAAAGGAAGAGAGAGAGGGAAGAAGATGACCAATGAAGTGCAGCCACATGACCTCCACGTGTGGGGCGCGTGTGCCACACGTGGGCAGAGAGGTGTTCTGCCTGTGTGACATGTTGGGGTTTTTGCCATTGTTAGGTTTTTAGTTTGTGTTGGCATATATTCCATATCAAAACCATGTTTTCTCTTGTATATGATTAATGATCATAGGTGATCATTTGAAGCTTCAAAGAAAGATGTGACCAAAAGATTAAGCAAGAAGTGGCCTTTGAAGAGGAATGAACATCATTGCACAATTAAGGTAACATAGACCTCATTCTTCTTCAAGGCAATGGGCACACACACACAAATCATTCATAAGTATCCCTACATCTTTGTGCACCTTTTATATAACACATTCACATGTTTTTCTATGCTCATGCATTGAACTCAAATATTCATACATTGTAGAGTTGCATGTTCTAAGACTATGTCCAGGAAATGACATTCATATGTGAATTTGTGTTTATTGTTTGTGTTTGATTCCTTATTGAGTCTTGGTCATTTTGGTTACTCATTCATTTAGTTTCGAGTCCAAACGATGTAGCTACACTACTTTTCGTTCTCATTCGTTGAGTTGTGTTCGTCTTCATTTTTCGAGATGAATTCTCAACCTTTTGTCAAAGTTTCATAGTCTTCATTGTGTGTGAGGGAGTCAAAATTCGTAATCCAAAAAAGGATTCAAAATCGGTGTTCGAAGGCCCGAATACGGTGGAAGAATGTGGGAGGTGCGCGAGAGAGGTGAGCATGGCCAAAGGCCATGCCTTGGCCACCCCCATGGGGTGGCCGTGTGAGCCACGGCCAAACCAGCCCTCTGGTCCCGTGGGCCACATGTGCCACACATGGGCCAAGGCTGAGGTGGCCTATTTTGATTGGCCAAAATCTTCCCTCTCTCTCTTCCTTTTAAATATTCTCATTTCCCTCCATTTCAAAGTGTGAAGAAAGAAAGAAGAAAATAGAAAAATCCCATCAGTTTTTTCTCTCCAATTTTCTCAACTTCCAAACACCATAACTTCGTCATACGAAGTCGGATTTGAGTAATTCGAATTGGAGATTATCTGTAATTGAGTCATCTACCTTTTCCAACTGATTTTGCAGTCATTTGATTGAATTTTCAAGGTGTTCTACCCAGAAAATCGTGACAGCTCGTGATGGAGAGGTATTGACTTTATCTTTGTGATTTCTTCTTTTATAACCTTCAATTTGCTTGGGTTTTCTTCTTCTATATGTATGTGTATGTATGGTGAATGCTATTGAGAAAGATAGCTTCACAATCAATCTTAATCAAAAGTCTAATTAGAGACACATGTGAACTAGATTCTTGGATTCTTTGATTTTCACATGATTGAGAGTTGCATTGTGATTGGATTGACATCTAGGATTATTTGAGACTTGATTGAATCATTTTATGATTAATAATCTTTGAAATGTGCTTTGATCCTTTAATTGAATAATTCTAGGATTAGCACATTTGATTTTGTAGTTAGAGCTAATTAGGATTTAATTGATTATTGTGAATATATTTGCTCTAAGTACTTGCTAGAATATTCATTGATCATATCTTGTCATTCTAGCAATTTTGTTGTTTGTGTTCTAAAGTCTTGAATATATGCTTATTGATCATGCTTTGTTTTCAAGCTTTAGTAACATGAATATAATCTAGGTTTTGGCATGTTTTAGGTGTTTTGCATGCTCTAGATTATTGTTCATGTTTAAGGTCTAGACAACCTTGTTTTGTGTGCTTTGTTGCCTATGTCTAGATCTTCATGGAGTGTACTTTGTCTATACATTTCATATGCACATGCATCATTTTGTGTGGTGTCATGTTTTGGATCATAAACTAGAAAAATATACATTGTGTGCTCATTGATTATTTCTAGTTTCCATAGAATGTATTGATCATATATTCTATGTTGCATGTGTTTGCATTATTTGCATCACTTAGATCATTTGCCTTGCATAAGGTGGAAGTCTCATCTTGGAGTGAGTGAAGCTTCAATTTGAGCAAGAAGACTTGGCTAGGAAAGTGCGAAAGTCTTAGTAAGGAGTTACGTACTCCAGATGGTTGAGCTAGGGGAGTTAAACTAGGATCCTAGTGATCTAGATTGCTAAGCAAGGGAATCTTCCTTGAGGCTTTAGAGCCTTGGATAGGAAGTTGCTTCCTAGAGGTGTAGGACACACCTTGGATAGGGAGTAGGCTTAGTGATTCACTAACCCGAGGGTAGATTAGGATTTGATAACTTGAGGTGGATATCATAGTGTTGATAGCCTTAACTATGTATGTCCTTTTTCATATAGTGGATTTGCTTTGCCGATGGTTGTGGATTCAACCCGTGGATGTTTCCTCTTCGGATGTTTACCACCTAAAAATCAATGTGTCAAATGTCTCTATCTCTATCTCTTTATATTTGTATGTTTGTTCTATATAACTTGTTTATGATCTTTAATTTCTCACATCCTTGTAAACATGTTATTGATAAAGAAAGAGATGCACACATTGTTTGTTTAATCAACATTTGTTTCTTGTATCTTGTAAGTGTTTGAACTTTGTATCTTGCAATATTCTATATCAAGTTGTAATATTTTACTTATTGATCTTTCATTGTAATATTCATAATGCAACTTGTAGAATGTGCTCTTTATTGAATATACTTGTATATGAGGTACATTGTTTCTTGGTATATGTTTTGTAGACTAAGGGTGGTGAATTAAGCATACTTGTGTAAATTGTTTTTCTCATAACAATTTTATTCAAGGTTTATTATGTGCTCACCAAGGTTTTGACACAAGTCACAAAAGAGTTTTTAAAACTAG
This sequence comes from Acer campestre, assembly GCA_954870605.1. NCBI lineage: Eukaryota > Viridiplantae > Streptophyta > Magnoliopsida > Sapindales > Sapindaceae > Acer > Acer campestre. Next base: position 678,037 of record OX940810.1, on the reverse strand, counting down.
TGTGTCAACCAATTCACCCCCCCCCCCCCCCCCCCCCCCTCTAGGTTGTTTAGTATAACCTTGTAGACATTTTCAGCCATAAAGCTTGTAGTTTGTAAATGTGAATTGAACAAGAAATAAAAGAAGTAGTTTATTCATTTAAATTGTCTCATACGTTTATATCATGTGTACATAACATCCAAGATTGCTGGATGTAATTTCTAACTAAGTATATGAGTGTCATATACAGAGGTATTCAGTTTGAGATGAGCAACCTAAAGAGTCTGTAGATAGCAAATAAAGTTGGGTACTTTATTTGTGGCTAATCTACAGCTGCAGTCCATTCCGTAATGTATGATGGTCTTAACCTAGACTATTTATATAGTGATATGAGAATGGAGGCACTTTATATGATGTGATCATATAGGACTGGGCCATGATCTCAAGATCCGTTACAAGATGAGATTCATATATATCAACAAATGATGGTTATATATGGGTGATCTAAATCCTGAGTGTCTTATCGACTCCTTCAGGTTAGATCGTGGTTTTTGATATACCATGGGTGAGATCAAAGTTGCATTCCCGGTCAATAACTCTGTATTTTGGAATCGCGGTTTGGCTTGTGGCTGGGAAGGTTTGCTCACAATAGTGGAATGCACTCCTTCTTGTGAGAAGTAGATAGTAGTTCCTTTAAGGGTTGATTCGGGGTTTGAACAATATGAGCGCTCTCCTAATTCCGTAAGGAATGTAGGATTTATTGTTCATTAGAGAATCAATGGTACTTAATGGAATGATATAATTAGAAGGGTATAACAGACATTATGACCCAGCTCTAATTAAGAACTACCTGTTAAAGATCATACCATATGTCATAGCTATATCAATGGACACCAAGAGTTATTGGTTTGTGTAAAAATGTCTATAGTTGAGAGAGTACAGCTTTGGGTTTTTAATGGAATAACACCGAAGTTAATATTCATGAAATATTAATTAAAGAGTTTAATTAATTATTTATAAGGATTATTGGAGCTGAAAATACTACGGGTCCATTAGGTCCCCTTGCTAGCCCGATCGATTTAGGTAACAAGGGTCACGGTTAATTTGTTGGATTGTCCAATTAATTGTGTTATGAAAGTGACACGTGTTTAAACGGGAATTAGTTGAATAATGAGATTATTTAATTAATGGAAAATGATAATTATGTTAATTAAATAATTAGATTTAATTAAATAATTAGATTATTTAATTTTGTAATTAATCATAATTGGAGGGTGTTCTTTGATATTTAATTTTGAAAGATAAGATAATGTGATTATTTTATTTTTAATTAATTATTAAATTTTAATTTTAAAATGTTTAAATTCAAACTTTATTAATATTTAACAAAAGATATCAGATATCTTTTAAAAAGGATTTAATAAAAAAATTGATTTATCTTTTAATAAATATATATGAGATATATGTGTTTTAAAATAATGGAGATTGATCAACATACAGAGAACACACACAAAAATAGAGAAAAAGAAAAAGTTGGAAGAGTGGTGCAGCAACCAAAAAAAAAAAATGAAAAAAAATATAAATAAATAAAAAGGTTTATTTTTGTTCTTGTTTTTAATAGGGTGGCCGAATTCTTCTGGAAACTAAACAAAGGTTTTTTGTGTTCTTTTCTTCTACCTCCATACAAGTTCTTGAATACCGTGACGCACCCACACGCCGTTGCCAGTTTCGAGAGATAGCGAGGAAGATTAAGTGGTTCAAATCAGGAGCAGATCGTATTAAAGTGAAGGAGCCTACAAACGTTGGTATGAAATAGTTTCTTCTCTTTTATATATTTCGATTTCAATTTCTTGCTTTTACTGTTCCGAAAAATAGATCTGAGGGTTTACCAATCGCAGTATTTCTTTACGAAATAATTTTTTTTTAAAAGTTCCTTTCGTTGCGCGATCGGTAAACCAGGGTCCCAACAATTGGTATCAGGGCCAATTTTTTCAGAACAGGAGAATCGATTTCGAAGCTCCTGATATGTATGAATGTGTAGACACTATTTTAATTGACTGTATGTTGTTTTTAATTAAATGGTTTAATTTCGAAACATAGTTGATCGTTAATTGTATGGTGTCGTGAATTTAGGGTTTCTTTTTAAAATGTTTTAATATTTTTGTAATATTAATCCCGAGATGTAATTTTAATATATATTTTTTCTGCTGTAAATTCTTTGTTGTATTTTTTTTGCCATGTATTTTAATGTAAAATATGGATGATGAAATCGGACGAAGAAGACGAATGGTGAAAGAGCAAAATCAGAAACATGCGGTACTGTTCACTAGGCACTGTTCAAGGACACTGTTCACATGGTACTGTTCACAAACACTGTTCAGGATACTGTTCATGCGGTACTGGTGCGGGCTTACGTGCACGAATGACGGCTATGTGCGAAAGCGTTATGGGCTTAAAATTCGCAACGTTAGGGTTTCCGAATTTGCTAAAAGATTTTGGGCTGAATTTTTTTTTTTTTTTTTTTTACCTTGGGCCTCAAGTAAAATGTTAAAGTAACACTTGGGCTTTAGGTTTGATTCATGAGATGGATCACAAAATAAAATATATATTTTTTTCATTTAAAGTTGGACTTGGTTAAAAGCCCAAAATAAATAAGAACCCTAAAGACTTGAAGAATCTTGGAGATTACTTGAAGACTAAGGAATGCCTTGGGTATTTTTTGTAATTAGATTCTTATTATTGTAGGTTAAATAATCCACGATACTCGATCAACTCATGTATGCTTTTAATTATGTGATGATTAAGCATTGACATGCATACAAATGTCATTTAGACTAGTTATGCCTATATATATATATGTTGATATATCATACATGCATGTTAGCCTATTTATATTATGTGTTTTTTTTTTTTTTAATTTGATTAAAATGGATTATTCACATAATTGGCTATAAATTAATGGGATTAGTTTTTAGGAGTAAAAACTTGGTAATTCCCATTAATTACTAATCTTTTTATTAAAGAGTTTAATTACTTAGATTAGTAGGGTCCTTTATATTAGGATTAATTCGATTAAGCCCCAATAATAATTGGACCTAATAACGTGTTTAGTTTTAATAGTTAAAACTTGGTAAATACACATTTAATAATTCTAGTCTTAGTAAATAGTTTACATAGATTAGAATTATCACTAATGAACTAGATTTTTAAGAGTAAAAAACGAATTAGTTTATTAGTTATTGGAATAGGATTCTAATAATTTGCGATTAATGCACTTGACGCTTAGATTGAAATTACCCGTTTAATCTAGTTTAATTAGGTGCATTAATATTAATAGAAAACCCTTATTATAAAATAGTGAGTGGGAGAGGGATATATGACATTATATCCCGCGGTCTCCATCATTAGTTCAACACCGTAAGATTCGAGTGAGGCCTCGTGACAGTTTTGTTTTCGTCCTCCCTAAGGAAAGTTTCCATAAGAATCAATATCAAGGTTGACTTCCTAACGGATAGGATTTCTAAGGGGATTTCAGGATTGACCGACCCTAAGGCGGCAATTCTCGAGTTAAGCTCATGAGTTTTGAAATGATAGGTTACGCTCACAAGGTTTTAATTAAATTGGTTAATTATAAGCCTGACTGAAATATACGATGGTTGAATGTTAGAGGAATAAGAGTTATTCTGGTACAACATTTGATTGAGGATGTCTCGATCCAACATGCAAGAATTTGATTGACCCTAAGGCGGCACTTGCTTGTGGTATGTTGGATTGTCGTGGTGTAGTAACACTTTTTAGGGTTGTTCTTGTTCATTAAACATTTTCATGCATCATGTTTAATTTTATGCCGAACATTCGCACATGTTTTGAATGTATGAATGAATGAATTCTTTATTTATGTTTTTTCAGCCATGTCAACTGCACTATTACAAATCATAGCCAATGACAAATTAACTGGTGATAACTACACTAAATGGAAATACAATATCAATGCAATTTTGGTCACCAAGGACCTTAAGTTTGTGCTTACGGAGGAATGTCCTCCAACACCTACTGCCAATGCTGCACGAACTGTTCGTGAGGCATATGAGAAATGGGTCTCATCAGATAAGAAAGCCCGAACATATCTGTTAGCAAGTATGACAGACATGCTTGTCACTAAGCACGAAGCAATGGGTACTGCATTTAAAATAATGGAGTCATTGCAGGCTATGTTTGGGCAACCCTTTGAACAAAAGCGGCACAAAGCTGTTCGTTCCGCTATGCTCACTCAAATGAAGGAGGGTACATCAGTTCAGGAACATGTCCTGAACATGATGTCCTACTTCATCACGGCAGAGATCAATGGTGGGGCCATTGATGAACCCAGTCAAGTGAGCATCATACTGACGACTCTTCCGAAGAGTTTCAATTAGTTTAAAAGAAACTATTGGATGAACAAGTTGAGGTTCAGTCTGACTCAGTTGCTTGATGAACTCACTATCTTTGAGTCCATAACTAAGGAAAACAAAGATAAGACCGGTGAGGAAAATGTTGCTGAACCATCTTCTTCTAGATTAAAGAAGAGGAAGAGGTTTGCTGGGAAGGCTAAAGGTAAGCCCAAACCCAAGAAAGCCCAAAGCAAGAAGAAAAAGGCAAAAAGTAAATGTAATTTACTTGTTCTTGAATCATGTATAGTGGAAGATGATTCTTCACCCTGGATAGTTAATTCGGGGGCCACTAACCATGTTTGTTCTTCTATGCAATGGACTGAATCTTGGACACGGCTTGATGAGGGATCCGTTTCTATGCGTGTTGGGTCAGGGGATGTTGTGTCGGCACGAGCAGTGGGCATAATTAGATTGCGTTTTTGTAATAATAAATTTATATTGTTGGACAACATATTTTTCATTGCTGGATTTACACGGAATTTAATTTTCGTTTCTAAGTTGTTAGAACAATTATATTCTGTTTTTTTTTTTAATAATAAATCAGTTATTATTGCAAAGAACGGTCTGAATATTTGTTCAGGAATTAATGAAAACAATTTATATGTGTTAAGACCGTTAATACATACAACACTGCTCAACACCGAAATGTTTAAGGTTGAAAAACCAAAAAATAAACGACATAAGATTTCTCCCGAAAATGAAACGTATCTCTAGCATCTAAGGCTTGGTCATATTAACCTTGACCGGATAAACAGACTAGTTAAAAGCGAATCCTTAAGTGAGTTAAAGGTTGACACCTTACCTGTTTGCGAATCCTGTTTAGAAGGTTAAATGACCAAGAGACCTTTTATTGAAAAAGGGCTTAAAGCTAAAGAACCACTAGAGCTTATATATTCAGTCGTCTGTGGACCGATGAATGTTAAAGCAATTGGTGGTTATGAGTATTATGTCACCTTTATAGATGACTACTCAAGATACGGATATGTCTACCTAATGCAATGGAAGTCGGAAACTTTTGAAAAGTTTAAAGAATTCTGAGCTGAAGTTGAGAATCAGTTAGGAAAGACTATCAATACTCTACGTCAGATCCATAGAGGTGAGTACCTTGACCAAGAGTTTGAAGACTTCATGGTTGAGTATGGGATAGTGTCTAAACTCATAGCTCTTGATACACCTCAGCATAATGGTGTCACGGAAAGGAGAAATAGAACCCTAATGGAAATGGTGAGATCTATGATTAGTTTCTCATCATTACCTAATTCGTTTTGGGGATATGCATTACAAATAGCGGCATAAATTTTGAATGTAGTGCCATCCAAATATGTTCCTAAGACTCCTCTACAGTTGTGGAATGGTTGTAAAGTTAGTTTGTGATATTTTCGCTTATGGGGGTGTCTAGCACACGTGCTGAAGAACAGAAGTGGAAAGCTAGAACCCAAGTATGTGGTCTGCTTGTTTGTAGGATACTCTAAGGAGACCAGAGATGGATACTTCTATAGTCCTGAAGATAACAAAGTGTTTGTATCGACAAATGCAACGTTTCTTGAGGATAACTATATTAGTGACCATAAGCCTCATTCTAAAATTATATTGAATGAGTTGGAGCCTGGTGAGACCAATTCTCAGTCAACAAGAGTTGTTGATCCATTAACATCTGAGAGTCAGATAATTCCTAGTCAGGATAAACTACCACCTAGACGTAGTGAGAGGGTTGTGAGACAGCCTGAACGCTATTTGGGTGTAAGTGAGGGACAAGATGTTATCTTTACTAATAGTATGGATGATCCATTGACATTTAAGAATGCAATGGAAGATCCTGATAAAGAGGAATGGCTTAAAGCCTTGAATCTCTAGATGAAGTCTATGTACTCTAACTTAGTCTGGGAATTTGTAGACTTATCGGATGGGGTAAAACCCATAAGGTGTAAATGGATCTACAAGAGAAAAAGAGGAGTAGACGGGAAGGTAGAGACCTTTAAGGCAAGGCTAATGACCGAGGGTTATACACAAAAAAGAGGGGGTCGATTATGAAGAGACCTTCTCGCCTGTTGCCATGTTTAAGTTTATTCGGATTCTCTTATCCATTGCTGCCTATTTTGATTAGGAAATTTGGCAAATGGACGTCAAGACTGCATTCTTGAATGACAATCTTGATGAGAGCATCTACATGATGCAACCAGAGGGATTCGTGTCTCCAGATCAAAAGCAAAAAGTTTGCAAGTTGCAAAGATTCATTTATGGACTTAAGCAAACATCTAGATCATGGAACATAAGGTTTGATGATGTGGTCAAAACCTATGGCTTTGAGCAAAATGTTGATGAGCCTTGTGTATACAAGCGCATCATTGACAAGAAAGTAGTTTTCTTGGTCTTATAAGTAGATGACATCTTACTCATTGGGAGATGTAGGAGTGTCGTTTGATGTAAAGGGCTGGCTGGCCAGCCAATTCCAAATGAAAGATTTGGGAGAGGCAATTTATGTTCTAGGGATCCAACTTATAAGGGATCGTAAGAACAAATTTATAGCACTGTCTCAGGCATTATATATCGACAAGATTCTTGTGCGATTTTCGATGCAGAACTCCAAGAAAGGTAATTTACCTTACATACATGGAGTTCACTTGTCTAAGGAACAATATCCTAAGACACCTCAAGAAGTTGAGGATATGAGACGTGTTCCTTATGCGTCAGCAGTAGGTAGTCTCATGTATGCTATGTTATGCATGAGACCATGCATTTGCTTCGCAGTGGGAGTAGCGAGCAGATACTAGTCCAACCTAGGATTGGATCATTGGGTTGATGTCAAGACTATTCTCAAGTATCTTCGGAGAACGAGAAAGTATATGCTAGTGTATTCTAGACAGGATTTGATCCCGTTAGGATATACGGATTCTGATTTTCAGTCAGACAGGAATTCTAGGAAATCCATGTCTAGATCAGTATTCACCGTTGGTGGTGGAGCCTTTGTGTGGAGGAGTGTTAAGCAATCTTGTATTACTGATTCCACCATGGAAGCCGAATATGTAGCCGCTTGTGAAGCTACTAAAGAGACTGTTTGACTCCACAAGTTCTTGAGTGATCTGGAAGTTGTTTTTGATATGGATAAGCTCATCACACTTTATTATGATAATAATGGTGTTGTGGCTAATTCCAAAGAACCAAGAAGCCACAAGAGAGGTTAGGATATAGAGAGGAAATATCATCTCATTAGAGAGATAATGTAGTGAGGAGATGTGACCGTGACCAAGGTAGCATCACAGGATAATCATACTGATCCATTTACGAAGAAGACCTTACCAGCTAAAGTGTTTACAGGTCACCTAGAGAGTCTAGGTTTACAAGACATGTCTCACATGCTTTAGTGCTAGTGGGAGATTGTTGGGTTTTTGCCCTAAAGCTTGTAGTTTGTAAATGTGAATTGAACAAGAAATAAAAGAAGTAGTTTATTCATTCAAATTGCCTCATTAATTTATATCATGTGTATATAACATCAAAGATTGCCGGATGTAATCTCTAACTAAGTATATGAGTGTCATATATAGAGGTATTCAGTTTGAGATGAGCAATCTAAAGAGTTTGTAGATAGCAAAAAGAGTTGGGTACTTTATTTGTGGCTAATCTACAGTTGTGGTCCATTCCGTAATGTACGATAGTCTTAACTTAGACTATTCATATGGTGATATGAGAATGGAGGCACCTTATATGATGCGATCATATAGGACTTGGCCATGATCTATATGAATCTCTCACTAATATCCGTTACAAGATGAGATTCATATATATCAACAAATTATGGTTATATATGGGTGATCTTAATCCTGAGTGCCTTATCGACTCCTTCAGGTTAGATTGTGGTTTTTGATATACCATGGGTGAGATCGGAAGGGCATTCCCGGTCAATAACTCAGTATATTGGAATCACGGGTTGGCTTATGGCTGGAAAGGTTTGCACACAATAGTGGAATCCACTCCTTCTTGTGGGAAGTAGATAGTAGTTCCCTTAAGGGTTGATTCAAGAATTGAACAATATGAGCGCTCTCCTAATTCTATATGTAATTTAGGATTTATTGTTCATTAGAGAATCAATGGTACTTAATGGAAAGATATAATTAGAGAGGTATAACGGACATTATGACCCAGCTCTAATTATGAACTACCTGTGGAGGATCATACCATATGTCATAGTTATATCGATGGACACTAAGAGTTATTGGTTTGTGTAAAAATGTCTACAGTTGAGAGAGTACAGCTTCGGATTTTTAGTGGAATAACATCGAAGTTAATAATCATGAAATATTAATTAAAGAGTTTAATTAATTATTTCTAAGGATTATTAGAGCTCAAAATACTGTGGGTCCATTAGGTCCCCTTGCTAGCTCGATCGATTTAGGAAACAAGGGTCACGTTTAATTAGTTGGATTGTCCAATTAATTGTGTTATGAAAGTGACACGTGTTTAAATGGGAATTAGTTGAATAATGAGATTATTTAATTAATGGAAAATGATAATTATGTTAATTAAATAATTAGATTATTTAATTATGTAATTAATCATAATTGGAGGGTGTTCTTTGATATTTAATTTTGAAAGATAAGATAATGTGATTATTTTTTTTTATTAAATATTAAATTTTAATTTAAAAATGTTAACCGCCTTTTTTGGCAGGGGTCCAAGGAAGAATTTTCCATCCTTGCCAAGTAGAGGGATGCCGCGAGAAGCATCTAGCTACCTCTGAAAGGAACCAAGATCAACACACCTATCTATTTATCGTGGTCTAGATAGCCCAGTAGAAGGATGCCGCACCCGCAGGACCACGCGGGACCCCGCTGGACCCCGCAGATCCCGCAGTACCCCGCGGATCCCGCTGGACCCCGCAGGACCCCGCTGGACCCCGTAGATCCCGCTGGATCCCGCAGATCCCGCAGTACCCCGCGGATCCCGCTGGACCCCGCTGGACCCCGCTGATCCCGCAGTACCCCGCGGACCCCGCGGACCCCGCTGGACCCCGCGGACCCCGCTGGACCCCGCTGGACCCCGCAGGACCCCGCTGATCCCGCTGATCCCGCAGTACCCCGAGGACCCCGCGGACCCCGCTGGACCCCGCTGGACCCCGTGGTACCCCGTAGTACCCCGTACCCTGTGACTAGTCCTCCAAACTCCTCCCGACCACCTAGCATACAAGACATCAATAGAGGAGGTCGTAAATACCAAGGAAGAGCTAGACCACACCAAGAGTTTAAGTAAACAAGGAAATTGCCTTGTTTCCCGCCATTCAAGAGTCCTATATTAAAGAGGAGTCAACTCTTTCAATTCTAAAAGGAATCACTTGATTCTGGGGAATCAATCCCACGATCTTCTCGCCTATCAACATGGAAACGCCCCGTAAATTGCTAGGTTATTGGATTGAATTTAGGGGAGTGAGCAACAAGAAATAAGACCTATATATATGACATGATTTTCGACAGTGAAGGGATCTTCTTTGGCTAGCATCTTCTTTTTGGCTTCTTTTCGGAGAGGTGGCTGGGGGCTTCTTCCCTAACAAGGCTACCTTTTATTCTTCTTTTCTATTGGTTAGAGAAAAGGGCCGATGCCCACATATTATTGTAAGCTCTCTGAAGCACTTATGTTGTATTATTCTCCTACTTGTGTAAGCTCCCCGGAGCACGCCTTATTGATAAATATGTAAATGATCTCTCTCCACCGGATACTACCTAGGGGTTTTTTAGCATATGATCATGCGTGATGCTTTTTCCCCCTAGGCCAGTCCACCTTCTATCAAAAAGACTTGTCGTTCTCTCCCTCGTATCTATTTTATTACACATGTATGTAAGTTTATCATTGAAGAGCTCATATCTCATATCCTACTCGCTTGCTTGCTATCCGGGTCGGAGAATCACAATGGAGATCTAGAAAAGAGTACGGGATGCGGGACTCGGGATACGGGGTATGAGGGACGGGATACGGGGTGCCGAGTACCGAACGCGGGGTATCGGGGTCCATAAAGAGGGATCACAGCCCTTACTCCGACATGAGAACCCCCCAAGCGCCATCTTCTCCATGAGCTTGAAGCCCCGACAGTCGGGATGATTTTTTCTCCTACCTACTGCACCTCACTCCAGAATTTTTTACTCATACAAACCATGGTACCTAGAGGTACCTACCCCGCTGCAGCCTACCAGGTAGCAGTCTGAGGGTGTTAATTGGAATTCCTCATCCAGAGCGAATTTTCGGTTAACATTTTGGCGCCGTCTGTGGGGAATTCACTAGACCAATGTGGCTTCCTTGTCTCTACATGAGCGTATGTTTCTCTATCTCTTACATATTATCACTTTACATGTGATTTAATGCATTCCATTGCTATATTCACTACATGTTTATACCATGATGCTATGATACCACGATGCTCTGTTTCACCCTACTAGTTCCTTTATTACTAGTATTATTTTATAAAAAATTTGCATGAATCATGTGAACTAAATCAACGCCTATTATACTCGGTTGATATTTCGCTTTATATATGTTGCTACTTTAATACGTTGAACATGCGGAGTGCATCTCGATGTAGCTCTATGAGATCTAATTAATCTATTGCCGAGCAAGCTTAGTTATTCGTGGCATATTATTCATGCGGTTTACCCTTTCTCCATATTTGTATGTACTGCATGTCTGCATGTGCACCACGAGTGGTGCTCACTTTGTCATCTGACAACTTTTGTTTGATGTGGAGCGAATATAACGTGTGGGACTCCTAGTGGAGCCGGCCTACTATGCTGCCCTTATGAAACAGACCTGCTCCGGTACATCTAGAGCTCCTATGCAGTAGAGTTGTACCTCTCCTGCTTTCTTTACAGAAGATTTGCTCCGGTACCGATAGAGCTCTTATCCAACAGATCTACCAGACTATCACTTCAACATACGGATCCCCTCATCACACCGGATTCACTCTTCCAAAGCTCCTAGTTCTCAGCTATTCAAGTCCTAGAAGAAAAGGAAGCAATTTGGAAGATTTTCGATCAAGCCTGAGAAAACAGCATCTGCTGATGGGTCAACTTCAAAAATTAAACTGTATCATCTCCGAAGGAACAGGATTTCGTGCCTTATATGGTTGGAAAGATACGGAAGTTAGCTTTCCACAGAATTTTACGGTTTGTGATTTCGAGTTTTCTTGAAGGAGTTATGACCGTTTTACTACTCAAAGGTCAGCAGGAATTTCTATGCGGGCAGCATCTGCTGATGGAACAACTTCAAAAATTAAACTGTATCATCTCCGAAGGAACGGGATTTCGTGCCTTATATGGTTGGAAAGATACGGAAGTCAGCTTTCCACAGAATTTTATGGTTTGTGATTTCGAGTTTTCTTGAAGGAGTTATGACCGTTTTACTACTCAAAGGTCAGCAGGAATTTCTATGCGGGCAGCATCTGCTGATGGAACAACTTCAAAAATTAAACTGTATCATCTCCGAAGGAACGGGATTTCGTGCCTTATATGGTTGGAAAGATACGGAAGTTAGCTTTCCACAGAATTTTACGGTTTGTGATTTCGAGTTTTCTTGAAGGAGTTATGACCATTTTACTACCCAAAGGTCAGCCTAGAAATTCTACGCGGGATTTTGGAAACAAAGCATTGTAGGAGGCTCTTCACTTTAGTATCGGGCCCTTCAACGCCCAAGTGAGCCTCCTAGGTTCCGGTTCGTTCGAGTGGAGTCCAGAGCCTCATTTCAGCCGCTAGGTACTTCTTGATGCCCTAGCAAGCTTCTGGACCAGCATCATGTAGGAGGCTCCTCACTTTAGTATCGGGCCCTTCAACGCCCAAGTGAGCCTCCTAGGTTCCGGTTCGTTCGAGTGGAGTCCAGAGCCTCATTTCAGCCGCTAGGTACTTCTTGACGCCCTAGCAAGCTTCTGGACCAGCATCATGTAGGAGGCTCCTCACTTTAGTATCGGGCCCTTCAACGCCCAAGTGAGCCTCCTAGGTTCCGGTTCGTTCGAGTGGAGTCCAGAGCCTCATTTCAGCCTCTAGGTACTTCTTGACGCCCTAGCAAGCTTCTGGACCAGCATCATGTAGGAGGCTCCTCAGTTTAGTATCGGGCCCTTCAACGCCCAAGTGAGCCTCCTAGGTTCCGATTCGTCCGAGTGGAGTCCAGAGCCTCATTTCAGCCGCTGGGTACTTCTTGATGCCCTAACAAGCCTCTGGACTAGCATCATGCAGGAGGCTCCTCACTTTTGTACCGGGCCCTTCAACGCCCCAGTGAGCCTCCTAGGTTCCGATTCGTCCGAGTGGAGTCCAGAGCCTCATTTCAGCCGCTGGGTACTTCTTGATGCCCTAACAAGCCTCTGGACTAGCATCATGCAGGAGGCTCCTCACTTTTGTACCGGGCCCTTCAACGCCCAAGTGAGCCTCCTAGGTTCCGATTCGTCCGAGTGGAGTCCAGAGCCTCATTTCAGCCGCTGGGTACTTCTTGATGCCCTAGCAAGCTTCTGGACCAGCATCATGTAGGAGGCTCCTCACTTTAGTATCGGGCCCTTCAACGCCCAAGTGAGCCTCCTAGGTTCCGGTTCGTTCGAGTGGAGTCCAGAGCCTCATTTCAGCCGCTAGGTACTTCTTGACGCCCTAGCAAGCTTCTGGACCAGCATCATGTAGGAGGCTCCTCACTTTAGTATCGGGCCCTTCAACGCCCAAGTGAGCCTCCTAGGTTCCGGTTCGTTCGAGTGGAGTCCAGAGCCTCATTTCAGCCTCTAGGTACTTCTTGACGCCCTAGCAAGCTTCTGGACCAGCATCATGTAGGAGGCTCCTCAGTTTAGTATCGGGCCCTTCAACGCCCAAGTGAGCCTCCTAGGTTCCGATTCGTCCGAGTGGAGTCCAGAGCCTCATTTCAGCCGCTGGGTACTTCTTGATGCCCTAACAAGCCTCTGGACTAGCATCATGCAGGAGGCTCCTCACTTTTGTACCGGGCCCTTCAACGCCCAAGTGAGCCTCCTAGGTTCCGATTCGTCCGAGTGGAGTCCAGAGCCTTATTTCAGCCGCTGGGTACTTCTTGATGCCCTAGCAAGCCTCTGGACCAGCATCATGTAGGAGGCTCCTCACTTTAGTATCGGGCCCTTCAACGCCCAAGTGAGCCTCCTAGGTTCCGGTTCGTTCGAGTGGAGTCCAGAGCCTTATTTCAGCCTCTAGGTACTTCTTGATGCCCTAGCAAGCCTCTGGACTAGCATCATGCAGGAGGCTCCTCACTTTTGTACCGGGCCCTTCAACGCCCAAGTGAGCCTCCTAAGTTCCGGTTCGTTCCAAGGGATTCTCTAGCCCCATTATGATTGTTGGAAACTCTTGCCTACCTCGAGCAGGCCCCCTCTAAACTGGCCGTGGTACTTGGGGACTGAAAGCTCACTATTCTCTCTCACGAGCCCAAGGGAGGTACGATGACCCCTATATTCATAAATCTGATCGGGTCACCAATCTATGATTAAAGCGCCTAAAGACCAGGAAAGCTACATAGTACTCCTGATGCCCTAGACCAGGTTAAACCATCTAGGAGGATCTCCATTACTGAGTCAAGACCAGGAGAGCCACATAGCATTCCTGATGCCTTGGACGGGGCCAACCCCGCCAAGAGGATCTCCATTGTTAAAGCGCCTAAATACCAGGAAAGCTACATAGCACTCCTGATGCCTTGGACGGGGCCAACCCCGCCAAGAGGATCTCCATTGTTAAAGCGCCTCAAGACCAGGAAATAGCCTAAGGACGCTCCTGCTGCCTCGGTCGGGGAATACCCTCCTCTGAGAAGCTTGGTGCTAAAGTGGCCTTAGTTGCCTACCATGACAGATTACAGTAAGAATCGGGCTGCCTCCGGGTACCTGGTTTCTTACTTCGCCTCGAGACCAGGAAATAGCCTTATGGAGCTCCTGCTGCCTTGGTCGGGAAATACCCTCCTCCAAGAAGCCTGGTGTTAAAGTGGCCTTAGTTGCCTACCAGGACAGACTTACAGTAGGATCGGGATGAGTAAAGTAATGGCTACCAAAAAAGAAGGATGAGTAAAATTCTTCAAGTATTACATATCCTGACTCCAACCCCAACTGCGTACCGGTGTTCAAGTCAGGGGGGACTTCTGTTAACCGCCTTTTTTGGCAGGGGTCCAAGGAAGAATTTTCCATCCTTGCCAAGTAGAGGGATGCCGCGAGAAGCATCTAGCTACCTCTGAAAGGAACCAAGATCAACACACCTATCTATTTATCGTGGTCTAGATAGCCCAGTAGAAGGATGCCGCACCCGCAGGACCACGCGGGACCCCGCTGGACCCCGCAGATCCCGCAGTACCCCGCGGATCCCGCTGGACCCCGCAGGACCCCGCTGGACCCCGTAGATCCCGCTGGATCCCGCAGATCCCGCAGTACCCCGCGGATCCCGCAGGACCCCGCTGGACCCCGCAGATCCCGTAGTACCCCGCGGATCCCGCTGGACCCCGCTGGACCCCGCTGGACCCCGCTGGACCCCGCTGATCCCGCAGTACCCCGCGGACCCCGCGGACCCCGCTGGACCCCGCTGGACCCCGCTGATCCCGCTGATCCCGCAGTACCCCGAGGACCCCGCGGACCCCGCTGGACCCCGCTGGACCCCGTGGTACCCCGTAGTACCCCGTACCCTGTGACTAGTCCTCCAAACTCCTCCCGACCACCTAGCATACAAGATATCAATAGAGGAGGTCGTAAATACCAAGGAAGAGCTAGACCACACCAAGAGTTTAAGTAAACAAGGAAATTGCCTTGTTTCCCGCCATTCAAGAGTCCTATATTAAAGAGGAGTCAACTCTTTCAATTCTAAAAGGAATCACTTGATTCTGGGGAATCAATCCCACGATCTTCTCGCCTATCAACATGGAAACGCCCCGTAAATTGCTAGGTTATTGGATTGAATTTAGGGGAGTGAGCAACAAGAAATAAGACCTATATATATGACATGATTTTCGACAGTGAAGGGATCTTCTTTGGCTAGCATCTTCTTTTTGGCTTCTTTTCGGAGAGGTGGCTGGGGGCTTCTTCCCTAACAAGGCTACCTTTTATTCTTCTTTTCTATTGGTTAGAGAAAAGGGCCGATGCCCACATATTATTGTAAGCTCTCTGAAGCACTTATGTTGTATTATTCTCCTACTTGTGTAAGCTCCCCGGAGCACGCCTTATTGATAAATATGTAAATGATCTCTCTCCACCGGATACTACCTAGGGGTTTTTTAGCATATGATCATGCGTGATGCTTTTTCCCCCTAGGCCAGTCCACCTTCTATCAAAAAGACTTGTCGTTCTCTCCCTCGTATCTATTTTATTACACATGTATGTAAGTTTATCATTGAAGAGCTCATATCCCATATCCTACTCGCTTGCTTGCTATCCGGGTCGGAGAATCACAATGGAGATCTAGAAAAGAGTACGGGATGCGGGACTCGGGATACGGGGTATGAGGGACGGGATACGGGGTGCCGAGTACCGAACGCGGGGTATCGGGGTCCATAAAGAGGGATCACAGCCCTTACTCCGACATGAGAACCCCCCAAGCGCCATCTTCTCCATGAGCTTGAAGCCCCGACAGTCGGGATGATTTTTTCTCCTACCTACTGCACCACACTCCAGAATTTTTTACTCATACAAACCATGGTACCTAGAGGTACCTACCCCGCTGCAGCCTACCGGGTAGCAGTCTGAGGGTGTTAATTGGAATTCCTCATCCAGAGCGAATTTTCGGTTAACAAAAAATGTTTAAATTCAAACTTTATTAATATCTAACAAAAGATATCAGATATCTTTTAAAAAGGATTTAATAAAAAAATTGATTTATCTTTTAATATATATATATATATGAGATATATGTGTTTTAAAATAATAGAGATTGATCAACATACAGAGAACACACAAAAAAATAGAAAATAAGAAAAAGTTGTAAGAGTGGTGCGGCAACCAAAAAAAAAAGAAAAAAAAATATAAATAAATAAAAAGGATTATTTATGTTCTTGTTTTTAATAGGGTGGCCGAATTCTTCTGGAAACAAAACAAGAGTTGTTTTGTGTTCTTTTCTTCTACCTCCATACAGGTTCCCGAATACCGTGACGCGCCCACACGCCGTTGTCAGTTTCGGGAGGTAGCGAGGAAAATCAAGTGGTTCAAATCAGGAGCAGATCTTATTAATGTGAAGGAGCCTACAAATGTTGGTATGAAATAGTTTCTTCTCTTTTATATATTTCGATTTCGATTTCTTGCTTTTACTGTTCCGAAAAATAGATCCTAGGGTTTACTAATCGCAGTATTTCTTTATGAAATAATTTTTTTAAAAACGATCCTTCTGCTGCACGATCGGTAAACTGGGGTCCTAACATGGTACACGTGGCTCACATGTGGACACCAATGGTTGGCTTTTGGCCAATCTCGCTTCTCTCGCGCTCTACTCGCGTTTTTCGACCGTATCCGAGCCTCTGAACTCTGATTTTGAATCCGTCTTCGAATTACGAATTGTGACTCCCTCATGCACAATGACAACTACAAAACTTTGACAAAAGGTTGAGAATTCATCTCGGAAAACGAAGATGAACACAACTCAATGAATGAGAACGAAAAGTAGCATAGCTACATCGTTTGGACTCGAAATCAAACGTATGAGTAACCGAAATGACTAGGACTTAATAAGAAATCATAAGAGATTATGCTCAAGTCCAAAAATAATAAAATGTAAACATATAAGCAGAATGTCACACATATATGCCGTTTCCTAGACATAGTCTTAGAACATGCAATTCTACAATGTATGAGAATTTGAGTTCAATGCATGAGCATGTAAGAACATGTGAATGTGCTATATAAATGTTGCACAATGATGCAGGGATACATATAAATGATTTGTGTGTGTGTGTGCCTATTGCCTTGAAGAAGAATGAGGTATATATTACCTTAATTGTGCAATGTAGTTCATTCCTCTTCAAAGGCTCCTTCTTGCTTGATCTTTTAGCCACATCTTTCTTTGAAGCTTCGAATCATCAACCTATGATCATTAATCAAATACAAGAAAAACATCATTTTGATATGGAATATATGCCAAGACAAACTAAAAACCTAACAAAACGTCAGCACTTGCACGTTGGTGTGCTTGGTTCAGCGCGAAGATCATCTTCAAAGAATGCTCTTGGCTTCTCCTTTGGTTTCACCACAATTGATGAAATGATGGTTTGATCAACAGCCTTGACTGTCGAATGGAACTACTATTTGATTCCAGTAGGTTTTGAAATGCTTTCTACGGTTATGATCGGTGGCCCTAACCACCGATTGAAACCATCTTTTAGACCTGATTGATTTTAATCTCTTGGTCTCCAATCGGTGGCCATGAAACCGTCGAATGAAACCACTGTTGATACCTGATGCTCTTAGGTTCAATTCAGTGGTTGTGATCGACGGTTGGTGGCCGCCGAATGAAACCGCCGATAGGTGCATTTCACGGTTTCAAGAGCAAACTTGTCTTTTCACCTAGCCTTTTCTTGCTCTCCATAAATATACCATTATCTTATTCTCTTGTTCTCAACTCTTCATATCAAGAACCATAAAAGAGACATTGAAAGATACTTGAGAGATGTTATCCGAAAATCGTTAATGGGATGATATTCCAAATAACAACTTTAAAAGGACCATGATCGAGATCGATCTTGGTCGGAGGGGTATCACGTAGTTTGATACCGACTATGTCACTATCAATGCAAGTACGATATGGAACATAGGAAATCAAATAAGAATGAGCTTTTATTGATCGTCATTTTTCATTACAGATATACGAATTATATTTTTAGGGGGGTTGACAACTTGGTATGGAGATGTGGTGAGTAATGGGGATCGTGGATATGGTGAATCTGTGCCTGTCGATAAGTAGAATTTGAACGTAGGGTTTCTGGCCGTCATCTTTTTTTTTTCTCGGCCCCCTTTTCCAGTGAATGAGCTGTTGTATATATAGGTCCTGTTGCTTGCCATGCACTCCTATAATTTCGGTCTAGGGTTTGGCTAACGTAGGATTGTCTTCTTTTTAGGAGATAATCTCGGAGTTTTACGTGTAGAATCTAATCTTTCCTTCCTGGGAGGAGTCAATCTCGTGGGTAAATCTTTCCTTCCTAGGAGGACTCTAGATGTGCTGACCTGCTCAAAATAGGACTCTATGGCAAGAAGGAGTATATCTCCTCTGTTTTATTTGAACATCGGCATTTCAATGTGGAGCTTTTAATCCTGGCATAAGAGTCTTGCTGTTTTGGTATCTTCTTGCTTGGCGGGGTAGTTATTTCAAAGGGTGTGAACCAATAAGCATCCTGCTATTGAAGTAGGGGGATGTCTAGCTGGTATTACAGCGGGATTCTTAGTGGAACTCCGCATCGGGGTGTTGCGGGGTTTATAGGAAGCCCGGTCACGGCGGGGTTGGATCTCACTGTGAGTTCTAATGAGTAGTCCGACTCGCGGTCATATTTCTGAATTAAGATGCTGGCGGGGTCCTTAAGAAGCTGGGGAGAAGCCAGACTGGACCCCGCTGGAGGGGGTGTGTACTCGGACCAGTTGGAGTCCGCCTTTGTCGGGGTCGCCGGATGGTGTCTGTACTCCTATATTCTCCTTGTGTTGAGGTGGAAAATTCTTCCTTGGTCCTTCGCCAATTTTGGCTGTTAACAGAAGTCCCCTCTGACTTGGACACTGATACCTTGTCGGGGTTGGAGTCAGGATCCTGTCTATACTTGAAGGATTTTCTGCCTTATCTGTTTATTTCCTTGTCTGACTAGTTCTCCACCTAGGAGGAGGAAATCTTTACTTGATAAGTTACTACTGGTTGCGTGCCGATCAACGATTGGGTTCCTCATTTTCAAAAAGAGCCGTTTTGGCACGATTAATGCGGAAAACGCCTCTACCCATTCTTTCGGTCACCGATTCCGGTTTCCTGGTGTGTAACAGTCACCCTTCCTCGATAAATAGACCGGCTTTACTGGTGCTTTCTCTATCACTTTCGAATTTTCAAAATTACAACCGAGAGCAAACCCTTGCTTTCTTTCTCCTTCTCTTTAGCAATCTTTCAATTTCCTTCAACATTCTTCAATGGCTTCTCCTTCACAAATCCTTCATTCTCAAGAAATTGCCACTGAGCAAAACCCTTCTACGGCGGCGGTCTCTACTCATCCCGACCCCGTTTCTCAGCACCAGTCTGATAGCATCGACGCCCTCTTCAATATGGAGAAGGCTGACGTGGTGGAGGACTCTCTGACCTCGGAGAGGGGAAAGCAGGGTCGAGAGGAGGACGGGGTTAGCGATGATACCCCGTGAGCCCAACGTTGTCGCTTTACCCAAAACCCTCGAATTGGGTCAGGTTTCAACAATCAACCAGAAGACCCGGTTCTAATAAATGAGGAAGGGAATGATGCCCAGGCCGGTAGCGGCGAAGGAGGCGATGATGGGGGCGTCACTCTAGTCTTAGTCCAATCCGGCTCTTTTGGCCTTTTTCATGACGGGAGGATAGTCCCCGACTCTGTATGCACCTTGGATACCCTAGCCAGGTTGAGGGAGGAGTACAAGATCCTAGACGACATCACTCTCTCTTCCTCATCGGGGTTACGATGTGTACACCCCGCCTCAAGATCGTTTGTTGATCCATAAGGCAGCGTTTGAGTGTGGGGTCCGGCTACCGCTGCATCCTTCTCTCCGTCTGGCTCTCGTGGCGCTTGAATTGGCCCCTTTCCATATCTCTCCGGGGTTCTGGAAGCATTTGACGGGGTTCCTGGTGCTCTGGAAGGAGCAGTGTGAGAGGGACCATATTGAGAGGGAGCCGGGATTGGATGAAATCCGTTACCTCTTCAACATTACTAGCATGGTGCCCCGGGGTCAGTTTTACCTGAGGGCATCAAATGATTTGAGGTTCACTGTCCCTGGAGCGAATGTAAAGTACTCAACGCCCTGGAAGGAGGAATGGTTAGTGGTGGAGGGCGAGTGGGGGCGTACTGCTTTCATCGGGGGATATGAATACCCCGTCCCTACTCAATTCACAGTGAGGGACAAGTGGGCAAAGGGGATGCTGGCTCCTGAGTCCCGAGACATTCTTACAAGAGGGGGTACACCAACATGCAGTATCCCACTCTAGATCCTTTTGAGGGAGCCTGCCTAGAGTGGTACTTAAGGATTTTTGTTGCTCTGCCTGGTAAGTTGACTGCATCTAACTCACCTGTTTTTTTTTTTTCTATTACGTACATATTCTCCTTCTTCTCCTTCTCACTGAGTATCTTCTCTTCTTGCAGTATCAGCTACCCGATGGTAGCGTGGTCTCTATCACCTTCTAGGACAGGGGGTCTGGCTCTACCAACTGACGCCTCTCCTGCTCCTTCTCCTCCTCCTCCTCCTTCTCCTTCTATCACTACTAGGGGATGTGTCAGGGTCCACACAGACTGGAATCGTCCCCGTTCCTCCTCCAGCTCTATCAAGAAATGCTCCAGCGGGGTTCAGGGCCAAGACTTCTGTTCGTCCTTCCACTGCTCCCCCTTCACGTTCAAAAATTAAGGAGATGCTTGCTCATGCAACTAAAGCTCGGGAATCTCGGAAGCAAGCTAAAAAAAAAGGTCGAGATATTGTTCCTCATGCTACCAAGAAGCTACCTGCTACTCCTCCTTCTGCAGCACCCTCCAAAGACCGTGCTAGAAATGCAGACAAGGGAGAAGCTGCCTTCCTTTCTACCCCTCCTGCTGATGTTCCCTCTGGATCGGGGTCAGGGGGTACCACCTTTGACGAAGTGGTATCCTGATTTGCGGCCTCATGCCCTGGTGGAAGTTTGATGGGCATGGCCAAACTTCCTACTGACATCTTGGTCACCAAGGGGGCATCGGTTCTGGCTGAGGTAGACTCCTACTTCTTTCTCACTATTTATTTTCTTTCTTTTGGTGAAAAAAATAAACTTTTTTTTTTTTTGTAGGGCTTCAAGTTTGCCATGGCCATGGAGAGGCAGTTGCTGACTTTAAGAGAGGCTTACATCGGCCTCCAAGCGAAGCTGGAAGACACTCAACAGGAGCTGGTTCAGATGCAGCAGAGTGTGGCCCCTTTGCTTCAGGAGGCCAAGTCATCTGAAGAAGCGAGGTAGGAGGGCTTGGTGGTTATTTGACGCCTTGAGCGTTGCTTAGACACAGAAACCGTCAAGTCCTTGCACCGCAAAGAGGAGAGGGAGTGCATAAAAGTTGAGAATAAGCTGTTGTTAGATGAGAACCAGCTTCTGCGAGATGCCATAGCAGACCTGGAGGCTCAATAAGGGCCTTCATTCTAGGATGGCTACTTCACAGCCTGCTACGAGGTGGCCACAGCTTTGCCTCCTCCCTTCGACCTCGAAGCAGCCTTGAACTAGG
The DNA here is from genome assembly GCA_954870605.1 of Acer campestre. Taxonomy (NCBI): domain Eukaryota; kingdom Viridiplantae; phylum Streptophyta; class Magnoliopsida; order Sapindales; family Sapindaceae; genus Acer; species Acer campestre. Next base: position 656,261 of record OX940810.1, on the reverse strand, counting down.
ACCGGGAGCAAATAATGGCGAAGGTTGCCCAGCTAGCAGGAGGGGATTAAGAAACAGAGGCCCCCCCACAGGACGCAGCTCATCCGGGTCAGGGAGCTAGGGCGACCGCAGGGACCCAACTTAATGGCATTGAGGGAGCTACGGATCAAGAAACAGAGGCCCTTCCACAGGACGCAGCTCATCCGGGTCAAGGAGCTAGCACAGCTGTAGGGATCCAACTTGATGGCATTGAGGGAGCTGCTTAAGATCCTCCTGCCCTTGAAGAACAAGTGGTGGATCCCGTGCCTACTTCAGGAGTAGTCCTAGTGGAGGAGGATGAGGAGCCAGATAGATCCAGGGTCCCTATAGTCGAGGATAAGTCTACTGTTATGGAGGATGACCCAGCTGTTGAAGGGACCCCGAAAATTGTTGAGGCTGTTAGTACAGGGGTAGAAGCAGCCAATCAAAAAGAGCAGCGGAAGGAAGAGTAGGAAGAAAGACCTGGCCTTTGCTTTTTCCGTAAATCTTCCTTTATTATTTTTGTAGCCCGAGATGGGGGCTGGGCACCCCGCTTATTAATATAACAATTTTCTATTATTTGATTCATACTTGTGTCTTTCTTGCTTTTGCACTTAAAAGCTTTCCACAGCATATAAACCTGTTAATAACTGGACTCCTGATGAATAACTGGACCCCGACGGGTAATTTGAATTGTGACAAGTCTCAGGGGGCTTGGCTGCCTTATCCTTCATATTCTGAAATCACAAGACTAGTAGGAATTTGGTACTTGTCATGTCCTTCATAATTAGACTCTCACGAACGTATAATAACTTGATGTATTGAGTATCCTGTCGAGGTAGTCCGATGCTTCTTATAGTCTGATTTGATGAACTCCTCAACCCTTCTTAACTGTTGGCCTTCTAGGAGATAAAGTGGAATAAAGAACCTGGTATCCTATCGAAACATTCCCTTAATGTAAGAACCTAATTTGATGAACTTATCAAGCACCTTTGACTGTTGGCCTTCCGTCAGGGTAGAAAGTGAAGAATTAAGAGACCATGTTTCCCGATGAGGCATCCCGATCTTACTGTAGGTCTGTCCTAGTAGGCGACTAAGGCCACTTTAGCACCAGGCTTCTTGGAGGAGGGTATTCCCCGACCAAGGCAGTAGGAGCGCCCTGAGGCTATTTCCTGGTCTTGAAATGGCAAAGTAAGGAACCAGGTACCCTGAGGCATCCCAATCTTTACTGTAAGTTTGTCCTGGTAGGCAACTAAGGCCACTTTAGCACTAGGCTTCTCGGAGGAGGGTATTCCCTGACCAAGGCAGCAGGAGCGCCCTGAGGCTATTTCCTGGTCTTGAAATGGCGAAGTAAGGATCTAGGTACCCTGAGGCATCCCGATCTTACTGTAAGTCTATCCTGGTAGGCAACTAAGGCCACTTTAGCACTAGGCTTCTTGGAGGAGGGTATTCCTCGACCAAGGTAGCAGGAGCGCCCTGAGGCTATTTCCGGTTCTTAAAATGGCGAAGTAAGGATCTAGATACACTGAGGCGTCCCGATCTTTACTGTAAGTCTGTCCTGGTAGGCAACTAAGGCCACTTTAGCACCAGGCTACTCGGAGGAGGGTATTCCCCGACCAAGGTAGCAGGAGTCCCCTGAGACTATTTCTTGATCTTGAAATGGCGAAGTAAGGATCTAGGTATCCTGAGGCATCCCGATCTTACTGTAAGTCTGTCCTGGTAGGCAACTAAGGCCACTTTAGCACCAGGCTTCTCGGAGGAGGGTATTCCTCGTCCAAGGCAGCAGGAGCGTCCTGAGGCTATTTCCTGGTCTTGAAATGGCGAGTCAGTAATGGCGAAGTACAAATATTAAGTAGAAGATACTATAGAATCAAGTAGGAGAATTTGAACACAGGAGAACCATATGGGAGAGGAAACTGCTTTTATTGAATTTCTTTAGTCAATACAACATGAAATCGGGGTGAGCATTCCCGCTGATACGACCTAAATTTCTAAGGGTAGAATTTCCTGAGGTGATCGGCATTCCAAGTGTGATCCACTGGGTATCCCTCCATATCTTCCAGCTTGTAAGCTCCACCCCGGAGCAATGCCTTAATCAAGTATGGACCTTCCCAGTTTGGAGCTAGTACCCCATCAGACCTTCTTTGTGTGTTTTGAGTTACTTTCCTAAGAACCAAGTCTCCTTCTTTGAAATTTCGGATCCTCACCTTTTTGTTGAAATGTCGGGCTATCTTGCTCTAATATGTAGCCACCTTCTCCGCGACTCTGCTTTGTCTTTCCTCCAGTAAGTCCAAACTAGCTCTCAATTTAGCCTCATTGTCTTCCGGCTCATAGTTTTGGACCCGGAAAGATATGAGTTTATGCTCAATGGGCAAGACCGCTTCTGTTCCAAACACTGGGGAGTAGGGAGTCTCTCCAGTTGCAGTCCGCCTGGTTGTTCTGTAGGCCCACAGTACATTGGGTAACTCTGCAACCCATAACCCTTTCTTCTGTTGGAGCTTCTTCTTCAGGAGCTTCTTAATGGTCTTGTTGGTAGCTTTAACTAGCCCATTGGTTTGAGGATGAGCCATTGATGCAAAACGAAGATTGATGCTCCGGTCTTCACAGAATTTTCTGAAGTTGTCATTGTCAAACTGCTTTCACAAGTCCGTTATGATGGCCATCGGGGTGCCAAATCGGCAGACAATGTTCTCCTTGACAAAGTTGGTGGTTTTTTCTTCAGTTATCCGGGTGAGGGCCTTGGCTTCTACCCACCGGGTAAAATAATCTATTGCCACCACTGCGTGTTTCGCTTGGCCAGGTGCAGTGGGAAGCGGCCCGATTAGGTCCAGTCCCCAGATAGCAAAAGGGTAGGGGGTGCTGATTGAGGAGAGCCTCTCTGGTGGGAGATGATGGAGGTCTGCTGTTTTCTGACAAGCTTCACAGGATCGTGCAAATTGCCTTGCATCCTAATGTATAGTCGGCCAGTAGTAACCCATCCTGATTACCTGGTAAGCCAGAGTTTCACCTGAAACATGATTACCATAATCCCCTGAGTGTACCTCGTTGAGTGCCCAGCGCGCATCATCGGGATGGAGACATCTGAGTAGAGGGAGAGACTTCCCCTTACGATATAGGTACCCTTCTACCATACAGTACCGAGTAGCTATCCTCTTAAGCCGTCGGGCTTGATCTGGATCGGTAGGGAGACTGTCACTTTGGAGATAACCTGCTATTGGGTCCATCCAACATAGGGGGCGGCTTACAGGAAGGACTTCTGCAACCTTAGCTATGCTAGAGAAGGGAACAAATTGGAGGGGTACTCCTCTTGGTAGAGCATGTCCTTCTCTTATAGCAATTTTAGCCAGGACATCTGCGCGATGGTTCTTCTCTCTGGGTACCTGTTCTATCCTTATACCCCTAATCTTCTTCATAGCTTCCTGAACTTTAGCCAGATAGGCCACCATGTTGTCACCTTTTGCTTGGTACAAACCTGTCACTTGATTGACCACTAGTTAAGAGTCACTCTTGATCAGAAGGTACTCAGCTTCCAGGGCTCCTGCTACTTTCATTCCTACTAATAGAGCTTCATACTCCGCTCGTTGTTGGTATCTCTGAACTCAAACCTGAAGCAATGACTGCACTCAGCTCCAGCGAAGTCGATCAAGACGATCCCAGCTCTGCATCCCGACTGGTTTGAAGCTCCATCCGTGTAAAAAACCCAAATCTTGCTATCTTCAGGCCATTCTGGATTGGTTTGATCCGAATCTGGGTCTATTGATTTGCCCGGGTTCGGAATCAGGCTAAACTCCACTATGAAGTCCCATAAGGCTTGGGCTTTGATAGTGGTTCTTGCTTTGTATTTGATGTCGAATTGTGTGAGCTCTAGGGCCCATAGAACCAACCTGCCCGACACATCTGGCCTCTGGAGGAATTTTCTCAATGGTTGATCTGTGACAACTGCGATGGTGTGAGCTTGAAAATAAGGCCGGAGCTTCCTAGATGTGGTCACCAAGGCGTAGGCGAGCTTTTCTAGTAGAGTACATTTTTTCTCGAACTTAGTAAAAGCCCGTCTCACATAATAGATTGGTCTCTGTACCCCGTCATTGCATTCTTTCACCAAAGCTCCAATAGTAGCAATTTCAGAAACTGCTAGGTAGAGTAGGAGCTCTTCCCTCGGGGTCGGCTTTACTAGTATTGGCGGACTTGACAAGTATTTCTTTAAAGCTTGGAAAGCCTGCTCGCTTTGCTCATCCCACTTCATCTTCTTCCCCTGCTTGATGACTTTGAAAAATGGGAGACATTTATCTGTGGAGCGGGATATGAACCGGTTAAAGGCTGCTATTCATCCAGTTAATCCTTGTGCCTGCTTGAGAGTTGTAGGAGACTTGAGATCTAGAATTGCTCTGATCTTCTCAGGATTAGCCTCAATTCCCCTTTCATGCACCATGAATCCTAGGAATATGCCTGCTACTACCCCGAATGCACACTTAGCGGGGTTCAACCTCATCTGGTTCTGCCTTATTACCTGGAAGGTCTGGCGTAAGTCCCCTATATGTTGTCCTGCTTCTGGAGATTTTGTGATCATGTCATCTATGTACACTTCCATGGATCTCCCTATCAGCTCCTTGAACAGTTTGTTCACCATGCGCTGGTAGGTGGCACCTGCATTTTTGAGTCCGAATGACATTACCTTATAGCAGTAGAGGCCTTGTCCGGTGATGAAGCTAGTCTTGTCCTGATCTGAAGGATGCATCATGATTTGATTGTACCCCGAGAAAGCATCCTTGGAGCTTAGGAGCTTGTTTCCTACAGTGGAGTCAATGAGCTGGTCTATCTTAGGTAGAGGAAAACTATACTTGGGACAAGCCCAGTTAAGATCAGTGTAATCCACACACATTCGCCACTTCCCGTTAGACTTGGTTACCATAACTACATTGGCGATCCACTTGGGGTACCGGGATTCCCTAATGAATCCAGCTTTAAGAGCTTGTCAACCTCTTCTTGGATCGCAACGTTCCGTTCGGCATTGAAGTGTCTTCTCTTTTGCTTAATTGGCTTGAAAGTTGCATCTACTGCCAACCTGTGGGTAGCCAGGCTAAGAGGAATGCCAGGCATCTCCTCATGGCTCCAAGCAAAGATGTCGTTGTACTCTCTGAGAAGCTCTACCAAATCCTTCTTAATTTTCGGGTCCAAACCTCCTCCAACTTTTACTGTCTTTGTCGGATCTTCTCTCCGGATCAGGACCTCCTCTAACTGCTCTGCGGGGTGCCCAATGGTCCAACCACGCTCTTCTTCTTCCGGCTCCTCCACGATTATGTCTGGCACCTCTCATTCTTCCAAGACATAATCATCCCACTCTGTCGCTCTTGGACCTAGGTCACTGGTTACCTATGCACATTGTTTAGCTAATGCAGCGGGGTTGGTGGACACCGCGTAACAATTTTGAGCTGTCTGCTGGTCTCCTCTTACTTCTCCTACTCCTGTTCCCACTGAAAATTTCAACACATTGTGGTAAATGGATAGCACCCCCCTGATCCCTGACAAGAAAGGCCTGCCCAAGATCGCATTGTATGCAAACGGGATGTCCACTACAATAAATTCTGTCATTATGTTCTATTGTAGGGGAGCTTCTCCGACTATCACCGGCAGAATCTTCGTCCCCATCGGCATCACTGAGTCTCCTGTGAATCCATACAGAAGGGAAATGCAACTGTTGTAGCAAGAGTTCTTCAAGTTGAGCTGCTCATGAGCCCCTTTGAACAAAATATCAACACTGCTTCCTGTATCAATCAGGACGCGATGTACCAAGCAGTTGGCAATTTGTACCATGATAACCATAGGGTCATCATGTGGCTGAACTGTATTGTAGACGTCCTCCTCCGTGAAGATGATTTTGGTGGAGCAGGATAGATCCCGGGATCCACTACTGACTTTGAGTATCTCGTGGTCAGCATTAAGTCTGGGAATCTTCCTTGCGTGATTCTTTCTCGAATTATTGGAGGTCCAGCTAGGGTAGGGCCTCCACTGATGGTGTGGATCACCTGGATCTGCTGCATCAGATCCTTCTCCCCTTCTCTCCTTCTTTCTACTGCCTCTTGCATCCCGCTCTGAACCTCTTTCCCTTCTTTGATGATGTCCCGTACCTACTGCAAAAATTCAGTTAGAAGACCTCCCCTTACCAATCCTTCAATCTGGTTGCGGAGGCTGTAGCACTCTGAGGTATTATGCCCTATATCCTCGTGGAAGTCGCAATACTTGTATTGATTCCTCCAGTTAACCGGGATTTTCATAGGACCCGGCTTTTTGAGTAGACACTTATCCCGAATGGCGAGATAAATAGTTTCTCAGGAAGCATTGAAAGGGGTGTAGTGATTATACCCTTTTCCTCTCTTGCCACCCTGGATACTTCCTTTAGGGGAATTTCTCTGGAAGGTGATCTCCTGACCGGATACCTTTCCTGGTATGAAGGAATATGAGGCGGCCTGTAAGTAGATCGGTTCGGAGGTTGATTCTGAAATTTTCTAGCTGGTGTGGGCTTCGGAGCTTCCTTCTTAGGGTGCAGTGTTAATCGGGCTTCATCGTGCTCGATTTTGATCCGGAGTTGTTCCTCAATGTCCACCTGTTCTAGAGCTCGATTGTAGGCTTCCTGGTACGACTCTGGAGGATGCCAAGCCAGCCCATAAGTTCCTCAGGAAGTTGGCTAGAGTCTCCTTATCGTTGAATACTCCCATCTGGACGACCTCCTTATGGAATTTCTCCACATAAGATCTCAGAGTTTCACCCCGCTCCTGAACTACGTACTGCAGTATGATAGGATCCTTGGGACGGAGTTTGATTCCCTGAAACTATGCACAGAAAGCTTTGATGAGTTTAGAAAAAGAATCAACACTACCTGGTGGTAACTTTCTAAACCATGTCTTGGCACAGTCAGTCAAGGTTGAAGGAAACATTCTGCACATGGCCAGCCTGGTCGCACTTTGAGCCTCTATCTGGTGGACAAAGCTTTCCAGGTGACTGACAGGGTCCTCTGTCCCGGAATACTTCTCTGAAGGCATCCTGAACTTGGGGGGCAACCCTGCCTCTCTGACTCTTTTGGAGAAAGGTGCATTCATCTCGCCTAAGGGGTTCTTCTGGACCCCTTGATGCTTTCCCTTTTTTAACTGCTCCAACTCCTTCGCAATCCTTGTCATCTGATCCTCCAGGCGCTGAGACTATTTGGTTCTGGATCGGGCTACTGAAACCTCTTCATCCGAAGACTCTGAATCCATGACTACCTCATTTCGCTTAGCTTTCTGATGCTTTTCTCTAGAGCTCCTTCGGGATTTGGCGCTTTCTTCCGAATCGAGATGTGGATCTCTCTCTTTTGCCCTTGGCTTTGGTGGGGACTGAACTTTCCTAGAAGGAACCTCAATTGCGGACTTCATTAGCCTTGGTCTGAGTTCCGCCTATCAGACTGGGAGAGGTGGACCCAATCGATAGAAAACTGGTACCCGGATACTTGGGCCAACATCTTCTGGGATCCTGACTGCTTCAAAAGGGATCCCCTGGGCTATCATCCAGAGTCGGATAGCTTCTACATATGCTGCAGCGTGCTGTTTTAAGACTTTTTGATTGACTTCCTACCTAGCGGGGTCTTGAGAGACAAGGCCTGGAACCGGCGGAGGCACGGGTGAAGGATTCTCATTCCTGGTGCCCTTACCCCACCTCTGGGCTCTTTTAGTGGAAGCAAGGGACAGAAGTCCTGATGGCTCTGGATTACCCTGGGAAGATCGGAGTCTCATTCTGAATATCACTGGCTAAGGAAATAGGCTGTTTTGAATAATGGTTGGGATAGTTCCCACAGACGGCGTCAAAAGTGTTATCCGAAAATCGTTAATGGGATGATATTCCAAATAACAACTTTAAAAGGACCTTGATCGAGATTGATCTTGGTCGGAGGGGTATCACGTAGTTTGATACCGACTATGTCACTGTCAATGCAAGTATGATATGGAACACAGGAAATCAAATAAGAATGATCTTTTATTGATCGTCACTTTGCATTACAGATATACGAATTATATTTTTAGGGGGGTTAACAACTTGGTATGGAGATTTGGTGAGTAATGGGGATGGTGGATATGGTGAATCTATGCTTGTCGATAAGTAGAATTTGAACGTAGGGTTTCTGGTTGTGATCTATTTTTTTTCTTGGGGCCCTTTTTTCCAGTGAATGAGCTATTGTATATATAGGTCCTGTTGCTTCCCATGCACTCCTATAGTTTCGGTCTAGGGTTTGGCAATTGCAGGACCTCCTTCCTTTTAGGAGATAATCTCGGAGCTTTTAAATGTAGAATCCAAACTTTCCTTCCTAGGAGGAGTCAATCTCGCAGGTAAATCTTTCCTTCCAAGGAGGAATCTAAATGCGCTGACCCGCTCAAAATAGGACTTCTCTGGCAAGAGGGAATATATCTCTTTTTTTTGAACGGCGGCGTTTTAATGTGGAGCTTTTAATCATGGCATAAGAGTCTCGCTATTTGATATCTTCCTGTTTGGCGGGGTAGTTATTTCAGAGGGTGTGAACCACTAGCACGTCCTGCTATTGAAATAGGGGAGGATCTAGCTGATACCTTATCGGGATGCTTAGTGGTACTCCATGTCGGGGTGCTGCGGGGTCCATAGGGAACCAGGGTATGACGTGGTTGGACCCCGCTGTAGGTTCTAATGAGTATCCCGGCTTGGGACGTTGCCTATGGATCAAGATGATGACGGGGTCCTTTAAGAAGCTGGGGGAAGGCTGGGCCAGACCCCGTTGAAGGGCCAGACCCCGCTGAAGGAGGTGTGCACTCGGACTAGTCGGGGTAGCCGGATGATGTCTATACTCCTATATTCTCCTTGTGTTTGAGGTGGAAAATTCTTCCTTGGTCCTTCGCCAATTTTGGCAGTTAACAGTTACATTAGACATGCCCCGTGTATTTTCAATAAACATATTGATCATGATCACAATTGACTGAAAACAAAAAGGGTGAGAGAGTGATGAGTTCATTAGAGAGGAAAAATAATGGGCAACACGTGGATTACAGTAGCACCAACAATTTCTTCACAAAAAAAAAAAAAAAAATCCATTAGAGGAACTCAACCAATGCGAAAGTGCCGCATCGATAATAATAAAAAATAAATAATAAATAAAAAGAAGAAGAAGAAAAAATAATGTATCATGTATGTACGTGTGTTGGTTGTTTTTGAAACAAATTACGGTGTGTTCAATATTAATCTAGAGGGGGGTGAATAGATTTTATCTGATTTTACCCAATTTTCGTTAATAGGCAAGATTACGAAAATACCCTTAACTAGTCAATATAAAATAGCAAGTGTAATATGGTGCGGAATATTAAAAGACACTTGATATTTACGTGGAAACCCTCACGGGAAAAACCACGGGCTATTAATTGAGCCACACTCGAACCTCGAATCCACTAAATGTGAGAAAGATTACAACCTAATCCCGGAAGTAATCACACACCTATCTAATCCCAATATGAGTGAACCTAGTCTAATTGCTTGTGGTTTACGCAACCTAATCCCGGAAGCTACACAAGTCTTACTTCTCAAAGAAGAGATAACAAGCCTATGTGAATATATGAATACTCAAAATGCAATAAGAGCAAGGCAACCCTATATGCTTATTGTTACCTGAAAATCGTTATCGGGGTTGAATTCCAAATAACCACTTTAAAGGGGGACCAAGATCCAGATTGACCCTGGTCGGAGGGGTATCACGTAGTTCGATACCGACTAAATCCCTATCGACGCAAGAGTTATACAATGTATATGAAACTAAGCAACAATAGGTTTTATTTGATTGTCTCTTTTCATTACAATACATGAACTATTTCTGATTTAGATTACAATGGCATATGGATCGCAACCACGGAGATGGTATATGGTGATGGTGAAGGAACTGAGCCTGTCGATAAGTAGTGTCTAGAGATGGTAGATGGTGATGGTGAAGGAACTGTGCCTGTCGATAAGTAGTGTCTAGGGATGGTAGATGGTGATGGTGAAGGAACTATGCCTGTCGATAAGTAGTGTGTAGGGATGGTAGATGGATGGTGATGGTGAAGGAACTGTGCCTGTCGATAAGTAGTGTGTAGGGTTTTTTCTTTTCCCCTCCCTCTTCCTCGGTGAATAAACTGTTATTTATATAGGTCCTGCTTGCTTGCCATGCACTCCTACAATCTCGGGTTAGGGTTTGGGCAGCTGCAGGATCCTTCTTTTTTGGAGGTAATCTCGGAGTTTTTACGTGCAGAATTCAGTCTTTCCTTTCTAGGAGGAATCAATATCTTCCCTTCCTAATTGGACTCTTATTGTGTTGACCTGTTCAAAAATAGGATCCTTTAGCGGGAGAGGGTATAACTCCTTTGTACGGCGACGTTTTTTACTGGATCTTCGTGGAGTTTGAGTATTTGGAGTTAAAATCCTGCTTCCTAGCGTGCTTTTACTTAGCGGGCTATCTCTGTCTAGTAAGCGTCCTTCTGGTGGTAGTAGGGGGATATATAGCTGACTTTGTTACAGGATGATCAGCAGAACTCTGTGTCGGGGTGCTGCAGGGTCCATAGGAAGTAGTGTTAGGATGGTGCGTGGTCCCTTGGAAGCCCTGTCATGACCGGGTTGGGTCTCGTTGTGAGTTCTGGTGAGTATCTCGGCTTCTGGTCACTTTGTTGAGCTAAGATGCTGGCGGGGTGGACCCCGCTGAAGGAAGTGCGCATTTGGGCCAGTCGGGGTCTACTCTGTCGAGGTATCCGGATTGTGTTCGCCCTCCTTTATCCTTCTTATGTCGAGGTGGAAAATTCTTCTTTTGGTCCCTCGCCAATTTCGGCGGTTAACACTTATCTAGGATGATGATATATCAATGAAATCAATCCTAGATATCAAAAGCTAAATGACATATCATAAAGCTTAGCTATTCAAGAATAAACAAACCCTAGATAGCTATCATAATACAACACTCAATCATATTCATCACAAACAATCTCTAACTTGTATTTAGCATGTGAACATAAAACATACAAGTAAGTAAAGAGATTTCTTGATAAGAAAGAAACTAAAATTAGATGAAGTTAGTCAAAATCTTACCAAGCAAGTTGTGATGATGCAAAGCTATGCAAGAATGATCCTAGATGAACTTGATGAATCAAATGAAATGCTTTGAGTGTTTAAAGGTGAGTTCTTGATGATTTTTCTCTCAAGTGTTTCTCTTTTTGCTTTAGGGTTCTAAGGAGTCAAAGAACTAACTCAGAGAAAAGAGAAAGCATGATATTTATAGGCATCAAAAACAGGGCATATGAAAAGACAAGTTTACCCCTGAAAACGCACGATCGGCAATTTCATTCGGCGGCCAGGCTGCCGATCATGACTGCCGAATTCATCCCGAGAGAACAGGGGAGAAAACGGCGGTTTCATTTGACGATTTCGAAACCGCCGAGTAAACCGCAGAACAAAACCCGAGAATAATAAATGCATTGGGTATGAACGGCGGTTTCAAATCGGCGATCGTGGCCGCCGATATAACCGCAGAATTAGACCAGAGACCTCTGGTCCAAAACGGCGGTTTCATTCGGCGGCTAGGGCCGCCAATTGAACCGTCGATTCACCAAAACTGGTGAATCCAAGGAGAAAGCCAAGACAATCACCAAGAGCGGTCTTCGCGTAAAACCAAGCACACTTAAGTGCAAGCACGGACGTTTCCAAACATCTACGGAAAACGAATTACAAGACACAAACACACAACAAGATACAATACATAAAAGTGCATGTGTGAAGGTGACATGTGAAGAGAATGCACACATATTAAAATATGCAAAGTGAGTGTGTGCTACTAAATCTCTTCAATGAAAAACTAAGCACGAGAGATATACCTTTAGCTTGCTTGTCACCTTGAGGTCTTGAGGGCAATAAGCTTGATCCTTAAACACCTAAAACTACCCTTACAAGTCAAACCCCAACATGTAATTTGTCTACGAAATAAGCCAATCAATATGAGAATCCTTACAGTTTTGTTGCCCGACAAATTTGTGAATTGTGACAATTCATAGGAGGATAGTGGCAAACATTGAAATTCATCAGTCCCTTAAAAATCGGCTTTGGCGGCCATAAAAATCGCCGTTTTAAACGCCACTTCTCGACAAGACTTCACCAAAATCTCCCAACCTATTTACTTCAAGCAACACTTCCAAACACATTGTTTGGATGAATTGAATACTTTTCTTTTCTGGTCTAATTTTTTGTTGGGTTATTTTATAAAAATAATTCAATATTTGTCAAGAAAATAATAATTTGGATACTTTTCTTTTCTGGTCTAATTTTTTGTTGGGTTATTTTGTAGTGAAAATAATTGAATATCTATCAAGAAATTAATAATCTGGATACTTTTCTTTTCTGGTCTAATTTTTTGTTGGGTTATGTTTAACCAAACAAAAAATTAAATTAGAAAAGAAATGGATCTGGACTGTCGGTATCTGTCGCAGGAATAAAACTCATCAAACATGCTTATAAAATACGTATGGTGGGATTTAAACTCCTCACCGCTTATGTGGAAGGGAGTGGACAGGAAGAAAGCTCATCAAATATGCTTATAAAATATGTATTGTGGGATTTGAACCCCTAACCACTTATGTGGAAGGGAGTCGAAGGGAAGAAAACTCATCAAACATGTTTATAAAATACATATGGTGGGATTTAAACCCCTCACCACTTATGTGGAAGGTAGTTGTACTATCAGCTTTGGTAAGAACTAAGATGTTACTTAAATCGCCGTTCTAATTCTAAATGCCACTTTTCTTGATAAGACTTTATGAAAATCTCCCAATCCATTACCTCAACCAATAGTTCCAAACACAAATACATGTTTAAACACTAATTTGATAAGAGACATACACATATGACATAACATTGGTTGTCATTATATCAAATTACTTTTGTTCTAGGCACATCTGAAACAAATAACTCGAGGTGTATTCTAATATATTAATATCAATCTAGAGGGAGAGAGAATAGATTTTAACGATATTACCCAATTTTCGCGTTAAGTCAATATTACGAAAATACCCCAAACTAGTCAATACAATAACAAGTGTAATATGGTGCGGAATTATAAATGACACTTGATATTTACGTGGAAACCCTCACGGGACAAACCATGGGCTGTATAGTGCGCCACACTCGAACCTCGAATCCACTAAATGTGTTAAACGATTACAACCTACTCCCGGTATATAATCACACACCTACCTAATCCCGGTATGAGTGAACCTAGTCCAATTGCTTGTGTGACCACCTAATCCCGGTGTCCGACCTAATCCCGGTCTATCACAACAAGACTTCAATTGCTTGCGATCCAAGCAACCTAATCCCGGATGCTACACGCAAGACTTACTTCTCAATGAAGAGATTACAACCTATGTGAATATATGATGATATTCAATGAGCAAATAAAGCTAGGTAACCTTAGATGCTTATCTAGTATGATTAGATAACAATAAATGCAATCCTAGATGTCAATAGCTAAATGACATGTCATAAAGCTTAGCAAATCATAGATAAAGTAACCTAGATGTTGCTATCAAAATACAACATACAAACATGTCAACACAACAATCTTTATTTTGTATCTAGAATATATTCTAAGAGCATACAAATAATATAAGAGATTTCTTTGATAAATAAAACACTAAGCTTAGATGAGATTAGTGAAGAACATACCAAAGGATGTGTGTTGACCAAAACCCATGCAAGCAAGCATCCTAACTATGCTAGAAAATGCTAGATGATATTTAGATGCATATGAGAAAGGTTTTGAGTGTGTAAAAATGAGTTCTTGATTTGATTTTCTCTCAAATATCTCTCTTTGAACTTTAGGGTTCTTTTGAGTCAGAGAACTAAGTTAGAGAAATGAGAAAGTATGATATTTATAGGCATCAAGAAAAGGGCAAGTGAAAAGACAATATTGCCCTTGAAATCACCGATCGGCGGTTTCATTCTGCGGTCGCGGCCGCAGAATGTAACCGCCGAATTGAACCCGAGAAGTAGGGTATCATTCGGCGACCAGATTCGGCGGTCAATCGAAACTGCCGATCAAAACCCAAAAAGAAACCGACCTAAAGTATCTAATTCGGCGGTTTCAATTCGACGGCCAGGCCGCCGATTAAACCGCAGAATCAAACCCAAGAATAATAAATGCATCAGGTCTAATTCGACGGTTTCGATTCGGCGGCCTGACAGCCGATCGTAACTGCAGATCCAGTTCAGAGCTTTCTGGAATCAAACGACGGTTTCATTCTACGGTCGTGGCCGCCGATCAAACCGCCGTTTCACCAATGATGGTGAAACCAAAGGAGAAGCCAAGGGCATTCTCCAAAGGCGATCTTCGCGCAAAACTAAGCACATTATCGTGCGAGCGCGGACGTTTCCGAACATATTCGGGAAACGAATTACACGACACAAAACACACAACAAGATATGACAAACAATGTGCTAGTGTGAAAAGTGACATTTGAAGAGAATACACACTAAAGTAAATCATACATATGCAAACATTACAAGTGAGTGTGTGCAACTAAAACTCTTCAATAAGAAAGTAAGCACAAGATATACCTTTGAGTGCTTGTCCATCTTGAGGCCTTAAGAAGTGTCATAGAGCATGAACACCTATCACTTAAGCTACCCTTTATAAACAACCCCAATATGTGGTTTGCTCACGAAATAAGCCAATCAAAAAACCGGGAATCCTTACAATCTCCCCCTTTGGCTATTTCGTGACAAAACCACCACTCACATTGATTCCTCACAACAAAATAGAAACTAAGGGTCTACAATGATTTTCTACATTACAAAGAGATATAAAAAATAAAATCTTGAAGTCTTCAATCTCTTGTAGAACAATCAATCCCTGAAAACAAGTTTTCTATATTTTCCAATACACATACATGTGAGATTAATCATGTGAGATAAACCAAGCATTTGCATTTACGAAAGTTAAGCACAACATAATGCAATGTATGTGAATGCAATGCTCCCCCTCAATGGGTTACTCCCCCTCAATATGTAATCTCCCCAACATGCACAAATTGCCACAACAATTTAGCATAGCAACTCCCCTTACCACATTCTACACCCCCTTTTTGTCATGATATAGGCAAAGGAGTAGTCCCCAACAAGGTCACTCATAGCAAAGAGAGATAGTAGCATACAAGATATTTGCATATTCATGTTAGTCACTTATGCTACTCAAATAATTGGAGAGAAACAAGGAGATTTATTTTCATAAAATGTGTGAATCAAAAATGCTTTGCATACAAGACATGTAGCATTCAAGTCCAAAATACAATGGTATTTGGCAAAGCAAATGACAAAGGTTTCTAATAAGCATTCAAACCAATTTTACCAATGTCATGAGAGAAGCAAAGATATAGAGAAATCATTGATTTTCAATTTAATAAACACTATATCCAACTTTATAAGCGAAACATGGCATGAGCGACTTTGCACCCTATTTGATTTTTCCGAATATGAAACCCGTATGATGGTAGCCATGTTCAACAAATAGAGAGAGAGAGAGACATTTGGATTATAAAATCCTTTGACCGGATACAAGATCCTTTAATCAATTTGAGTCTCATAAGCTTTTTCACACAAGTTTTGCATTTAAGAATTATGCAATCATCAATTCATGCTTCTTCATTTGAGCATGTCATTTGAATTTCGCTTTTCATATGGCATTTAGCATGTTATCAAGAATCATCATGTCATGGAAATAACTATAGGTCATTCAAATCATACTTCCTATGTAGATTTCCTAGTCCAAAAATGCATGTTTGAACATAAATATGACATGGATTGAAAACAAAGCAAGGTTCACACTTATTGAATAGAAAACATATATACATATGTGCAACCAAGCTTACTCAAGCAATCAACAAAGAAGCATAAGATCTTTAAAATATTTTGCATGCATCAAGTATGCAAAAACTCTCTTTGCTTGAGTTCCCCATATGGGGTCAAAAACCACCCTTCATCAATGAAGGTCATGAGGTCCTATGGACCTTCCAAGTCCATTTGACTCGGTTGAACCTATATGAGACTTGTTAGTCTCGTAGCATGCGGGTTCATTATTTTTTCTTATCCACTTAGGTGATATAGATTTCTTCCTGGTGGACAAAGGTTCTAGAGCTTTAGAAGTTAAAGGATCATGCAAATGAGTTTCTTCCTTTATGTTAACATGAATTCTAGCTCTAGCCTTTCTCTTTTCTATCATGCTTTTAACTCTACACATTTGAATGTAATAAAAGCAACTTGGTCTAATGTGACCATCAATTCCACAAAAATGACAAGTGGGAATAAAGTTAGGAATCATACCATTCCAGTGTGCATGCTTTGGTGCATTCCCCTGCCGTTGTGGTTGTCTTGGTTGTTGGATAGGATCTCTCCTTCTTTATTGTTGACCAAGACAAGGTTGCTCGTTCAATTGAACTTGCATGATAGGTGTCTTCCCTTTGTGGATCTTAGGTTGAGGGAAGTTAGCATGAGGAACTCTTTGAGCTTGAGGTTGTCTCCTTGAAACTACCTTCACTTGTGCACTATGAGAGCATTGTCCTAGATCAATCTTCTTCCTAGGAGTTTGCACCGGTGAAGCCTCTTTCTTGCCTAAGCTCTTGACAAATATGGTCTTGTTAGGAGTGAGACTCTCCTTGTCTTCTTCAAAGCCAAGACCTCTTTTGTCACAAGGGCCTTTCCCAACACTCAACAAGTGGTTGAGTTTATCCGTGCTAGAGGTCAACTTAGAGATCAAGTTTCTAGCATCTCTAAGCTCTCTTTTCAACCCTTCTTCATTCCTCTTAGACAAAGCTAGCTCATATTTTAGCTTGTTTTCATCCTTCATGGATCTTACCACTTCACTACTCAAGTGGTCAACAAGTGTTGAAAGCCTAAGTTTCTCTTTTTCATTCTCTAACCTAAAGCTTTCAAATTCTTCAACATTGTCTTTAAGACATCATCTCCACTTGCTTACTTAAGTGGTCATTGTGTGATGAAAGTTCTAGATTTTCTTCCTCTAAAATCTTTAGTTTTCTTTTATCCTTCATCATAGAACTTTCACACTTGACTATAAAGTCATGAACATCCATTTTCTCTACATTTCCTTTTGTAGAGTTTGGTAATAAATTCTCAATACTTGAGTCATCTTCTATGTTCTCCAACTCACCAATGGAGTCATCTTCTTCATCAAGATCATCAAATTTGTCTCTTAATGAAGTAATGGACATATCCCAATGAGTAGCTACTCCAACCACTTCTAGAGCTACTTCTTCATCTCTTTCTTCTATGGGATCACTTGTCACAACATTCTTACCATCAACTATATCTTCTACAAAAGTGGCTCCAAAAGCCGTATAGTTAATGGTAAGCTCATCATCACTTGATGACTTATCTCCCTCTCCGGAGTTATCACTATCACTCCATGTGGCGGCCATAACTTTTCCCGTCTTGTTCTTCAAATTCCCACAATTGGGTGAGATGTGTCCTATACCGCCACACTCATAGTATTGGATCCCTTTCCTTTCACTATTCTCTTGCCTAGGCTCAAATCTCTTGAAAGGAGCTTTTTTCTTCAAGTATTGGCCTTTGGATCCAAAACCATCCTTCTCGAACTTGACAAATTTTTTAAATCTTCTAAGCAACAAAGCCGTGTCTTCGTCCGAGTCACCTTTTTCCTCCTTCTCAATCTTGGAAGCTTTCAAAGCAATCCCTTTTTGCTTTTTAGGAGGTGAAGTACTAGGACCTTTCCTAGACTCATAGGCGAGGAGTCTTCCAATAACCTCGCTCGGCTTCATGTCCCTATATTCAGAATTTTCTTCTAAAGCCGTCACTTTTGATTCAAACCTAGCAGGGAGAGACCTCATAATTTTCTGCTTAACTCTCCTATCCGAATATGGATCACCTAGTTGATAGCTTTGATTTACAATATCCATCTACTTGACTTCAAAGTCATTGAAGCACTCGTCCTCCTCCATCTTGAGCAACTCAAATTGCGTTTGAAGGACTTGTAGCTTGGAATCCTTGACAACATCGGTTCCTTCGTGTGCTACCTCTAAGATATCCCATGCCTCCTTGGCTATCCTAGTGTTTTGTATCAGTTTGTACTGATTTTCGTCCACTGCACATAGAAGGGCGTGCCATGCCTTCCTATTCCACTTCGAAGTCTCAAACTCTCCATTTGTCCAATTGGCCTTAGGCTTGAGAACTTGTTCTCCTCCACCAGTGGGAGTAATCATAGGAGGTGCATACCCATCCTCAATTGCCATCCATGCCCTATCATGGATTTGACACAAGTATGCCTCCATCTTGCCTTTCCATGAGGCATAATTCACGCCAGTGAGCAACGGTAGCCTCACGCTCGACGCTCCCTCTTTGCTCATTCCAAAATCACTCATAGTGTTTGGATGAATGCAAATGAGATGAATGCAAAATGTATGAATAAATCAAAAATCACACACAATGCAAAACACACCAAAATGAGCAAGGATCACCTAAGTATATCTAGGAACCCGCTCTGATACCAATTGAAACAAATAACTCGAGGTGTGTTCTAATATATTAATAACAATCTAGAGGGGGGGGGGGGGGTGAATAGATTTTAACAATATTACCGAATTTTCGCGTTAAGTCAATATTACGAAAATACCCCAAACTAGTCAATACAATAACAAGTGTAATATGGTGCGGAATTATAAATGACACTTGATATTTACGTGGAAACCCTCACTGGAAAAACCACGGGCTGTATAGTGCGCCACACTCGAACCTCGAATCCACTAAATGTGTTAAACGATTACAACTTACTCCCGGTATATAATCACTCACCTACCTAATCCCGGTATGAGTGAACCAAGTCCAATTGCTTGTGTGACCACCTAATCCCAGTGTCCGACCTAATCCCGGTCTATCACAACAAGACTTCAATTGCTTGCGATCTAAGCAACCTAATCCCGGATGCTACACGCAAGACTTACTTCTCAATGAAGAGATTACAACCTATGTGAATATATGATGATATTCAATGAGCAAATAAAGTTAGGTAACCTTAGATGATTATCTAGGATGATTAGATAACAATAAATGCAATCCTAGATGTCAATAGCTAAATGACATGTCATAAAGCTTAGCAAATCATAGATAAAGTAACCTAGATGTTGCTATCAAAATACAACACACAAACATGTCAACACAACAATCTTTATTTTGTATCTAGAATATATTCTAAGAGCATACAAATAATATAAGAGATTTCTTTGATAAATAAAACACTAAGCTTAGATGAGATTAGTGAAGAACATACCAAAGGATGTGTGTTGACCAAAACCCATGCAAGCAAGCATCCTAAATATGCTAGAAAATGCTAGATGATATTTAGATGCATATGAGAAAGGTTTTGAGTGTGTAAAATGAGTTCTTGATTTGATTTTCTCTCAAATATCTCTCTTTGAACTTTAGGGTTCTTTTGAGTCAGAGAACTAAGTTAGAGAAATGAGAAAGTATGATATTTATAGGCATCAAGAACAGGGCAAGTGAAAAGACAATATTGCCCTTGAAATCACCGATCGGCGGTTTCATTCTGCGGTCGTGGCCGCAGAATGTAACAACTGCAGAATGAAACCACCGAATTGAACCCGAGAAGCAGGGTATCATTCGGCGACCAGATTCGGTGGTCAATCGAAACCGCCGATCAAAACCCAAAAAGAAACAGACCTAAAATATCTAATTCGGCGGTTTCAATTCGGCGGCCAGGCTGCCGATTAAACCGCAGAATCAAACCCGAGAATAATAAATGCATCAGGTCTAATTCAACGGTTTCGATTCGGTGGCCTGATCGTCGATCGTAACCGCAGATCCAGTCCAGAGCTTTCTGGAATCAAACGGCGGTTTCATTCGGCGGTCGTGGCCACCGATCAAACCGCCGTTTCACCAATGATGGTGAAACCAAAGGAGAAGCCAAGGGCATTCTCCGAAGGCGATCTTCGCGCAAAACCAAGCACATTATCGTGCGAGCGCAGATGTTTCTGAACATATTGGGGAAACGAATTACACGACATAAAACACACAACAAGATATGACAAACAATGTGCTAGTGTGAAAAGTGACATTTGAAGAGAATACACACTAAAGTAAAGCATACATATGCAAACATTACAAGTGAGTGTGTGCAACTAAAACTCTTCAATAAGAAAGTAAGCACAAGATATACCTTTGAGTGCTTGTCCATCTTGAGGCCTTGAGAAGGGTCATAGAGCATGAACACCTATCACTTAAGCTACCCTTTACAAACAACCCCAATATGTGGTTTGCTCACGAAATAAACCAATCAAAAAACCGGGAATCCTTACAACATCAGTTTAGCCTTATATATCACTAAATATTACTTGTAAACTTTTTGTTTGGAGTTTTACCATAAAAATAAAAATACAAGTGAAGGATGATTTCAACCCGTTGTGAGGATAGTTATCCAAACCGTACTTGTAGTGTTAGTGTTTAATTAAGACTAACCTTGATAAAATCCATGTGTATGTGCATGATCTCAAATTCACTAAATATTTAATGCATTGAGTGGATACAAGTAAATACAAATGATTAATGCTACTTTGCTTGAATGATGTGGCATCCTTAAGATCTGATCATTTTCAATTCTATTCCAAAGATATATTTAAGAATACCACATTATTTGGATACAAATTAGAACAAAGTAGTATTACCGTATAAAAATAGGTTCTATATAATGTGGGAAGGGTTTAGCAGATTAATCTCACGGTAATATTATCGAGACAATTGGTAATATTTAATTGTGTATTATAATTCAATTATCATCTGGCATTAGATAATTTCAAATTTCAATATGATAAAAAATTGTCTAAAATGGTAAACGTGATAACTGTAGGTGGTCGACCTACAATCAAAGTGGATTGGGTTGGGTTTTGTTAGACCTAATGCAGCTTGGTTAAAACCGTCAATCGGAAGCTGTCGCTAGCTTGATAAACCTGCAAAATAGTTTGGTCGATCGACCTAGTATAGGCTTTCTTCTTCGTTGAACCTGCAAAAAGAATAAGAACAAAAAATATAGATAAACGAAATAAGGAAGGTGGGGTTAGATTCTTAGCCTTAGGTATGCTTGGGCTGAGCAAAGATTTATAACGATCGTGAAATCGAATTCCAGTGGCTGGGATTCTTAATGAACAGAACTTTAGTACGCTGTAATATGCTTTTTTTCGACCCCCCTTCTATGCAGAGTGCCTTACTATTTATAGGAGACTAAAAGTTATCGTTAACCAGATCAATCAGATCATGATCTGATTATGGGCGTGATTCTCGAAGAGATTCTCTCCCCAAGTATCTCGTTTATTTGAAGACTTGAAACTCTTCTCAACTGCTGGCTGACTTGGTCTCCAAACGACCAAGTCACGTAGCTGCTTTTCTTGTTGGACCAATCCAATTAAATTGGGCCCAAGTGAGACGAGCCTGGGCTTTGCATTTTGGACCTATGGGCCATTTTTGGCTACCACAATAACGAATTCATGCATGACTCATGAGAAAGGGAAATTACTCTAAATTTAATTTATTTTTATTTTTTTGAAATTACAACAACTGGACTGTACTAGCACAGCGCCACAGCCTAGACAACTGCTCCTACTAAAGGGGAGAGAGCACCCACACTTGATAACCAAGGAGGGACAAATAATATATGTATATATATACACGCGTGCTATGGGTGTTGAACCTTGATGGTAGAAGCTCCAATTGGAGAGTCCAACCACAATGGCAAAAGGTTTGATAGCAATTAATTTGTTTTCTTTACTTGATAAATAAGTAAGTAAATTACATATTGACATAAAATAACTGGTAGGGTTGACATTGAATACTCTTGATAGCTCTTTTGAAATATCTGCCTTCAACCCATGAAATCCATGATTGATTGCTCCAATTTTATCATAAGTCAACCCTATATTCACCACCCTCTTCTCTTCTCTCTCTCTCTCTGTCTGCTCTGCTCTCATTTTGAGTGAGAAGGAAAATATGAGAAGAGTTTTTTAATATTAAAAAAATCTTTTATATCGACCGTAGACTCGTAGAGCCCGTAAAGTTATTTTGAGATTTTCATAAAACAAATAAATGTTTCAAATAACTTATTAAATTCTAACATTTTTTTTAATACAAAACTTTATTTTATCACTTATCCAAAGTAATTGTAAAATATATTACCAAATCACCGATCAATTTAAAAATTGGGCTCTAAAAAATTCTAGAATTCTCTACTTCTTTACTTTTGGAACTGGCATCCACTTATTAATTAGAGTTTTAATAGCATAAAAAATGTATTTCTGATAAAAAATACCCTTAAAACTATGGGTAGATGTATGAGAGGTTGCCTCGGGCTGTTTCTCTAAAAAATTTCAATATACAAAGGGTTAATTACACAGACGACCCTTAAAATTTGATAATTTTATAAAAATATGATATTTTTGTCTAAACTTAGTGAAACGTAAATATTTTGTTGTTCAAAATAAATTGTAAAAATGGACATTATATTATGGCTTCTAACATTATAGAATTAAGTCACTTGCAAGTTTAAATAAATTTTTATTATTAAAAAAAATAAACTAATACTTTCATCAAGAATTATATAAAGGGTATTTTATTCTTAATCAATGGCTCGTATGTCTTGCACTGATGTTATTATATTAGTGTGCATTGATGAAAAAATTTACAAGAGTTTTCTCCACGTTGTGCACACCGAAATTAATAAATTTAGTGTGAGAGTTTGTGAGTCATTAATTAAGCACTATAATATATTGACTAAGCAAAAGTGGATAAATCCAACTATTAAACTAATGAGCTAACTTTATAATGTTATTACGTACCAAGGAAAAAAAGACTATTTATAATTTAGCCTGGGCGGTAAATATTTCTTAGGTTCGTCCTTGTTTTTCAAACACAATCATAAAAATAAGTCTCGTGTTTTTTTTATCCGAGACTTATTTTGATCTTTTCCGAGACTTACATGTGTTAATGCAAAAAATAAAACTAAAAACTAAAATAAAATTGGGCAATAAGTCTCGAGTAGGGTACCAAAGACTAATTTCCTAGATTTCTCCTTTATTTATCTTCTTCTTCGTCGACCTCCAATGGAGGTCTTGGTCGAGGTCATTTCGACCTCATTGATGGAGGTGAAGGTTTTTGAAAAACAAAATTAAAGAAAAAAATAAGACAGGAGTAAAGGGTGGGGTATTTTTTTCTATTACCGTACTTTGGTTTCATTTAAACTTAGATTACTAGTTTAGTGACAATCATAAAAGTAAAGAAGTAAAGAGTGATATTTAGTATTTACCCCTATTCTCTGTGATATTTAGTATTTACCCCTATTCTCACTACTTTAAGAATATTTTATTATTTGACAACCGAACAACACTAATAAAGGTTAGGCTATTGATATTGTATCATAAATCAAGATCCACAAGATAGAAAGAAATTTGAAAACTGAGTCACAATAATTAAAAAAAAGAAATTAATACAACCGACCAAATCATTTAAAAAAAAAACTGCCTTTAAAGTAAAGTTTTCCCAAAAACAAAGAAGTCAAAAGAAGAAAGATAGTTGGTAGGGTCAAAAAAAAAAAAAAAAAAAAAAAAAAAAAAAAAAAATCTATTCTCTACTCGACCATTTTGAAAAAATATTTCGGGATCTTTAGTAATAAAAATCTTTGTTTGCAACGTTAAGTTATAAAACTATTAAAAATAAATGCAGTAAAATCTTCAGAATTAATATTTTTAGTAGGTATCTCAAAAAAAAAAAATATTTTTAGTACTATTTTTTTTAATATTAATTTAGATGGGTTATCAATTTGAAAGGTTTTACTTTTTAGGTATTATAAAATGTGAGAATTTTTTAAGTACTAAAACTATGTTTTTTATTTTTTTATTTTCCTATATTTCTCTCATTTTTTCCAATGCCTTCATATTGAACAAATTCATGATAAATAGTTCTAGGACTTGAAAAATTATTAAATTTTATTTATAAGATCAAAATTCATAAAAATCGATGTGATTTTATTGAGGTCCTTACCAAAATTAAAGTAAAGAATCACTCACTTGATAATCATTATATATATATATACACGTTCCGTTCACATTAGTGCGAATTGATGTAACTACATCAAATTATGTAAATCTAATGTTTAACATTATATCAATACGCACTAACTTGAACATGTGTATATATATATATATATAAACTTTTGAAATTTGTTTTACAAAATCCTTTTTTTTTTTCTTTTTAATTCTTTCCATTACTTTTAGACTTTTCTAGAAACCAAAGAGCCTAGACTTTTTGTTAGGGTATCATAGGTAATTTAAATTTATTATTAAAAAACTTTTAGTGAAGGATCCACACAAAAACAGGGCCCCTTAATAAGAATGTACTAGGATATGCCTCATGTCATACATTTTCTTCAACTATCAAATCCAATGCTCGCCAATAGGAGACAACAATAGATCCTCTGTTCCCAAACTAACTTACCTAACCCATTTGAAATTTTGCCTTATATTTTATAGTTATGCAGATTAACACCTAATTATTTTCAACCCTTGCCTCCTCCCAAATCTAGGACGGAGGTGAAGCTATCTCCTTCCATATATATATATATATAATTTGAATTCTTTAATATTTAAAATTCTATTTATTTTATAGTTTATTTATTTATAATAATTTGTCAAAATTAAAGAAATGACATCTTTGTTTAGGATTGTGATTTGGTCTTTGAAAAATTAAGGAAATGATGAAACAGATTTTTTTATTATTAATATTATATTTAATTAATAAATTGTTAGGGCTAATGTGGCGATATGTTATTTGACACTTATTTTTAAAATTTATTTATTAACACTGGAAAATACAAAATTACTCTTCATTGTATAATGACTAACTATTGTCGATGATTAGTCAATCATTAGTTAACGAGTCAAGGGTAAATTAGACTAATTATAATTTTTTTTTTTACATGTTTTTGTTTAATTATACATATAACCAGGATAAGTTTGTGTAATTAACCCATAAAAAATGGGTGTACAAATAATGTCTTTGGGTGGCAATATCTGCACCCCTATAGTAAATATATATATATATATATGGGTATTATCTATCTATCCACTTATTTAGATCAGATATTTTTTTGAAGTTTTTTGCCATTTGTAGGATTTGAAATTCCCTTTAAAGCAATAGTGTTTTATACCTAGAGGGGGGGTGAATAGGTATAGTCCCAAATTCTTCCAATATTCAAAAATGCGGAATATAAGAATGAAATGAATATTTGAAATGATATAACAATTGTATAATATGAATCAAATCATGTAAGCATCAATATACAATAGAATCAATACAAGTGAACATATGGAAGATAAGGAAATATAAAGCGAAAATGAGACACAATATTTTTACGTGGTAAAACCTCAAAGAGGAAACATCCACGGGTTGAATCCACAACCACCGGCAAAGCAAATCCACTGTACGAAAAGGCCTTACACACTCAAAGCTATCAACACTATGATATCCACTTCAAGCTATCAAAACCTAATCAACCCTCGGGCTAGTGATTCACAAAGCCTACTCTCTATCCAAGATGTGTCCTACACCTCTAGAGAGCAACTTCCTATCCAAGACTAAAAAGCCTCTAGGAAGATTTCCTTGCTTAGCAATCTAGATCACTAGGATCCTAGTTAAGCTACCCTAGCTCAACCATCCGGAGTACGCAACTCCTTGCTAAGACTTTTACTTAGTTATTCGGATCCTCTTGATCCTAACTAAGACTTCTTGCTTGGCTATCCGGAATCCTTTCCTAGCCAAGTCTTCTTGCTCAAGACAAAGCTTCACTCACTTTGCAAGAGACTTCAACCTTTCACAAGGCAATGATCTAAGTGATGCAAATGATGCAAGCACACACAAATAGAGTAAGTAGATCAAACACACTCTATGAACATGCAATTAGAGAATCTAGAATAAAGCTATCACAACTCAATCACAAAATGTATCTAGAAACCTAAGCATGTGAATTAACATCATTCATATTACTTTTCATCAATCAAATAAGAAACTTAAAGAGATGATCAATAATGAAAGTAAGAAGAAGATGAATCACTTACAAACAAATAAAGCTAGATAATCAATCAAGCTCTATGAACATGCTTACATACATTCTAGGATATGCTTTCAACAATCAATCACAAAAATACCTAGAAATCAAAGCATGTATATCAATAAGAACAAGGTATGAATATTCAATATATCACACTAAAAACCTAGTTCTTAGATCATGAAATTAAACCTAGAAAATGTCATAAAGCACATCACATATATCATTTTTAGAATCAATTTCAAGATATGTCAAGTTTTAGTAAAATATACTCAAATGAGATTCAAGACTAAAACTCAACAAAAACAATCAATCATATAAACCTAGCATGTGAGTTAACATCATTCATATTATCTTTCATCCATCAAATAAGAATATTAAAGAGATGATCAACAATGAAAGTAAGAAAAAGTTAAATCACTTACAAACTCAAATCTCGGACTGAGATTGATGCACAGCAGAAAATCAGGAACTCAAATGGCTGTGGAAATGCTTGGGGTTTGTAGCTCTCTTCAAGACCAACAATTTTGGCTTTTGGATCACTCAATTTCGAGTTCATATGAGAGAGTTATGATCAAAATAAGAAAATGAAAATGTTGAAGAATTCTGCAGAAATTTCTTCAAGTGCATGGAAATGGAGGGAATTGGAGGGATTTAAAAAGAATTGAAGGAGGGGCAAAATTGTCCAATTTTTTGGGGGGACTTTGGGCAGTCCACGTGTGGCCAGCGTGTGCCACACGTGGCCAGAGAGGAGCTCTGGCCGTGTGGTACACGTGGTCCACACGTGGCCACCCCTTGCTTGGCTTTTGGCCGAGCAACCTCCTCGAGCACCTCTCGCATTCTTCAGCCGTATTCGGGCATCCGAACTCCGAATTCGAATCCGTTTTCGGATTACGAACCGTGACTCCCTCACACATGACGAAGACTAAGAAACTTTGAAAAATAGTTGAGAATTCATCTCGGAAAACGACGACGAACACAACTCAAAGAATGAGAATGAAAAGTAGCGTAGCTACATCGTTTGGACTCGAAACTTAACGTATGAGTAACCGAAATGACTGGGACTCAATAAGGAATCAAATAAGACCATGTTAAAGTCCAAGACACAAGAAACACAAACATACAAACACAAGTTCACATATGAATGCCATTTCCTAGACATAGTCCTAGAACATGCAACTCTAAAATGTATGAGCATTTGAGTTCAATGCATGAGCATACAAAATCATGTGAATGTGTTATATAAATGGTGCACAACGATGCAGGGACACACATGTATGAATTGTGTGTGTGTGCGCTTATGCCTTGCAAGAGGAAGAAGAATCTTGATACCTTAGTATCCAAGTATGCAATGTTCCCCTTGAAGACGATATTTGCACAAGTTGTTGCTTCTTCACCTTTGAGGCTCCTTTCTTCCAAGAAACACTTAAGCAACTACTAATACAAATATAGAGAGTTTTGCAATGGAATCAACCAATACAAATAAAGGATCTTACAGGATTTGAGCCACTAACTTGGGAGTTATTTGTCCAAGCCCCAAACTCGTTCATATACCGGTTGAGTTATGCCCTTTGGGGCTACTATTGTATGTGGTTAAATATAAAGGAACAAGTTGTGTGGAAATTTGAGGCAATTTTGCAAGAAGGCACAATTTTAGGAACATGTGCCATTTCATAAGTCAAAATCTTCAAGAAAAACACATATTATGGACAGAATTTTAACTGCCATAATTGTTAAGAATAGTCACAACTGTTCATAAACAAACACAACTTTTGGAGATGTTAAAATAGCATAAAAATGTTCATTAATTCTCAACTTGATTTTTTCACTTTTTCTTAGTGTAGAAATCAAAAGGCCTGTCATCTCCTAGAAACAATTTGCTTGTGATTCCCTTAAGAAATCTCAAATTTTGAGAGGGAGCAATTAACGTTTTAAGGAAAGCGATTTTGTGTTTCAAGCTTTCTGTCATATTTGATTCATTTACTAAGATTACTCAACAATCTTAAAACGTTAGTATGGAGACTAAGACTATAGTTTCTACAATCAAGTTGATGAATCAAGACATGGTGAGGCTTGATCGGTTTGATGGTTCTAACTTCACCCGCTTGCAAGACAAATTGAAGTTTCTTCTCACTGCCTTGAAGATCTTCTAAGTGCTTGACCCGAATTTGGTTGCAATTCTAAAACCCAAAGATGATGACAATGCAACACTCAAGGAGCAGAGGAAGAGGATAAACTAATATGTCAAGGACATATTCTGAATGCACTTCTTGATCAATTGTATGATCTCTACTCTGACAATCATTCTGCAAAAGGAATTTTGGAATGCATTAGAGAACAAATATAAAGCAGAGGAGGAAGGTATGAAGAAATTTATTATTTCTAAATACTTTGATTTTAAAATGATTGATGAGAAGCCAATTCTGACTCAAGTGCATAATTGAAAATTATTGTTAACAAGTTTAGGGTTTTGAAAATTGAACTTCCTGAATCTTTCCAAGTTAGTGCCATAATTGCAAAATTACCTCAAAGTTGGAAGGATTATAGGAAGAGGATTCTTCATAAATCTGAAGAAATGTCTTTGGAGGATATCCAAAAGCATATAAGGATTGAAAAAGAGTCAAGAACAAGAGAAAAGAATGATGATTCTTATGCTGGCCATTCTAAGGCCAATGCACACTACAAGAAAATATTACATTTATTGATAGTTAAAAACTATCAATAAATGTTTTGTTGATAGTTTTTTTTACTGTTAAGAATGCTCATGTCAAGGATTTATGACAGTTTATTGTTGACAGTTAAATCAAAAGTCTTGACAGATTTTAACTGTCAATATATCATCAACATTTTTATATTTATACACTGCCACAGCCGCTGTCTGGCAACCACCGCTGCTGCCCGTCTCCTTTTCGGCCACCACGCAAAACAAGAAGAAGAATGGGGGATGCTTTTTTTTTTTTGGTAAAGAGGAGGGCAAACCGCCCAAAAACAGAAAAAAAAAAAAAAAACTAAACCATAGGAATCAATCTAGCAAAGGCAGTACCCCTGCTATCGTCCTCCAGAATTGGAAGAATCTGAAGAGGAGGGACAGGAAACACCGTGAGCCCCAAATCCAGCGAGTGACCATGAGTAGCAAGGAAGTCAGCAGCACGATTTCCTTCCCTATAAATATGTCGAAAAACACAGCTCCACTCTTTCCCAACCAGTGATTTACACTCTTCAATGATGTTAAACAGAGGGTGATGCAGAGGAGTTTCCTTAGTCAGCAGCAGAATAGCACACTTAGAATCCGACTCCACAACCACTTTCCTAAACCCAGCTCTCCACGCCAGCCTAAGACCTTCAAATATACCCCACATCTCAGCTTCAGCAATGTTACCACAGCCTTTATTCAATGCAAACCCCATCAACCACTCAGACCTATCATTCCGAATGAGACCACCAGCTGCAATTGTCCCACCAGCAACAATATCAGACTTGCAGCTACCATCCACATTCACCGTAACCCACTCAGCTGGAGGAGGAGACCAAGATATAAAACAAGTTTCTTTTGGAGGACTGCTATCAAGATTGGCATTAGCAGACAGCCAATCATCCACATACTGCACAATAATCATACCAGGCCTAAGAGGGATATTGAAGCCTCTATTAAACACCTTATCACATCTGCAGAATGAGGGATGCTTTGTCTGTGGCAAACCTGGGCATTATGCTCGGGACTGTAAGTTTCGAAAGAAACAAGATGAAGAGGTCAAAGTAAATGCCATTGAGGAAGACATTGTCGCTACTATGAGTGAAATCAATGCTATCCATGGCAAGGTACAAGGCTGGTGGTATGATACATGTGCTACAATCCATGTTTCCCGTGACAAGTCCTTATTCAAGATTTATGGTGAAGTAATGGATGGACATTAGATTCAAATGAGAAATGAAGGCTGCTCCAAAGTTGTTGGCAAAGGAAGTGTGGATCTTGTATTCACTTCAGGAAAGAAAGTCACCCTAACTAATGTACTTTATGTTCCTAAAATGATTAGGAATTTAGTTTGTGGGGATCTTTTGGGAAAACCTGGGATTAATCTATGTATGAATCGGGTAAGTAAAAGCCGTCATAAAGCGTATATGTTTCTATTTAAAAAATCAAAGAAGTATCAAAAAGAATCAATAAAAAAAAATATCTTTGATTAATAGCTTCAAAAGCTTAAAAAGAGTATAGTTGAAAATTGTGATTGCTCGGATTGAAAAACATAAATAGGATGACGAGCCACATGCACACACATGCTCATATGTTGAAATCTATTCTTTTAAAGCAAAAATAGCATATGATAATTGGTTTGACCTTGAATGGAAAAGCTTAAGATGAATAGATGTTGATATGGTTTGCATGTTAATGATCCAATTACTGCTTTATATATGTTTGAAGCAAATTCACACACACACTTGTTTTGCTTTCAAGTGAATTTGATATGCTAGCAATTTTAGAAGAATTATGAGAGAAATTAAAAATTGTGGTGTATCTCTCATAGTTTGTGAAGCTTATTTTGTTGAATTTCTTTAAAATTGCTTGATTGTGTGATTTTGTGGATATCATTGTAAACAATATCCTATCTTGATCTTAGATAGAGCATTTATCAAGGGGAGGGGGGGGGGGGGGGGGGGGGGGGTGGCATAGTATGCTAAACTTTGTTCTCTTTTATGATACGTTCACATTGCTTCCTTGTTTCTTGAATCTTGAGAATGCATGAAACTTATTTTGTAATAATTGTATGAGTGTGTTTGCAATTAATTCCTCCTTGTTTGGGGTTGATATGATCAAGATAACAATCAATTCCTCCATATTTGAGGTTGATATGATTGTGATTGCAATCAACTCCTCCTTGTTTGGGATCGATTCAGTTCCTCCTTGCTTGGGGTTGATACGATCGTGATAGCAATCAATTCCTTCTTATTTGGGGTTGATATGATTGTGATTGAAATCAATTCCTCCATATTTGGGGTTGATATGATTGTTAATGCAATTATTGAACTTGGTGGAAACCACCTATGTGCTTAAGAGTAAAATTCTATGCATTTGTAATTCATTATGTTTATATATACCTTGATGAGTTTGTTATGTTGTATAGATTTGAATAAACTTTGCTAGGTTAACATGGAGAACAAACAAGAATCAAGGAAAAAGATAGAGGAGCTAAATAGGAAGGTGATTCAACAAGATGCAAAAATCAAGAACTTAGAAGAAAACATTTCTTCAAGCAAAGCATCCACCTCCAATCATTATGTGAGATCAACAAATAGTTCAACGTTCTTTAGTGGAACAAATGGCTAACAAAGCTTATGTGATCTCAAGGTTGAAGTAAAAAAAGAGTTTTGATTATAAAATAAAATTGTTGCGGAATAGGGTTTCAAATTTATTTTCCTTTAGATAACATATTTTCAGGACTAGATTTTGTATATACACGTAAATAAACAAATAAATAAAAACTTGAAGTATACCTGATTGTCTTCTTAACGCTTTGATTTCAATTTCATCACTGAGCCTTCTGAGCTATGACCCATGGTTTAATAACTTGTGTGTGGGCATATCACGAGTACAGATAAGACTAGACAGAGGTTATAGAAATCAAGAAGACAACCCCTTACCTACCCCTTGTGTTCGGCTAGCTCCTGTAAGAGAAACAAACTTTTTTTTTTTCATGAAAAGTATCTATTTATATTAGGATCCTAGGGTTCAATTGTCCAAGTCAAAATAGGATTATAAATCTTATTTTAATTTGGTCACCAGTAGGACTTGAACCTATGACCTCTAGTGAAACAAGTATAACATAGTGTGTATAAAACTATCTAGAATGGGTGAATATATTTTAGACGATTATTACCAATTATCGCGATTAGTCAATATTATGAAAATACCCCAATCTAGTTAAAACAATAAATCAAGTGTAAATGTACGGAATATTAAATGACACTTGATTTTTATGAGGAAACCTTCAACAAGGAAAAACCACGGGTTGTTATGTGCACAACACACGAACCTCGAATCCATTAATTGCAATGGTGTTTACAATCTAAGTTGACCTCAACCTCTCACAGTCTATAACCCACCACTACTACCCGCAGGCTTTTAAAAGTGAACCTAGTCCAATTTTCTTATGGCCTAAGCAACCTTAGCCACAAGATTTATTTCTCATTGAAGAGATTAAATAGCATATGTGAATATAAATGATATCCAAAATGCAAATAGAGTTAGGGAACACTAAATGCTTATCTAGGATTATAAGATGACAATTAAATCAATTCTAGATATCAAATGCTCTATGACATGGCATAAAGCTCAGCTAACTTAGATTAAACAATCCTAGGTATAGCTATCACAATACAACTCTCAAACAATCAACACAATAATCTCAATCTTGTAACTAGAATATGTTCTAATGGCATACAAATAATAAATGAGACTGCTTGTTAAGAAAGAAACAAAATATGTAAGATATTAGTGAAAAGCTTACCAAGCAAAGTGTGTTGAAAAACCCATGCATAGATGGCACCTAGATGATCATGGATGATGCTAGATGATGTTTTATGCACATGGATAAGTGTTTGAGTAATCAACGGAGAATTCTTTGTGAATTTTTCTCTTAGAAAAATATGCTAAGTCAAAAATCTGATTTTGAACTCTCTAATTCGACCTAAAGACAGAGGCATATATATAGGGTGTCAAAATGAAACTATAGCGTTTTCATAAGTTGACACAAATTTTGCATTGGGCACTGTATGAGTCATTGTACGTAGAGCGACTTGTACAGCACTTACCTGGGAAAATGAAGAACATTCTTCATTGTCGCTCTACGAACAGTGCTTCTGTAGAGCAACCTAATAGCGCCAAAACTCTGTTCTTCTCGGGAAACAAAGTGTCGCAGTATATACCACTGTATGTACAACGCTTTGTACAGTGATCATACAACAACCAAAAAAAATCGATCAGGTCTGTACAGCGCCTAACCCAAGCCTCATCAGGTCTCAAATGGGTGATGTACAAACAACGCTATCAACAACGCTTTGTACAGCGCCTATACACAAAGTGAAAATAAATATATTGCGTGTGTCTAAATAACCTAGGGGTGAATTGGTTGTTAATCGATTATTACCAATTTTTCGATTAGTCAAAATTAATCACAATTAACCCATTTCAACAAACAATAAAAATCAAGTAAAAGTGCGGAATTTAAAGAACACTTGGTTTTTATGTGGAAACCTTCAACAAGGAAAAACCATGGGCTAATATGTGCACTACACACGATCCTTGAATCCACTATATGTAATGATGTTTACAACCTAGGTTGACCACGTCAAACCCTACACAGTTACTAACCCACCACTACTACCCGCATGCCTTTTATAGCGAACCTAGACCTAACCTAGACAACCTCTATATGAAGAGAAGGTTACACTCTAAAGTGAGCACCTCCTAATCTACCCGCAGGCCTTTTACAGAGGAGCTAGTACAATGATTGTGCAACTTCACCTAGAAGCCACAAGACTTTAACTCTTGAAAAGAATTAAAAGTCTAAGTGTATATCACAATGATGCACAAATGCAATGAGTGCTAGACTAAACACTATATGCTTAACTAGATGTTATAATACAAATCAACATCCTAGTTATCAACAAAGCCTACATGCATATACATGAGGTCTCAATTAGTTGTAGAGATTTTTAACAACCTAATTGTCAACAAACAAAACCAAATCAACACAAGTTGTCAATCATCATGGGAAAGATTATAAATATGCAATTAACAAATGCAATCAAGGAGTCCTACACATCAATGTCTAAATGCAATGCATATAGACTTAGCTAGAGGGCAAAATGGTCATAAATGCTAGCTATCACAAACAACACATAAACATTCAAAAGCTTAACTAGTTGATGAAAAGACAATCTATCAACCTAGTCATTAATAAATCATATAAGAATGTTTATGACTTAGCTTTTTAGGAAAAAATGACCTAATCAATTAAGCTATCAAAATACAAATCCAATCATGTCATCTTTCATTAGTAAATGCATTCAATAAAAGATTTCTACAAATCATATGCAATAAAAATGAACTCTTGGACTTTAAGAACAATAAAAAAAGATGAAGAAGACCCAAGTCAAGAATGAAGAAGACCTATGGAAGATTGATGCATGAAACATGTTAGATGCACATGGGTTTTGGGTTTGGAGAGTTAAAGAGCACTTCTTAGAGCTTCTCTCTCTAGGGAACTCTTCCTCTCTCTAAAATGTGAATTTTGGAGTCCTAGATGGACCAAAGGAATAAGATAACATATATAAAGTAGGGCAAGATGAAACTACATCGTTCTGAGAATATAACCCTCATTTTCTTCACTATCGCCACTATATAGCTGTGGCGACACTTTATGGCAACGGTCGCCATTTTGACACTATGGCGACATCTCATGGCTATGCCTAACGACACCATATTTTATTCTTTGTCACTCTTTGTTCTCATGGAAACGCTATACCTGATTGGTTTTTCAAGAATAAATCTTTTTGTCGCCATGGCGACACCATCAAAGGGCGACACCAACAAATGGCGACTGATCAAGCCAAAATTGGTATGATCTTGGCCCTCATTTCCGTTTCTTTTCGCTTGTTTCTCGGGCATTTCCCGGTGTTTAATGTTGTTAAAATGAGTGTTTCAGGTTTTATCACGTTTCAAGAGCAATGGAGATAAAGTGGAGGACTTGTGTGAAAAATGCCTCACAAATGGGAAGAAACAGGGCATTTTCGCCACTTAGACATGAGAGATCGCTACATGGGCACCATGGCGACAGAGGATTCCCCAAGTCATCAGAAGGTCGCCATTTGGGCGCCACTTGGTCGCCATGGCGACAGAAAGTCTCCAAATGAACCAGGTGGGGTCGCCACTTGGGGTCGCCATGGCGACCACCCTTGCAAGTGGCGACCTACTTCAATCAAGGCATGTTCGCCATTTAGGGTTGCCATGGCGACCTTGATGTTGCAAGTGGCGACCCCTTTTACATTTTGCAGGGTCACCACATATGGTCGCCATGGCGACCTAGAGGTGCAAGTGGCGACCTCCACACAAATTGGTCATGGTCGCCACTTGCTAAATGGCGAAAAAGATGGTTCTCATGGCGACCCTTGCCTGTAACCGTTTTATGCACCATGGTCGCCATAGCGACGAAATAGCGAACAAGGCACCACATCAGCGAATCAAGCAGTTATCAATATATGTCCAATAGTGTGTATAAATAGGACGACCATTCTTCTTCAAAGGCATCGAAAATCTGAGAAAGAGATCAGAGAACACATTTGAGATCTAGCTCTTCATCCATGGCACACTATTCCTCATCCTCCATTTCTCTCCTTGAACTCATCTAATCCATCCAACCCTCAACACAAAACCTTGATTACTTCACTACATCATTCCTCATCCCACCATTTCTCCACCAAAATCCTTAGTCACTTCCCACCAAAACACCCACATTCCAAGACATATCCTCTACTTCCATTCCTTTCATCTAGGAGCATAGAGGAGAAGAAGGATCAAGCTTAAAGAAGGTGACCCAAGGGTTATTTCCTTACTATTTACTTCTTTTCATTTATTGCAAATATGTGTAAATAAACCCCTAATCTAGGGGATAGATTTGAGGATCAATTGGTTGTGGGTTTAGCTTAGCTTGTAATGAATCTCTTATGTGTTCTATTCATTCAAATTAATTAGATTCCATTCATTATAATTGACTTGTATATCACTTGTTGATTGCTATCTTGAGTGGAGTAATTTGTTATATATTCATATGTGGATTGACAATCCTTGTGTGATTAAGAACCCATTGGATAGGATAGATTAGTGGTGGGTATATCAACCCCACTAATCTAAGCCTCTAAGTGGTTAACATAATGAGATTGGTACATTAAAGTAGCTAGTAGCTTGCCCACATTCAATTGTTAATCGATCTATTCCCTAACTCTCTCATTAATTGATTTTATCACTATTCTTATCAAGGTGTTGAGTATTCTATTTTTCATAACATTTTTGTGTATTTTCATTTGAATAGTTAGCATTGGTGGTTTTAGAAACCACACATCTATCAAACATTATGATTTACTTTCTTGTTCAAAGATTAGTCAATTTATCTAATTAACACTCCATTCCCTGTGGAACAAACTCGCTCACTATTTTGCTATCAAATCACATTTTAAAAAGGATTAAGTGGCTTATCTTACTATTTTGTTGAGTACACAAACGACATGCTCATTAGCGACAATGCCCTGTTTCCACTTTGTGCACAATATGCAAGTGTGCAAAGTGGTGAATCCAACGGAGAAGCCAAGGGCATTCTCCGAAGGCAATCTTCGTGCAAGACAAGCACACCAAGGTGCAAGTGCGGACCTTTTCGAACATACTTCGGGAAACGAATTATACCACACTTTTAGACTAACATGAAGTGCAAGTGTGGTTGTGAGAGGAATGCAGACATAAACAATGAGGTACAAATGCATGAAGTGTGTGTTTGCAACTAAATCTCTTCAAGAGGCAAGTTAAATGATTACCTTTCGCTCTTGCTCTTGAAGTCACGTTGGGAAGTCCGGAAGCTTGCCAATCACAGTAACCGAAGCTACCCATTACACACCAATCCTAATGTGGTTTGTCATGAAATAAGCCAATAAAAAATGAGGCACTTACAATCTCCCCCTTTGGCTATTTCATGACAAAACAACCACTCACAAAAAAAATAAAAATAAAGCTATTGGTCAACAAATATATATTCTACGTTACAATGAGAGAAACCTAAGAGTCTAAGTCTTCAAGGTCATCAATCTTTTTGTAGATCATCATACCTACACACAATAGCAAGAAAGCACTTTCCAAGAGCAAGTGTATGTGAGGTGATCAAACATAAAAAACATTTGCACTCAATAAAGCAATACAAATTAATGCATGTGCAATGCTCCACCTAAAAGGTTACTCTCTCTCAAACTTCTTTCAAAGCATACACAATGCTCCCCCTATATCTCTTAAGACTTCTCCCTCTTTTTGTCATGAGATGGGCAAAGGAGCTCCCCCTATCGGGTTGCTTTAGCAAAGAGAGCTACTAGCACAAAATGCATTTGCATAATCATATAAACAAACTTTATGCAACTCAAGTAATTGAGAGAGATTCAAGGAGTTTTATTTTTTACTTTTTAAAAAAAAATGTATGACAAAGATGCTTTGCATACAAGACATGTTGCATTCAAGTTCAAAATCAATGGTATTTAGAAAAGTAAACATCAAAAGGGTTTCCAAGAGAATTCAAACAAATTTGTACCCTTTTGTCATAAACAAGCAAGATATAGTTTTTAAGCATTTCAATTTAAAGAGCAACTATATCCAACTTTATAAGCAAAACAAGACATGAGCGACTTTGCACCCTTTTTGATTTTTTCGAATGAGATACCCTTATGATAGTAGCATTGTTCTACCAATAAAGAAAGAGAGACTTTGAATTTTACAATCTTTATTTAGTTGAGTCTCAATATTACTTTTGCACACATGATTTGCATATCAAGCAATCAAAAACATTTCATTCATTTCATTTTAAGCATGTCATAAAATTCTCACGTCATGGAGATAAATTATGGGTCATTCATATGTATTTTCCCAAATAATTCTCCTAGTCCAAAAATGCATGTTTGAGCATAAATATGACATGAATTGCAAGTAAAGCAATGGTGCACACTTATTATGAAAAAAAAAACATATAAGCATATATGTGCAATCAACAATCTCAATCAATTATCAAAAGAGCATAAATTTAATCAACTTTTTGCACATGGCAAATCATGCAAGTTTGCTCTCTTTGCTTGGGCTTCCCTCATAGGGTCAATTCCAACCAAGTTAAAAGGAGGCATAAGCCCCTATAGACTTACCAAGTCCATTGGACCTAGTATCATCTATGGGTATCACATTAGCATAATGGAAAGCAGGTTCATTCTTTCTAACTCACCTAGGTCCACTTCATCATTTCTAGTGGTAATAGACATGTTTCTAAGTTCCCTAGGTTCATGCAAACTTGCCCTCTTTTTTAATCGTTTTTCTTTCATGCACCTCTTAATGAATTGAAAGCAATTTGGTCCTAAGTTACCAATCATACCACAAAAATGACAAGTAGGTACAAAGTAAGAATTTATACCATTGCATTGTGATCTCATCGAGGCATTGCCATGTTGATGAGGTTGTCTTTGATGGTGCATAGGTTTGCTTCTCTTTAGAGCTTAAGCCGGTTGGTGGCACCTTTGTGTTGTAGCTTGTTGAGGTGATTGAGCCGGTTGAATGTGCTTCCTTGGTTGTGCAAAGCTTGGGTGTTGAGCTCTTGAATGTTGAAATTGAGCTTTACCCTTTGTTGGCATCTTCATTTGGCCATTCTTGGATGACTCTCCAAGATCAATCTTCCTCCAAGGGTGTTAAGAAGGTGAAGCTAAGCTTTTTCCTTGAGCTTAAGGTTGCTTGATCTTAGCCTTCTTCAAAACTTCTAGATACCTTATCTCTTTTTCCTTGAAAATATTGAAAGGATCACTCTTAGAAGATTCACCCACTTCAAGAGTCTTCTTGTGGTAAGAAGATTGAGGAGGCAATTTAGGAACAATTTCCTTCACAAAAGTTGTCTTGTTGGATGATGGTGTGGCTTCCTCATCAACAAAACCCTAGGCCTCTCTTGTCACTAGGCATCTTCCCACAACCTAGCATAGTTAAACTTCTCCGTACCTGGAGTGAATTTAGCAAGTGACATCCTTGCTTCTTCAAGCTCTTTCTTCAACTTGTCCTCATTTTCTTTGATAAGCTTTACTTCCTCATCTAAGAGAATCACCTTTTCTCTTAGCTGAAGGTTATCTTCTTTCAACCCAAAAATCTCCTTCTTTTTTTTCTTTAATGAGTCATGAAAGAATGTCATGAAATCCTTATAACTCATTCTTTTCTTGTTGTCAAAACTCTCCAAGTCGGAGTTATCATCGTCACATGCGTATGAGCAACACTCATCAATTTGCCTCACACTAATTGAGTCAACTTCCTCATCAAGACCTTTGCCTTGGTCATTTGATGTCATACAAGCAACTTCCCTTATATAGCTACATCAATCACACTTCTAGCTACCCTTTCATCTACTCCTTCTTCAAGGTCATAAATAGAGGCATTTTTGCCTTCTTCCCTAACATCCACATAAGAGGCTCCAAAGGCTGTGAAGTAATTTGCAAGCTCTTCATCATTTGAAGAATCTTCTACACTCTCACTATCACTTGATGAGGTGGCCATCTCCTTTCCATTTTGCTTGTTCTTCAAGTTACCACATACCTTGGAGATATGCCCATATCCTCCACATTCAAAGCATTGAATGCCTTTTCTTGAAGACGTCTCTTGGCTTGGCTTAACGTTCTTAGAGTCATCCTTTTGTAGCCTCAAGAACTTCTTGAATTTCTTCACCATTTGAGCCACTTCTTCATCCGAGTCATCATCCTCCTTTTCAACTTTGGAGGTCTTCAAGGCTATTCCCTTTTTCTTCTTAGGAGATGAGGAGGTGGGAGCTTTTCTTAGCTCATAGGCAAGTAGCCTTCCAATCACTTCACTCGGCTTCATCTTCTTAAAGTCAATATTCTCTTCAAGCACCGTCACCTTAGTTCAAATCTAGAAGGTAGTGACCTTATGATCTTTTGCTTGATCCTCCTATCCGAGTAAGGGTCACCTTGTTGATGGATTTGATTGACAATGTCTATCAACTTCACTTGGAAGTCATTAAAGCACTCATGCTCTTCCATCCTAATAGTCTCGAATAGGGTTTGGAGCACTTGGAGCTTTGAGTCTTTCACCACTTCGGTTCCCTCATGTGCTGTCTCCAAGATTTTCCAAGCTTCATGTGCATTTTTGGTGATTTGGATGAGTTTATATTGACTCTCATCCATTGCACTAAGCAAGGCATGCATGGCCTTATTGTTCCACATCAAAGCTTCAAACTCTTTGGCACTCCATTGAGCCTTGGGCTTGGGCACAATGCTTCCATCTCCGGCGGTTACGGTTAGAGGTGTGTATCCGTTCTCAATCACCATCCACACCCTATCATCTATTGTCGATAGATAAGACTCCATCTTCCCCTTCCGCGAGGAGTAATTGTCACCCTTGAGCAATGGTGGCCGCACGCTCGACGTTCCCTCTTTGCTAGTCCTAAATTCACTCATAGTGTTTGGGTGAAGTATGCAAATGAATGTAGCAATCAAAACACACAAAAGAAAGACACACAAGCAAAAGCAAGGATCACCTAAGTATGTACAGGAACCTGCTCTGATACCAATTGAAAATAAATATATTGCGTGTGTCTAAACAACCTAGAGGGGGATGAATGGGTTGTTAATCGATTATTACCAATTTTTCGATTAGTCAAAATTAATCACAATTAACCCATTTCAACAAACAATAAAAATCAAGTAAAAGTGCGGAATTTAAAGAACACTTGGTTTTTACACAAAAACCTTCAAAAAGGAAAAACCACGGGCTGATATGTGCACCACGCACGATCCTCGAATCCACTATATGTAATGGTGTTTACAACCTAGGTTGACCACATCAAACCCTACACGGTTACTAACCCACCACTACTACCCGCATGCCTTTTATAGCGAGCCGAGACCAACCCTAGACAACCTCTACATGAAGAGAAGGTTACACTCTCAAGTGAGAACCTCATAATCTACCTGCATGCCTTTTACAGAGGAGCTAGTACAATGCTTGTGCAACTTCACCTAGAAGCCACAAAACTTTGACTCTTGAAGAGAATTAAAAGTCTAAGTGTATATCACAATGATGCACAAATGCAATGAGTGCTAGACTAAACACTATATGCTTAACTAGTTGTTATAATGCAAATCAACATCCTAGTTATCAACAAAGCCTACATGCACATACATGAGGTCTTAATTAGTTGTAGAGATTTCTAACAACCTAATTGTCAACAAACAAAACCAAATCAACACAAGTTGTCAATCATCATGGCAAAGACTATAAATATGCAATTAACAAATGCAATCAAGGAGTCATATACATCAATGTCTGAATGCAATGCACATTGACTTAGCTAGAGGGAAAAATGGTCCTAAATGCTAGCTATCACAAACAACACATAAACATTCAAAAGCTTAACTAGTTGATGAAAAGACGATCTATCAATCTAGTCATCAATAAATCACATAAGAATGTTTATGACTTAGCTTTTTAGAAAAACATGACCAAAGCAATTAAGCTATCAAAATACAAACCCAATCATGTCATCATTCATCAATAAATGCATTCAATAAAAGATTTCTACATATCATATGCAATAAAAATGAACTCTTGGATTTTAAGAACAATAAACAAAGATGAAATGAACTCTTACTTACCAAGTCAAGAATGAAGAAAACCCATGGAAGATTGATGAATGAAACATGTTAGATGCACATGGGTTTTGGATTTGGAGAGTTAAAGTACACTTCTTGGAGCTTCTCTCTCTAAGGGAACTTTTCCTCTCTAAAATGTGAATTTTGGAGTCCATAATGCACCAAAGGAAAAAGAGAAAGAATATAAAGTAGGGTAAGATGAAACTACATCGTTTTGAGAAAATAACCCTCATTTTCATCACTGTCGCCACTATGTCGCTGTGGTGACACTTCATGGCGACGGTCGCCATTTTGTCACTACGGCGACATCTCATGGCTACTCCTGACGACACCATATTTTCTTCTTTGTCGCTCTTTGTTCTCATGGCAACACTTCATGGCGACGCCATCAAAGGGCGACACTAACAAATGGTGACAATGCCCTGTTTCCACTTTGTGCACAATGTGCAAGTGTGCAAAGTGGTGAATCCAACGAAGAAGCCAAGGGCATTCTCCGAAGGCGATCTTCGCTCAAGACAAGCACACCAAGGTGCAAGCACGGACGTTTCCGAACATACTTCGGGAAACGAATTATACCACACTTTAAGACTAACATTAAATGCAAGTGTGGTTGTGAGAGGAATGCACACATAAACAATAAGGTACAACTGCATGTCAATTACAAATGCATGAAGTGTGTGTGTGCAACTAAATCTTTTCATAAGGCAAGTCAAGTGATTACCTTTCGCTCTTGCTCTTGAAGTCACGTTGGGAAGTCCGGAAGCTTGCCAATCACAATAACCTAAGCTACCCGTTACACACCATTCCCAATGTGGTTTGTCATGAAATAAGCCAATAAAAAATGAGGCACTTACACAAAGTATGCAACCTAAGCCTAAACATGTCAAGGCAAGTAACACACAAGATGTAATCATTTAAACATGCATGAAGAGATATCAATGAACATGAATGCACTCAAATAAAACACACAACATAGAAGGAAGTAGAGATATGCATAAGTTGTGTGTGTGTGCAACCGAGTCTCTTCATTGCAATCAAGCAAAAGAATTTTACCTTTGGTGTGCTTCTTCCCTTGAGGACTTGAGAGGGCCTTTATTGTACATGAGTACCAACAATCAAATGTCTAAGCTACCTTTACATCAAACCCCAAATGTGGTTTGTCACCAAAACAAGCTAATCAAACTTGAGGAACTTACAATCTCCCCCTTTGGCTATTTTGTGACAAAACCACCACT
This sequence comes from Acer campestre, assembly GCA_954870605.1. Lineage (NCBI taxonomy): Eukaryota > Viridiplantae > Streptophyta > Magnoliopsida > Sapindales > Sapindaceae > Acer > Acer campestre. Next base: position 613,412 of record OX940810.1, on the reverse strand, counting down.
CACATTGATCCTCAGAACAAAATTGAAACTAAAGGTCAACAATGATTTTCTACAAGACAAAGAGATTTAAAAAATAAAACGTCTAGTCTTCAATCTCTTATAGAACAATCGTTCCTTCAAAACAAAAAGGGTTACACTTTCCAAAGCAAGTGTATATGAGGTGATCAAGTGACGTTAAAACAAGCATTTACATTAAAGAATTTTTCATTACCGAAAACATACAACATCATGCAATGGCTATCATGCAATGCTGCCTCTCAACGGGTTACTCCCCCTCAATAAATAAACTTCCCAACATGCGAATTATTTACTTAAATTAGCATTCTCCCTTACCACTACTACTCCCTCTTTTTGTCATGAGATGGGCAAAGGAGTATTCCCCAACCGGGTCACTTGTAGCAAAGAGAGATAATAGCATAAAAGTCATTTGCATAATCATATAAACCACATTATGCACCTCAATTAATAGGAGAGAAACGAGATTTATTTTATAGAAAATGTGTAATTAAAAATGCTTTGCACATATGACATGTTGCATTCAAGTCCAAAATACAATGGTTTCTAGCAAGCAAATGACAAAGGTTTCCGAAGGAATTCAAACCAATTACACTGTTTATCATGAATCAAAGCAAGGATATAGAATTTTCATTGTATTCAATTTTAGAGCAACTATATCCAACTTTATAAGCAAAACATGGCCTGAGCGACTTTGCACCCTATTTGATTTTTCCAGGTGAGATACTCGTATGATAGTAGCCATGTTTAACCAAAAAAGAAAGAGAGACAATGGATTTTAAAATCCTTTGAACGGATACAAGATCCTTTATTCATTTGAGTCCCATTAGCTTTTCACACATTATTTTGCATTTAAGAATTGCAATCATCAATTCATGCCTTTTCATTTGAGCATGTCATTTGAATTTCATGCTTTTCACATTTTAAGCATGTTGTTTAAATATCATGCTTTTCTCATTTTAAGCATGTCATTTAAGTATTATCATGTCATGGAGATCATTATAGGTCATTCGAAGAGTACTTCCTAAATGAATCTCCTAGTCCAAAAAATACATATTTGAACATAAATGTGACATGGATTGCAATCAAAGAATGGTTCACATTTATTGAATAACAAAAAACATATATGCATATGTGCAACCAAGATACTCAAACAATTAATAAATAAGCATACAATTTTTTTAAATTTTTGCATGCAACAAGTATGCAATTGCTCTCTTTGCTTGAGTTCCCCATATGCGGTTAATCACCAAATCACATCAATTCACTAGACATATCCCAATAGATCTACTAAGTGTTTGTACCTACATGTTCAAGTACAATGTATTTGTTCGCAACTAGTTCTCTTCTGAAATGATGTCGGATGTCAATATGCTTAGTTCTAGAATGTTGTACCGGATTCTTAAAAATATTAATAGCACTCATGTTATCACAAAAGAGGGTTAGAGTACCTTGATTGAATCCGTAGTCGACTAGAATTTGCTTCATCCATAGGAGTTGTGTGCATCCACTGCCCACGGCTATGTACTTGGCCTCGACCGTGGACAAGGAAATCGAGTTTTACTTCTTGCAAAACCAAGACACCAAGTTGTTGCCTAAAAAGGAAGCAACCGCTCGATGTGCTCTTCCTATCATTGCAATTTCCTGTACAATCCGCATCACTAAAGCCAACTAAGCTAGCATTAGTGTCAAAAGAGTACCAAATCCCACAGTTAGATGTCCCAGTCACATAGCGAATGATTTTCTTAACGGAAGAGAGATGGGTCTCCTTAGGATACGATTGGTACCTAGCACACACACCTGGACTAAAAGATATATCGGACCTACTTGCGGTTAAATAAAGCAAGCTACTAATCATGCCTCGATACAACGTTTGTTCTACACTTTTTCCACTAGAATCCTTGCTTAGCTTCAAAATGGTACTCATTGGTGTATCACAATGTTTGGCATTTTCAAGACTAAACTTCTTCACTAGGTTTTTAGCATATTTAGTTTGGGTTATAAAAATCCCATCATTCAATTGCTTAATTTGTAAACCTATAAAGTAACTTAGCTCACCGATAAGACTCATCTCAAACTCTGAGACATAATATCAACAAATTGTTAGACTTTGGTATTGTTGGTGGAACCAAACACTATATCATCAACATATATTTGAGCAATAGGCATGACTATTCAAGGCACAGCTAATAAAGATACCCTCATCACTCTTAGCATCAAACTTGCCAAGTTGTTCACGGTCATTTAAGATGTAGCATTTGCTTCCAAAATAGTGGAAGTAGCTAACATTTGGCTTTCTACCTCTGTACAATTCATAGGAAGTTTGCCTAGTTTCGGACCTTAGGAAAACTCTATTTCCTATATAACAAGCTGTATTAATGGCTTCGGCCCATAGGTTCCTAGGGCCATTGTTGCTAAGAAACATCATACAGGCCATCTCTTAAAGGACCCTATTCTTCCTCTCAACAACTCTATTTTGTTGAGGTGTCCTAGGAGTCGAGAACTCATGGGAGATACCTAAACTATTGCAATAGCTTTTAAAGTAGGCATTCTCAAACCCTCTCCCATGGTCACTTCTAATCCGTATAATGCTTTTAATGTTTGAATCTTTTTCATTTTGAATTTTAGTGCAAAACATTTTAAACTTGTCAAAAGTTTCGGATTTTTCTCTAAGGAAATATGTCCATGTGAACCTAGAGAAATCATTTACACAAACAAAAATGTATCTCTTTCCACCTAGACTCTCGGTTTGCATGGGACCGATAAGATTCATGTGGAAAAGCTCTATGGGCTCTTTGGTGGAGAGATACTTGCCCTTTTTGTGCATGCTTTTGGTTTGTTTTCCTTGTCAGCAAGGTCCACAAACACCATTGGCCTTTTTCCCAAGCTTAGGGAGGCCACGCACACAATTGAAAATTCTAAGGGTTCATAAATCTCGATAGTTCATGTAGCCAAGTATTTCATGCCACAACTCAATTTGCTCACCCTTAGACATATTATTTGAGACTATTCTAGCTTCAAGACAATAGCAATTGTCACTAAATCTCATACCTTTCAATAAGGTTTGTCCATCGGGCTTCAGGATAGAGCAATCATCTTTGCTAAACAAGACGAAGAATCCTTCATCACTAAGATGAGAAATGCTTATCAAATTGGCTTTCAAGCCATCAATAAATAAAGCATTGGACAAGAAGGGTAATCCGGGAATGGAAATGGTTCCTTTCCCTACAACTCTCTTTTTGGATCCATCACCAAAGGTGACACATTCTCCTTCCTCCATGATAAGAGTCTTACATAAACTCTTGTTTCTTGTCATGTGCCTAGAGCACCCACTATCTAAGTACCAAAAATTAGAAGAATTTGTCTTCAAGGCAATTTGAGCAACATTGCAAAAGTATTCATCTCTTCTAATCCACCTAGGTGAAACACTTTCCTTCCTAGTGGTCAATGGTAAATGGGCTCTAGATGTCCTAGGATCATGCAAATTAGTTCTCTCATTCTTAGGAACTTGCATATTGGCTCTACTCTTTTTCTCTTTTTCTTTTCAATCATGCTTTTAACTCTACACATTTTAATGTAATGAAAGCAATTTGGTCTAATGTGACAATCAATACCACAAAAATGACAAGTGGGAATAAAGTTAGGAATCATACCACTCCCTTGTGCACGCATTGGTGCTTTCCCTTGTCTTTAAGGTTGTCTTGGATGTTGGTATGGATCTCTCCATCTTTGTTATTGACCAAGACTTGGTTTCTTCTTTGGTTGAGCTTGCACGATTGGTCTCTTTCCTTTATGAGCCATTTGTTGAGGAAAGTTAGCTTGATGAGCTCTTGTGGGTTGAGCTTGAGGTTGCCTTCTTGGTGCCACCTTTACTTGTGCACTATTTGAACATTGTCTTAGATCAATCTTCTTCCTAGGAGTTTGCACTAGTGAAGCTTCTTTATTGCTCAAGCTCTTGACAAACACGGTCTTGTGGGGGTTGATGTCTTGGTCAACAACAAAGATGGAGAGATCCATTCAACGTAAAAATAGTTTGCCGATGGTTGTGGATTCAACTTGTGGATGTTTCCTCTTTTGAGGTTTTACCACGTAAAAATAATGTGTCAAATGTCTCTATCCCTATTTCCTTGTATTTGTATGTGTGATCAATTGTATCTTGTTTAGTTCTTCATTTCTTCACATCCTTGTAAACAAGATTCCTTGTAAAGATTAGAATGCAAACATTCTTTTGATCAAAATTGTATTTGTCTCTTATATCCTTGTAGTGTTTGAAAATTGTATCTTGTGGAATTCTATATCAAGTTGTATAGTTCTACTTAGTGAATTTACATTGCAATATTCAAAGTACAACCTGTGGAATTTGCTTTGCATTGAATATATTTATGTAAGTTCCTCAAGTCTTGATTGGCTTATTTCGTGGAAAACCCACAATTTGGGGCTTGAATTGTAAGGGTAGCTAAGGCTCATAATCGTTGGTGATCAAGCACAACAAAGGCACTCTCAAGACCTCAAGATGATAAGCACATCAAAGGTAAAATACTTGTGCTTACTTCCATTAAAGAGATCTTAGTTGCACACACACAAAACTCATGCATATTTATACTATCTTGTATGTTGTGTGTTTTATGTATGTGCACTCATGTTATTGAACTCTCTTCTTGCATGTTTTATTGATTGCATCTTTTTTGTTAATTGCCATGTCATTCTAGGCATTATGATGCATTCACTTCACACTTCACACTTGCACATCTTTGATGGTTTGTTTGTCATATAATTTGTTTCTCGAAGTGTGTTTGGAAACATTTGCGCTTGCATGTTAGTGTACTTAGTTTAGCGTGATGATCGTTGTTGGAGAAGCTCTTGTCTCCTCCTTCGGTTTCACCAATTTTGGTGAAACGGCGGTTTGAAACTGCCCTTTAAGACCTGATTGATTTAATGCCTCGGGTACAATTTGGTGGTTGTGATCAACGGTTATGAAACCGCCGAATGAAGTCACCGTTTGAAACCAGTGCTCTCGGTTTTGATTCAACGGTTTAATTATGTGGCCCATATTGCCAATTTGGCATGTAACTAGGGTAAAATTGTCATTTCACCCATCTTGTTTTTGGTCTTTATAAATATACCATTATCTCGTATTCTGAACTTAAGGTCTTTGACATCAAGAACCCTAAAGAGATATTGAGAGAGACTTGAGAGAAAAAGCATAAAGATTGCATCTTTATTTTTATAAACTCATTTCCATATGCATAAATCATCATCTAGGATCTTCTAGCTTGTGCTAATGCATGGGTCTTCTTCAGCACACATGTTATGGTAAGTTGAACACTAGTTTCATCTAATCTTAGTGTTTTTACTTAGCAATTTATCTCATTTTTAATTTGTATGCTTTTAGATTAATTTCTACTTACAAGATTGAGATTATGTGTTGATTGAGTTGTTTTGTGATAGCTAGGATTTCATGCTTATATAAATCTAGCTAATTTATCTCATTAAAATGATTGAGATTGTTTGTGATAGCGATTGTATCTAGGATTGGTTATCCTTCACATATCTATGCTTTATGCCATGTCATATTGCAAACTTTGATATCTAGGATTGATTTTATTGTCATCATTTAATCATAGATAAGCATTTAGTGTAACCTAGCATTAATTGCATATTGGATATCATTGCATATTCACATAGGTTTTGATCTCTACATTGAGAAGTAAGTCTTGTGGCTAAGGTGGCTTACTACATAAGCAATTGGTCAAGTGCCGCTATAAAAGACCTATGGGTAGATCAAGGGGTGCTCACGCCAAAAGTAGTGTGTCAGGGGATATCACTAGGGATTGAATCAAGAGTAGCAAGTGGTAGTGTCCATAGCCTGAGGTTATCTAAGGTGAGAATCTAAGTATCACTTAAAGGTGTAACCGTCTTTTCATATAGTGGATTTTGGTGACCGTGTGTGGTGCACATAATAGCCCGTGGTTTTTCCTTGTTGAAGGTTTCCACGTAAAAATCATGTGTTCTTTAATTTCTGCATTTTATACTTGATTTTATTGTTTAGTGAATTGGGGTTATTTTTATAATACTGACTAATCCAAAAAACTTGGTAATAACGGATTAACAACCCATTCACCCCCCTCTAAGTTGTATTATTAGACACGCACGCAATATATTTGTCTCAATTGGTATTAGAGCGGGTTCTTAGATATACTTAAGTGATTCTTGCTTATTTTTGCGTGTCTTGCATTTGTGTGCATTTTGATAGTTGCGCTCATTTGTATTCATTTTACTCAAACACTATGAGTGGATTTGAGAGGCTAAAGGGTGCGTTACTTTACGAACCGTCATTGCTCACCAGGGAAAACTATTCCTCTTGGAAAGTAAGAATGGAAGTCTTTTTGATGGACTTCAATGAGGATGTGTGGATGTATGTGGAAGAGGGATATTCACCTCCCACAAAGAGACTAGAAAATGGGGCTTCTATGACTAAGCCCAAGTCCAAGTGGACAAATGACGAACTCGAGGCTACATAATGGAATTCAAAGGGCATCCGTGCCTTATCTTGTGCAGTGGATGAGATTCAAGCCAAACTCATCTGAACCACTCGAGATGTTCGAGAAGCTCGAGAGATTCTAAGAGTCACCCACGAAGGTACCGTGAAGGAAAAAGATAAGATTTTGGGTACCTTGAAGATGAAGCTTCACTATTTTGATTGTGGCGGCTATGGGCACATCTCTACAGATTATGGAATCTCGAAGACCAAGAGTCGAAGAGGCAATTCAAAGGCCTACTCTTGTAGTGAGAGTGAAGAGAGTTCTTTGGGTTCTAAGAGATGTGATAGGATTGACATAGCTTTTCCCGTCTTACATGATAACAACCTAAAAACGGCCACAAGACACCCATCACTTGAGGTTAACAACAAAGAAGCTAGTTCGAATGATGATCACCACAAGAGCACAAGTGGTGGAAGCTTCTATGAAGAAAGTTCAAGTTCTATGAACTTAAGTGATAAGGGTTTGAGTTATGAAGACTTCATTGTAAGTTTTCAAAGGTCCTTGAAGAAGAAAGACGAAGAAATCAAGAAGTTGAAGAAGGAAAACCTTTAACTAAGGACCAAGATAGATGACTCCTTGAAGATGGACTTGATTGAAGTGTCCAAGTACAAAAAGGAGATTGATGATTGCCATCAAAGGATGAAGGCAATGAAGGATGAGCTTGCTAACAAAGACATCTCCTTGAAGATTGTCAAGAAAAGAGAGATGAGGCACCTTTAAGAATTGAATAAGGGTAATATCTTGCAACCTCAAGCTCAAGGCAAGTGCAAAGCTTCACCTCCTTATCATCCAAGGAGGAAAATTGATCTTGAAGAGTCTTTCAAGAATGGCCAAGTGAAGATGCCAACAAAGGCATTGCTCAACCTAAATATCAAATAGCTCCATGCCTAAGCCTTCCTAAATCATGGTCTAACCAACCAAGAAGGCATGACATGCTACCTCAACCAAGGAGGTAACCCAATCTGGTTCATTAACAAAGAAAATGTTAATCTGCTCAACACCATAGGAGACATCAAATGCATGATGAGTCTCAAACAACTTCACAAGGATATGGTATGACTTCTCACTTTATACCAACTTATCATTATTGTGGTGTTGATGGGCATATTAGGCCTAATTGCTTTAAGTACATTAAGAATTGTAAGGTTGAATGCATGATAGAGAGAAAGAGGCTTAGAAAAGCCTATTCGCATGTGACTAGGAAATCTTTAGTCATAATCCTAAGATTTCAAATAACATGCAAACTATGACCACTAGGCATGAAAATGTTTCACCTAGGTGCATGAGAAAAGATGAACCTGCTTGCTACTGGGCTAACATGTCTCCCAAATGTTCAACTAGGCCTAATAGACTTGGTAGGTCTATAGGACCTCATGACCTTCATTGATGTGGTGTGGTATTTGACCCCATATGGGGAACTCAAGTAAAGAGAGCAAGTTTGCATACTTGTCACATGCAAAAATTTGATAAAAATTATGCTTCTTTATTAATTGTTTGAGTAGCTTGATTACACATATGCTTATATGTTTTTCTATTCAATAAGTGTGAACCCTTGCTTCATGTGCAATTCATGTCATATTTATGTTCAAACATACATTTTTGGACTAGGAGATTTACTTAGGAAGTACTCTTTGAATGATCTATAGTTATCTTCATGACATGATGATTCTTTAAATGACATGCTTAAAATGAAAAGCATGATTTCAAATGACATGCTAAAAATGAAAAGCATGAATTGATGATTGCATATTCTAAATGCAAATTATGTGTGAAAAGCTAATGAGACTCAATTGAATAAAGGATCGTGTATCTGTTCTAAGGATTTTAAAATCCAAATGTCCCTCTTTCTTTATTTGTTGAACATGGCTACTATCATACGAGTATATTACCCGAAAAAATCAAATAGGGTGCAAAAAGTTGTTCATGCCTTGTTTAGCTTATAAAGTTGGATATAGTTTCTCTTTAAAAATAAATGAATGACTATTCTATATCCTTGCTTTGATTCATGACAAATGGTGAAATTGGTTTGAATTCTATAGGAAACCTTTGTCAATTGCTTTGCCAAATACCATTGCTTTTGGATTTGAATGCAACATGTCTTGCATGCAAAGCATTATAATCGCACATTTTCATAAAATAAATCTCCTTGTTTCTCTTCCAATTAATTGCATTGCATAAAGTGCATTTTATGATTATGCAAATGTCTTGTATGCTACTATCTCTATTTGCTACAAGTGACCTGGTTGGGGATACTCCTTTGCCTATATGATGACAAAAAGGGGGAGTAGTATGAGGTTAGGGAGAGTGCTAATTGAGAGTAGCTAATTCACACATTGGGGAGAGTGCTTAATTGAGGGTGAGTAACCCGTTGAGGGGGAGCATTGCATTGCACATTTATAGCAAGTTGTTGTTTATTTTCTTCAATGTCAATGCTTGTTTTTACCTCACTTGATCACCTCACATACACTTGTCTACGTAAGTGTAGTTCTTATTTTGCAGGGATGTTTATTCTACAAGAGATGGAATGCTTGAAGATCTAGTTTGATTAGGCTTCTCTTTGTAATGTAGAATAAACTATTGTTAACCCTTAGCTTTTATTCTTTTTATGAGGATCAAATGTGAGTGGTGGTTTTGTCACGAAATAGCCAAAGGGGGAGATTGCAAGTTCCTCAAGTTTTGATTGGCTTTTTTCGTGGACAAACCACAATTTGAGGCTTGAATTGTAAGGGTAGCTAAGGCTCATAATTGTGGGTGATCAAACACAACAAAAGCCCTCTCAAGACCTCAAGATGATAAGCACTTCAAAGGTAAAATACTTGTGCTTACTTGTGAAAGTTCACAAATTAACACGGTGTGTATACAATATTAATCTAGAGAGGGGGGGGGGGGGGGGGGTGAATAGATTTTAACTAATTTTCACCCAATTTTCGTTTAAGGTCAATATTCCGAAAAAGCCCCTAATAGTCAATATAAAAACAACAAGTGTAATATGGTGCGGAATTATAAATGACACTTGATGTATACGTGGAAAACCCAACCACTGGGAAAAAACCACGGGCTGTTTAGTGCGCCACACTTGAACCTCGAAATCCACTAATTGAAATGAAGTTTATAACCTATGTAGACCTCGTCTAACACTCCGGTCTGTAACCCCCCACTTCTACCACGCGGGCCTTTAAAAGTGGCTCTAGTCCATCTTGCTTGTGGCCTAAGCAACCTTAGCCAACAAGACTTAAATTCTCAATAAAGAGATTATACAACCTATGTGAATATTCAACAATACTCAATGAATGCAATAAGAGCTAGGCAACCCTATATGCTTATCTAGGATGATAATATGGCAACAAATGCAATCCTAGATATCAATGGCTAAATGACATGTCAAATAACTTAGCTAACAATAGATTATAAAAACCTAGATAGCTATCACAATACAACACTCAATCATGTCATCACAAACATCTCTATTTTGAATATAAGATATTAATCTAAGATCATTCAAATGATAAAAGAGATGCCTTGATAAATAAAACACTAAATATCAATGATAAAAGTGAAGAACATACCAAGGGAAGTGTGATGACCAAAACCCATGCAACTAAGCAAACTAACTATGCTAGAAAATGCTTAGATGATCTTTGATGCACATGTGTATGGTTTGAGTGTATAAAAATGAGTTCTTGATTTAATTTTCTCTCAAAAATCTCTCTTTCAAGTCTAGGGTTCTTTTAGAGTCAGAGAACTAAGTTAGAGAAATGAGAAAGTATGATATTTATAGGCATCAAGAACAGGGCAAGTGAAAAGACCAAAATGCCCTTGAAATCACCGATCGGCGGTTTCATTCTGCGGTCGTGGCCGCAGAATGTAACCGCTTAATTGAACCCAAGAAGCAGGGGTCCATTCGGCGACCAGATTCAGCGGTCAAGCGAAACCGCCGATCAAAACCCAAAATGAAACCGACCTAAAATATCTAATTCGGCGGTTTCAATTCGGCGGCCAGGCCGCCGATTAAACCGCAGAATCAAACCCGAGAATAATAAATGCATCAGGTCAATTCGGCGGTTTCGATTCGGCGGCCTGACCGCCGATCGTAACCGCAGATCTAGTCCAGAGCTTTCTGGAATCAAACGGCGGTTTCATTCGGCGGTCAATGGCCGCAGATCAAACCGCCGTTTCACCAATGATGGTGAAACCAAAGGAGAAGCCAAGGGCATTCTCCGAAGGCGATCTTCGCGCAAAACCAAGCACATTATCGTGCGAGCGCGGACGTTTCCGAACATATTCGGGAAACGAATTACATGACACAAAACACACAACAAGATATGACAAACAATGTGCTAGTGTGAAAAGTGACATTTGAAGAGAATGCACACTAAAGTAAAGCATACATATGCAAACATTACAAGTGAGTGTGTGAAACTAAATCTCTTCAATAAGAAAGTAAGCACAAGATATACCTTTGAGTGCTTGTCCACCTTGAGGTCTTGAGAAGGGTCATTGAGCATGAACACCTATCACTTAAGCTACCCTTTACAAACAACCCCAATATGTGGTTTGCTCACGAAATAAGCCAATCAAAAACCGGGAATCCTTACAACTTGCATTGAAGAGATCTTAGTTGCACACACACATAACTCATGCCTATTTATACTATGAAATTCCCTTTAAAGCAATAGTGTTTTATACCTAGAGGGGGGGGGGTGAATAGGTATAGTTCCAAATTCTTCTAATATTAAAAATGCAGAATATAAGAATAAAATGAATACTTGAAATGATATAGCAATTGTATAGAAAGAATCAATACATGTGAATCATCAATATACAAGAGAATCAATACAAGTAAAATATGGAAGATAACAAAAACTAAAAGTGAAAATGAGACACAAAGTTTTTACATGGTAAAACCTCAAAGAGGAAACATACATGGGTTGATACCACAACTACTAGCAAAGCAAATCCACTATACGAAAAGGACTTACACACTCAAAGTTATTAACACTATGATATCCACTTCAAGCTATCACCTCCTAATCAACCCTCGAGCTAGTGATTCACAAAACCTACTCTCTATCCAAGATGTGTCCTACACCTCTAGAGATCAACTCCCTATCCAACGCTCTCAAGCCTCTAGGAAGATTTCCATGCTTAGCAATCTAGATCACTAGGATCCTAGTCAAGCTACCCAAGCTCAACTATTCGGAGTACGCAACTCCTTGCTAAGACTTTTGCTTGGCTATCCGGAACTCATTCCTAGCCAAGACTTCTTGCTCAATACAAAGCTTCACTCACTTTGCAAGAGACTTCAACCTATTACAAGGCAATGATCTAAGTGATGCAAATACTGCAAATCACAAACAAATAAAGCTAGATGATCAATCAAGCTCTATGAACATGCTTAGAGAAATTCTAGAATATGCTATCAACACATAATCACAAAATCTATCTAGAAATCAAAGCATGTGAATCAACCAAGAACTAGATTATAGAATATCACAATCAAAGTATTCTAGCTCTTAGAACATGTAACTAAACCTAGAAATCAACAATCAAGCACAAGATCACAAAGTATTTCTAGAATTAAGTTCATGTCATTCAAGTTTATCAAAAGTATGTTTATATGAAATCACAAAAGATAAACTCAAAAATCAATCAATCATATAACCCTAGCATGTGAATTAACATCATTTATATTACTTTTCATCAATCAAATAAGAAGATTAAAGAGATGATCAACAATGAAAGTAAGAAGAAGATGAATCACTTACAAACACAAATGTCGGACTGAGATTGATGCACAGCAGAAAATCACGAATTCAAATGGCTGTGTAAATGCTTGGGGTTTGTAGCTCTCATCAAGACCAACAATTTTGGCTTTTGAATCAAGTGATTCGAAGTCGAAATGAGAAAGATATGATTGAATCAAGATACCAAAAACTTGGAGAAAATTCTGCACAAACTTCTTTTCTTTTCAATTTTTCCAAGATATGTTTGGAGGGAAGGAAAATTGTATTTGAAAGAGAGAGAGAGAGGGAAGCAACCAACAAATGAGAGTTGGCCATGTCACCTCAATGTGTGAGGCGCGTGTGTCACACATGGGTAGAGAGGTGTTCTGCCCGTGTGACACACATGGCTCACACATGGACACTAATGGTTGGCTTTTGTCCAACCACGCTCCTCTTGCGTTCTTCAACTGTATTCAGGCCTCTGAACTCAGATTTCGAATCCGTTTTTGGATTATAAATCGTGACTCCCTTACACACGATGAAGACTATGAAACTTTGACAAGAGGTTGAGAATTCATCTCGAAAAATGACAATGAAGACAACTCAACGAATGAGAATGTAAAGTAGAATAACTACATTGTATGGACTCAAAACTTAATGAATGAGTAACCGAAATGACCGGAACTCAATAAGGAATTAAATAAGATCATGTTCAAGTCCAAAACACAAGAAACACAAACAAATAAACACTATACAACACAAGCATGCCATATCTAAGCGATAGTGAGAAAACATGAAATTCTACAAGATTGTCAACAATGAGATAAGTGCATGTGCATACTAAATGTGTGCGAAAGTGTTATACCAAACGTTTGAACAATGATACAAGGACAAACATGTATGAATTGTGTGTGTGTACGCTAACGCCTTGTAAGAGGAAGAAGAATCCTGATACCTTTGCATCCAAGTATGCGATGTTCCCCTTGAAGACGAAATTTGCACAAGATGTTCTTCTTCACCTTTGAGGCTTCTTTCTTCTAAGAATCACCTAAGCAACAACTAATACAAATATAGAGAGTTTTGCAATGGAATCAAGCCAATACAAATAAAATATCTTACATACTATCTTTTATGTTGTGTGTTTTATGTATGTGCACTCATGTTATTGAACTCTCTTCTTGCATGTTTTATTCATTGCATCTTGTTTGTTAATTGTCATGTCATTCTAGGCATTAGGATGCATTCACTTCACACTTCACACTTCAACATCTTTGATGGTTTGTGTTGTGTCATTTATGTGTCGTATAATTTGTTTCGTGAAGTATATTCAAAAACGTTCGCACTTGCACATTGGTGTGCTTGGTTTAGTGCGATGCTCGCTGTTGGAGAGGCTTTTGTCTTCTCCTTTGGTTTCACCAATTTTGGTGAAACGACGGCTTATGATCAGCGGCCTGACTGCCAATTGAAACCACCCTTTGAGACCTGATTGATTTAATGTCTCGGGTCTAATTCGGCGGTTGTGATTGACGGTTATGAAACTGCTGAACGAAGTCCTCATTTGAAACCAGTGCTCTCGGTTTTGATTCGGCGGTTTAATTCGGCGACCCCGACCACCGATTTGGCGCATAGCTGGGGTAAAATTGTCTTTTTACCCATCTTGTTTTTGGTCTCTATAAATATATCATTATCTCTTATTCTGAACTTAAGGTCTTTGACATCAAGAACCAGAAAGAGATATTGAGAGAAAAAGCATAAAGATTGCATCTTTATTTCTTTACACTCATTGCCATATGCATAAATCATAATCTAAGCATTATCTAGGATCTTTTAGCATGTGCTAATGCATGGGTCTTCTTCAACACACATGTTATGGTAAGTTGAACACTAGTTTCACCTTATCTTAGTGTTTTTACTTAGCAATTTATCTCATTTATAACTTGTATGCTTTTTGATTAATTTCTACTTACAAGATTGAGATTATGTGTTGATTGAGTTGTTTTGTGATAGTTAGGATTTCATGCTTATATAAATCTAGCTAATTTATCTCATTAAAATGACTGAGATTGTTTGTGATAGCTATTGTATCTAGGATTGGTTATCCTTCACATAACTATGCTTGAGAACATTGGATTGGGTTTTTCTTAAGCTTTAATATATTTTAATCTCTATTTGTGTTCTATTCATTTTATAATTAGATTCTATGCATTATATAATTGACATGTATACCCACTAGTTGATTATACTCTTGTCTAGGATAATATGTTGTATAATCTTGATTGGATTGACAACCTTGATGGATTGAGAACATAGTGACTAGGATAGACTGTCGGAGGGTATATCAACGGCGATAATCTAAACCGTTAATTATAACAAACCGATCCCGCAGTGACCCCATCTCCTTAATCGATTAGACATTGCGGTGGGAAGTTGTTTAGGGTTCATAATGATGGTCTAAACTCATTCTAGGATGCAATTGGTTAACATTTGTGAGATTTGCTCACTAAAGGTAGCTTCAGAAGCATTGCCCGTAATTCACTTGTGACTCCATTAATTCCCTAGCAATTCTCTTAATGATTTATTCCATATATCTTATCTAGATTTGTTAAGCATTCTATTAGTTTTATTAGTTTATTAGGTTTATTTTACATGTATGTGTGATGGCTTGACAAACCATACAACCATCCATTTTTATGATTTATTTTATTGCATTTAGGAATTGTTAATTTATTTAACTAATTACTCTAATTCTCTGTGAAACGAATCTTTATCTTACCGCTTTACTTGCTTTCAAAACATAGAGCACATTGCGTAGGAATTCATTTATAAACATTCTTATGATAATTGGCAATTTGGTAATGACACAAAAAGTGAGTCATCAAAATTGGCACCGCTGCCGAGGAATTAAAGCGATTGTTGAATCAATTAACTTCTCTTAGTTTAGTTTTTATTAATTTTTAGTCTCTTAGTTGTTTTTATTCTTTTAGTTTCTTGTTTGTTCTTTGGTAGTTTTTGTTTCTTTTGTTTCAGGATTCTATAGATTTCATCACGGATTATCAAAAGCCTAGCTATGAGTCTCATGGGAATAGCTTCAATACGGATTGGTGGACTAACCAAGATTCCTTCTCATCATACCAATCAAACGCCATTGATGATGAGAGGAAAAATTTCATGGAGGATCACTTTCGGGAGATTGAGAACATCCGAGCTTCTTAATGAGAGACCATGGAGTTATTCCAATCTGAACAATAAGCACATGTGGAGAAGATGTCCAACCATGTGATTCTTAGTTGGCCGGATCAATCACTAGAATTGGGCTATCCTAAGCCAGGGAGGACAAGGAGTCGTGTACACACTCTTGTACAAGTATATGAGAATGGTGCGGAAACCAAGGACGAACCGCCAAAGACCCAAGAGTGAAGCACGAAGTTAGAGGAAAAATTGACTTTACTTCAAGAGAAGTTAGTGGAAACCTCCCAAGGAAAGGAAAAGTTGGAAAGAAAAATATAACTCATGGTAAAGGAGTTGGAAGAAAATGAGGCCTTGGGGAAGGTGAAGATTGAAGAGCTTGAAGTGAAAAATGAGAAGCTCACTCTTGAAGTAAACTTGCTCAAAGAAGAGAATGCTACCTTTTGGAGGAAGTAGGAGAAGACTCCAACAAGAACAAGGAGTTGGAAATACAAGTTGGGAGACTTGAAGTTGAGAGGAATTCCGCATCAAAGGAATTTAAAGACCTTGCGAGGCTATTTGAAGAATTTGAAGAAGAATGTGCAAGGAAGACAAGGAAGTTGCTTATAGAAGTAGAGTGGAAGGCAAAAGCTTTGGAAGAAATGAAGGAGCCACTTGATAGGAAGGATGAAGCCCTCAAAATAGCAAAAGTCTAGGAGTGTGACTACATTGTCTATTTAGACAAGGTGGAAAAAGAGGTCAAAGCGCTACAAATGAAGCAACATCAAAGGCCACATAGTCACCAACCAAGAAGGAGTTTTCTAAACCATCCTCCTACTTTCTATTTTTGTTTGCAAAAAGGGCACTCAAAAGCTCATTGTTTTAAATTCCATAAGCACAAAAAAATGAGAGAGTCTAGGAATAGGAAGAGTCCACCTAGAGTTAAGCGAATTTGGGTTGAAAAGACTTGGTTGACCGAGTTAAACCCAAAGGAAAAGAAAAGGGGAAATCAACTCAACTTGTTTAGGTTGTGAAAAAGAACCAATTTCCAAATTTGATAAAACCTCCTTTAGTTGATGTCACCCCTAGCACAAGTACATAATTTAGAAAAATTCTTTTTGTGCATTTTATTTTTTATGCTTTATTTGTTTAGTTTATTTCTTTTGAATAATTGGTGTTGCATGCTCTTGTTGGCAATTGCATGTATTGAGTATATTTTTATTTCCCAGAACTTTCTAATGTGCTTAGTGCTTGTGTAGATTTTCTATTGCTTCTTGAGGAAGCAAATGTTGTGTTGCTTGTTCGATAAAGCAAGGTTTCTTTATCTCTTAGGATGAAACAAAGACAACTTGCAAGTCTTGGAGGGACGAGCAAGCCAAGAGTGCTCATAAAAAGGGCGAGAACCTTATTCTAAGGAAGCAACATTTTGGAGTTTGAAGTGTGGGAGCACCATGCCACGTCTTGCTTAGACGTTAAATCGTGTGCTTAGTGGGTGACAACCCACTTAGGTACATTTCTTTTCTAATTTAAATTTTATTTTTATCTTTATTTTATTTTTGCTTAAAATAAGGTTGTGAGTTGTTTGTGATAGTGGATTTAAGCTTGACTGATCACATATTTTGTCCACATGGATTGTGATGTGACTATTGATGAATTTACATTGATATATCTCTTGAGTTGGTTATGAGCATATATGGTGTTATTGAACCATTTGATTACAATTTTTGGGATAAATTTTTAAATGGACATTAAAATGTGTTTTTAAACTCTTTGATTGAGGATGTGTGTTGTGCCGAATTTACCGGTATATGTGATGAGCCGTCGTGCACTCACAAAAATGATGTAATTGTTTGATCTTTGAAAACCCTTTTTAAGCCACTTAAATCCTTTAAAGTGTGATTTTATAGCAAATGGTAAGCAAGTTCGTTCCACAGGGATATGGAGTGCTAATTATATAGATTGACTAATCTTTAGACAAATAAAATAAATCATGATATGTGATAGATGTGTGGTTTCAAAAACCACCGATGTTAACTACTAAATTGAAAATACAAAAGTGATATGAAAAATAGAATACTCAACAACCTTGATAAGAATAGTGACGTAAACAATTAATATGATTGCTAGGGAATAGATTCATTAGCAATTGATTGTGGGTAATGCCTTTCTAGCCACTTTAATGGACCAATCTCTCTATGTTAACCACTTGAGGTTTAGATTAGTGGGGTTGATATACCCACCACTAATCTATCTTATTCAATGGGTTCTTAATCACACAAGGGTGTCAATCCAAATATGAATATATAACATATTACTCTAAACAAGATTGCAATTAACAAGTGGATATACAAGTCAATCACATGATGAATAGAATCTAATGATTGAATGAATAGAACACATAAAGAGATTCATTACAAAGCTAAGGCTGATACCTACAACCAAATGATCCTCAAATCTATCCCCTAGATTAGGGGTTTAGTTACACATATTAGCAATAAAATGAAAAGCAAGTAAATAATAAGGAAATCACCCTTGGGCCTCCTTCTTTATGCTTGATCCTTCCTTTCCTTTTATGCTCCTAATGCAAAGAGTGGAAGTAGAGGATGTGCCTTGAGGTGTGGATGTTTAGTGGAAAGTGACAAAGGAATTTGGGTGTAGAAAATGGTAGGAGATGAATGATTTAGGGAAGTAGTCAAGGTTTGGTGTTGAGATTTTAATGGAATTAGGTGAGTGCAAGTATAGAAATGGAGGATGAGGAAAGATAAGCCATGGATGAGAAATCTAGATCTCAATGGAGTGAATTTCGTGCTCTCTAAGATGGTGTCTCTGAAGACGAAAGGTCTCTCCTATATATACTGCCTCTTAGACATGTACTGATAACTGCTTGATTCGCTGATGTGGCGCAAAGTTCGCCATTTTGTCGCTATGGCGACCCTGATGCGTAAAACGGTTAGATGTAAAATTCGCCACGAACATCATCTTTTTCACCATATAGCAAGTGTCAACCATGAGCAAATTCTGATGAGGTCGCGATTTGCAAGAGGTGGTCGCTATGGCAACCTCAAATGGCGACCATGAATAAAAATGTGAGGTTGCCATTTGCAAGAGTGGG
The DNA here is from genome assembly GCA_954870605.1 of Acer campestre. Classification (NCBI taxonomy): domain Eukaryota; kingdom Viridiplantae; phylum Streptophyta; class Magnoliopsida; order Sapindales; family Sapindaceae; genus Acer; species Acer campestre. Next base: position 594,855 of record OX940810.1, on the reverse strand, counting down.
TCGCTATGGCGACCCACCTAATTGATTTTGCAACTCTTCTGTCGACATGGCGACCAAGTGGCGACAAAGTGGTGACCTTCTGATGCTCTGAATAATTCCTCTGTAGCCATGGCGATCATGTGGCGACCTCTTCTTGCATAAGTAGCGAGAATGCCCTGTTTTCCCATTTGTGAGCCTTTTTGCACCCAAGTCCTCATATTCATCCCAAATGCTCTTGAAAACTAATAAAACCTGAAGCACTTGATTTTACACCATTAAACACTTGAGAATCAAGCAAAAAGAGTCGGAAATGAGAGCCAAAATCATACCAATTTTGGCTTGATCAATATGCCCTAAAGACATTGAGGATAATGTCTAATTTAGGTTTGGGGGTGTGTGCACAACATCATCTCTTGTTTGCAAATTGTGTGCAAATATTTTGAGCCTAATTTTTCAAAATTTTCGAAAATCTTGTGATAATACCATGCTTGAGCATATTTTGCTTGTAGAGATTGTGCCATTGCGTGTGCGAGTAAGGAATTGTGCATCTTTGTTGCGCTTAGTTTAAATTAATTTCATGCCATTTAGGGTTGCATTGAGCAAAGCGCACTAGTTCTTTTCTCTTAATGTTAGAGTGAATATTCAAATGTGCTTGAAGGTTAAGAATTAATAGTAGAGACTTCCTGTGAGATTCACAAACACGACCTAAAAAGCTTATTTTAAGGGAAAGTTTTTACTCTTTAAACACTCATTCAAACACACATGATAAGCATATTTAAAATGTCTCATTCACACTTAAATGTTGTTTGCTATAGAACATATGAACTGCTTATGGATGCCTTAATTGACGTTGTGGACAAACCTTTAGAGATGATTTTAGGCAATGCATGTGAAACCCATTAAATTGGCCTAAATACTTCCAATCCCTCTAATGTGTGTGCTCCATTGCCCATTTGAAGCCAAACACAATTAAGCTTTTCATTCATGAACCACATCAATATAAACCATATAGCCTATACACTAGACTTACCTTGTACCAAACGGTTTGCTAAGGCTTAGGGGTTGAATGTAAGCTTTGAGGAGTATTAAAATGTAAGGCATGTACCTAGGCAAGCATGTATGTGCAAACACATTAAAAAGATGAAATGCAATGCTTAAAAAGAAAAGAAAAGGAAAGGAAAGCAATGCAAAAGAAAGAAAAAGAAAATATGAAAGAAGCACAAATTGCCTAGATGAAATTAAATGAGCTACTCAATGAAATTTAAGAGTAAAAAATGCACATATTAAATTGTAAGCCTGGACGCCAAAGTGTGGAATATGCATGTTGTAATGAGCAAATTGTGCTTAACTTAAAATGTATGCCTTAGTGTGACTATTGGGTGTTTGAAATCAATTTTTCCCTTTTATTGACTCACCATTCACCTTTGGCCCCATTACAACCAAATGAAAGACCTATTCGATCTTTAGGGATGTCCACTTTGGAAATTTTGGTTGATGCATGTTCTTTTTTGTTCATGGTTTTCAATTCCATTCATGAGATAAATTTTCAGAAATTGTGTTTTCAAATGATCATGTGCAATTATATTTGATATTTTGAACATAAACTCATATTGCATATGGATTGTGAGTGAAGCCTCAGAATCTGTGTGAAAATGAGAAAATCCGGTGAGGATTAGATGTCGAGGCGAATTACATTCTTTTCATAATGGCACTCTATTTTTTGAAGCTTTAGCATCTTGAATGTAGGATCACATTGCGCATAATGTTTACTTAGAGTGGCATGACTTTAATCTTCATTTAGCATCTCTTACATGCATCATTTCCTTATGAGAATAACGATGATTAAATCTCTTCGATTTTGGTTTTGCAAGTCGAATATTGACTTTTGAGTCTTTTTCAAAGAGTTTGTACTTAAATGTTGATTGCATGATATTTAGACACATGTCCATACGTGCTTATTGTTTGTTTTGCTCAAGGACGAGCAAAAGATAGGTTTGAGGGTATTTGATCGAACCAAAATTGGTATGATTTTGGTCTTCATTTCCTTCTTCTTTTGCTTGATTCTCGGGAAATATCCCGTGATTTAATTATATAAATTAAGTGTTTTCAAGAATTTACAGAGTTCAGGGGCATTGAAGTAACTTTGGTCAATTAGGGGCAAAAGTGTAATTAATCGAAAGAGGATTGAAGATATCGTGATATTGGAAGAATACAGGGGGCTGTCCGTAATTTTCCATGTAGATCAGGCAAACAGTGCCACGTAAGACAGTGATCTGGTGCGTTTTAAATAGTTGGGGATTGGGCTCCTGATTGAACCCTAGCCCACTTCTGCGTGCAGTCCAATTGCCTTAAACGGTGCGTTTTGAATTAAGAACAAATCAAACCTGGTATGGCCAAAAGCAAGAGGCCCAACTTGATTCAAAGTGAAGCCAAGCGCGCCCCTGATCCCTGCTAAGCGCACCCCATATGAGGCAGATCAATGCTTTCTGCATGCACCCCATCATTGTTCTAACTGCACCCCATTTTAAGACCAAGCAATAGATGTTGCGCACGCCCCATGCGTTTGCTGATTGCACCCCAACTCCTATTCATCTTCTTCTTCCTCACGCCATTAACAACCAAACCTTGCACCAAACCCTCGTCGCCAGAGATTCACCCTTTTTCGACCTACTGTCGGTCGGTTTTCGACCCAAAACAATGGCAAGGAAGAGGGCAGCCCAATCGTTGACTTCTCGGTCCTCAAAATCACCGAAATCTCTAAGCCCCAATCATGGCCGTCGCTCCCTTATGTCATCACTTCCTAAAACCGCGACAAAACCACGTAAATCGATGTCCCCATTTGCATTATGTTGTCACCATGGCGACAGGGAGTTGATTTGGCTCCAGAAGTGTCACCCCAAGCATCGCCATGAAGCAAAATAACGAACACTTCTTTGTACATTTGTGATTGGTAGGAAAAATTACAAAATGCACCCCTCTTGAGGACTAAATGGTAATTTTCCATGGTTAGGGGTTGTTTTTGTAATTTGCCACCCGAGACCTAATTTAAAAACCCTATAAATACATAGCTATTTTCCTCTTTTAAACAACTCTTGACCACGAAGAAACCTCCTTTCTCTACCATTCCTTATCCCACAAGTTTCTCTTCTACCCAAACTTAACATCTAGATTACCTTCCCCTAATCATTCCTTTCTTCCCATTTTCTCCACATATCTCCTTAGTCACTTTCCATTTGACTCCACCTATCTAGACACATCCTCATTATCCACTCTTTGAACAAGGAGCATCAAAGGTAAGGAAATGCTCAAGCTTACAAAAGGAGGCCCAAGGGTGATTTCTTAATCTTTTACTTGCCTTTCCTTTGATTGTAATATGTGTAACTAAATCCCGTTTCTAGGGTTTTGATGTGAGAACATTTAGATTGGGTTTTTCTTAAGCTTTAATATATTTTAATCTCTATTTGTGTTCTATTCATTTTATAATTAGATTCTATGCATTATATAATTGACATGTATACCCAATAGTTGATTATACTCTTGTTTAGGATAATATGTTGTATAATCTTGATTGGATTGACAACCTTGATGGATTGAGAACATAGTGACTAGGATAGATTGTCGGAGGGTATATCAACTGTGATATTCTAAACCGTTAATTGTAACAAACTGATCCTGCCGTGACCCCCTCTCCTTAATCGGTTAGGAATTGCGATGGGAAGTTGTTTAGGGCTCATAGTGATTGTCTAAACACATTCTAGGAAATAATTGGTTAACATTTGTGAGATTGGCTCACTAAAGGTAGCTTGAGAAGCATTGACTGTAATCCACTTGTGACTCCATTAATTCCCTATCAATTCTCTTAATTATTTATTCCATATATCTTATCTAGATTTGTTAAGCATTCTATTAATTTTATTAGTTTATTAGGTTTATTTTACATGTATGTTTGATGGCTTGACAAACCATACAACCATCCATTTTTATGATTTATTTTATTGCATTTAGGAATTGTTAATTTATTCAACTAATTACTCTAATTTCCTGTGGAACGAATCTTTTTCTTACCGCTTTACTTGCTTTCAAAACATAGAGCACATTGCGTAGAAATTCATTTATAAACATTCTTTTGATAATTCACAATTTGGTAACGACACAAAAAGCGAGTCATCAAGTATGTCTCACTTGATAATATAAATACACACTTCCATAATATATATTGAAGTTTGTTAGTACTTAGACGTAAAGAAGTAAATATAATAACTGAAATATCCTAATATTTTTCATAGTTTAGAGGAGGAATTGATATAAAAATATTTTTTATTATGCCTAATATACCTAATATTTTGAAAATATTTTTGATATTTTCTATAAATCCATCGAAATTTTCAAATATTTAAACCCTCATTCAAAACATGATATAAAAGGTATATATATACTTCCATTCAATAAAATTATATAATATGTGTAATTATATATATATATAATCATTTTCTCCTTAATGCACATTGATATAAGAAAAATATATTGGACATTCAAATCTAAGTATTGGTTTAAAAAACATAAGTGCGCACTAATATAAGCATTGGTTTGGTTAGATTTGATTCTTTAAAATACATATATTTATAAATAAATATATATATATATATATACACACATTAAAGATAAAGAACATCTTTTAAAATTATTTTTTACCACGTGCTTTCGAGCCTGTGTCAGTGATGTTGGTTCGGACTGTGGTGGAGTGTAAGAGGTGGTATGAAGATCAAAAATTGCTTTCGGTTTAAATATCTGACTCTTGGACCAGGTTTGGATCACTCTTGTAGGAGAGGTGGGGTTCAGTTCAGATGTTGGCTGTGGCAATTCAGTAAGTGCATCACATGTGGTCAACTAGGGAGAGAGGTGTGGAGCTATGTGTGGTTCACTCGGTGAAGTGGTGTGATGCGACTGCTCTAGGAAATGTGTGGTAAGGGTAGTGTGGGTCGGTGCAGCTGTTTGTGATTGTGGAATTTGGGCTGGTGAGTGTGCAGGTATGTGTATAAGATAATGTAGTGAAATATCGTGAGGCGAGGGAAACTGTGTTTCTTGATCAGACCTGACAGTGGGAGGTAAGGACTAGCACCATGTGTCGATAGTCGGTGGTGTGTAGGAGGACATGTAGCTGACTGTATTAGTGAATGAAAATTCTGTTTCAACAAATATGACATGACGAGAGACAAAGACACAGTTGGTGAGACGGTCAAGACAAAGATAAGCATTGTGTTCAGTGGAGTATCCAACAAAACCACACGGTTTGGAGCGAGGTTGTAATTTGTGGGACGTATACGGACGTAACCACGGGTAACATAGGCAACCGAATACACGAAGCTTACAATAATTCAGGGCATTGTCAAAGAGAAGCCGGTATGGACTCTGTTGACCAATGACTGAGGTGGGCATGCGATAGATCAAGTAAGTCGTGGTTTGAAAGGCTAAGGACCAGTATTTGAAAGGCATAGACTTGTGGTGAAGCAGAATTAGTACCGTTTCCACTATGTCTATGTTTACGTTCTACTGTGCCTACATGTTTAGGTGTGTGTGGTGGGGACTTGAGGTGTTGGATGCCAAAGGTTCTAAGGTTAATTCCGAGGGATTGATCATTCCTGCTACCAACAGAGTAGACAGTTTTAATGTGGGAATTGAAAAAAAAATCAACTAGAGCCATGAAACGTCTAAAGGTGTGTGGAACATTTGATTTATTTTTTAGGGGATATAACCATATGTATTTAGTGTAATAGTCCACAAAAATAACATAATAATAAAAATTATCAAATGACGATATATGCACCGGACCCCACACATCAGTAAACAAAATCTCTAAAGGTTTATTGCAGGTCAATGTTGATTTACCAAATGGTAACTTATAACTCTTATTACATAGGCATGCAGAACAATGAGAATTTAGACTCAGACTTGGTGACTAGAAGTTGGTGTGACAAGAAAAGTTTCTGGAGGACTTGTAGGGAGGGATGACCTAGACGACAATGCCATGCCAAAGGAGAGGCAATAGAAAGAGTTGACACAGAATTAAGGTGGAGTTTTGACGATGGGTGACATGACTGACTAGATGTTGGCCAAACATAAAGGTTTCCCTTATTCAGGCCGCGGACCAAGGATGCCCCCGTGATCAGATCCTTCACAAGAAAACAGTCAAGAAAGAATTCAATGGATGTGTTATTATGTGAGAAAAATTAGGATATAGATACCGGGTTGTGAGAGACGTTAGGAGAGCGCAGAACATGTTTGAGATGAAAAGAATTATCACAAGTAGTTAATGAGGTAGAGCCAGTATGAGTAATAGGAATTGTTTTACCGTCTCCAAGCATGATGTCTTCCAGACCAACGTATTCTGAATGAAGTGACAAATTTTGAAGGTCTGATGTCATGTGGTTAGGGTTGCACATTGGGGAAATGGGGATGGATATAGGTCCCCCCATCCCCATCCCCACTTCTCGAACCCTTCCTCATCCCCCCCCCCCCCCCCCCCCCCCCATTTCCCCATTTGGGGAAAATGGGGATAGGGGAGTTTTGGGGGGAGGTCCCCCCAACACCATCCCCATTTCCCCATTTCCCAATTTTCCCATTTGGCTGAAAATTACAAATTAAACTAAAAAAAAAAAACATTTCATTTCAAATGCAAAAGAAAATACATTATAAAATAATGTTATATATATATATACATTACAAAATAATGTCAAAGAAAATACATTACAAAATATATATATAAATATATATATTATTTTTTATAATATTTTTGGGGAAATGGGAAAATGGGGATGGCCCCCCCACCCCGCACCCCCCCCCCCCCCCCCCCCCCCCCCCAATTTCCCCATTTTTGCCCAAAAAAATTTTCCCCAAATGGGGATGGGGAAGTGGGGAAATGGGGATCCAGGGGAAAATGTGCAACCCTACATGTGGTGGGAAGCACCATAGTCAAGTATCCAGTTGTTGTTACAGGAACCAAATTGTTCATCTGTCATATTGTTTGTCTATGGCCAAGGTTGGAATGTTGGTGGCGGATGAGAGCAACATGTGTGAACTGTGTGGCCCACCTTGTCACATAACTGGCATACCGGCCTTGAGTTGCAAGAAGAGGTAAGTGGTTGCCATTGGTTCTGATAGGGCGAATTTGGTGGGTAATGTGGCCGATATGGGCTGCCTTGATGGAAGCCACGGCTGCCACTACTGGTTGCTATGACTGAGTTGTGCGGTTGGCTGTGGTTATTGCTGTGGATGCTGGTTTGGTGATGTCCCATATTGATCGGATAGTTCCCTTGTTAACCACAGCCTCGTTGATTAGAAGATCTTTGGTTAAATTAAGCTGTGATTGGTGTGCCATTTTTCTTTTTCATTTCATCCCGGCGAAGGAACGCCTCATGATCAAGTAACTTGTCATATAATTCTTCAAAGGATATTGGGGTGTCTCTAGCTCGAATGGCTGATATGAGAGGCATGTAGACTGCTCCCAAACCATTCAGTGTGTGTATGACAGTCGCACCCTCATCAACAGGATGGCCAATCAATTCTAGATTGTCAAGAATAGTCTTGATCCCTTGCATGTAATCCACTATTAATTTTTCTTCCAGGCTGACGTTTGTGAGTGAGTCAAGGAGGCCAAGCTTGTGAGTATTTGACCGGTTAGCATAGGTAACTTCAAGTTTCTCCCATGCTTAGGCAAAGGTTGTTGATCGGGTGACGATGGATTGTGCCGCTCCCATGCATGAGCCTTGGATTGCATGAAGGAGGAGTCGGTCTTGGCAAAGCCAGAGTTGATAGTCTGGGTTTGAAGTTGTTTGGTCGGATGCTTGACCAGTAGCGTTTTCCTAGTGGCTGGAATGAATTCAGGGGGACACGATTTTGTACCGTCTAGGTATCCCATAAGGCCATAGCCGAAGAATAGGTTTTCGAACTGAGATCTCCAAGCTGCATAGTTCCCTCCTTTCATTAGTTTGATAAGAACTTGAGTGGAGTTGATAGCGATGAGTGACTGCAGTTGGTTGATGTTGTTGTTGGACGTTCCCATGAGGGTGACTTGAGGACTTGTAGCAGTAGAGGAGGAGGACACAGTTGTGGGGATTGGAGTTGTCATGGTTAGCGGTTGTTTTAGGGTTTAGGGATGAGAAGAAAAGAATTTTTAGGGTTTTAGGATCTTCAGCTATTTCTTAGCTTTGGTCTGATACCATAATATGATTAAGCGTTTGTGTGTAAATAATTCCTTGCTTATTCATTGATATGTAAGAGTATTTATACACATTACATCCTAACAGACTAGGAATGTAAGTTAGCCTTATGTAATTGTAAATTAATACAAACTGAAAATATATACTGCCCTAATAGTATACGGTAACTCATGTAATGCAGTTAGGTGTTCGTCTTGTGTAACTCAATTTTCTCCTGCAACGAAAAAAATAATAATAATAAAATAAAATAAAAATCATTGATGAATCAATGAATAAATTAGTCAAACAAATGAAGATCATGAACAATTCAAATTTCTAGAAAAATGATTTTTTTTTTCTTCTAAAATGTTTATATAATTTTATATATTCTAAAGAGATTAATAGATGTAACCGATTGTAAATTCACATCTTAAGTCCACCATACAACTTTTTTTTTTTCAAAAGAGAAAAAAAAAATGTCCACCATGCTATTACATTAAATATCATAGTTTTTGAAATTTGTTGTATCTTGAAAAACCAATCCCCAAATTGTTTACCATTTTTCTTTTACATACTTTGTGGGTCTTTTATGTTGTATCTCCAATCTCCAAACATGATTGGTTCATTAAAGTTGTGTCAATATTTTTTTCTTTTGCGTTTGTTGCATAAGAAAATTGATGAGGAGAGAGAGTTGAACAGTTTTAGAGAAGAAAATAAGTATAGAAAAGATTATTGTTTGTTTTATAGAAAGAGAAATTTTTTGTTGATAATGTAAAAAAGAATTTTTAAAAACATTCTTTTTCTTTAATGTATAAATATTTTTTTTTATATAAATAAAGATATTTAAAGAACCAAATCTAACCATTTGATGAAACTTAACTTAGATTTAGAAGTTCTATGTTTTCCTTATATCAGTGCACACTGAGGAAAAAATATATATATATACATCAGTGCGCACTAATATAACTATATCAGTATCAATGCATGTGGACCACTGATTATGAAGAGGTTTTGACAAGTGCATACACTTTGAGTTAAAGTATATAAATCTAATGGTCCACATCCAATGCACTGATGAAATTATATCAGTGTGCACTGACTTGAACATATATATATAGTCTTTCTATTGTTAGTTCGAACTGATATAAAATATATTAGTTCCTTGCATGTGAACAATTGGATTTAAAAGATGCTTTGACAAGTGCATGCAGTCAAGTCAAATCATTTAAATCCAATGACTCACAAGTAAGAAACTGATATATTTTATATCAGTTCAAACTGACAATAGGAAAACTGATATATATATAGTCTTTCAACTATCAGTTCGTCCAAATATAAAATATATCAGGACGGAAAATGTGAATCATAGATTATAGAGAAGTTTTTGACAAGTGCATACACTTTGAGTCAAAGTATGTAAATCTTATGGTCCACATTCTTTGTTCTAATATATTTTATATCAGAATAAACTGACAATAAAAAAATTGTGTATATATATAGTCTCGTTCTTATGCAGACGTTCTGATATAACTTCATGATAATATTTAATATGAGCCACTAGTTTTGACAAGTGTATACACACTTGAGTCAGAGTATGTAAAACTAGTTGCTCACATTTAATATCCTTATGAAGTTATATCAGAACGTCTGAAAATTTCTATATATATATAAAGATTTTTTGCTTTTTCTTTTTCGTTTCTACTTAGTATAGTGGTATAGTACATAGCCAGTAATTTTTGTACAATCGATGATATCTCCCTTTATATATTAAATGAAACTAGTGAAGTGTCTCAAAAAGTATATGATCAGAAGCCCTCTACTACAAAATGATCTACAAGTTCTATTAAAAAAAAAAAAAACTATACCATACGCACCCTAAATCACGTGGAAAAATTTCAAGGGTAGACATCGAAAGTTTTTAGAAAAAACACAATATTAGAGCAACAGATCTTCTAAAACACAAAAGGGTAGTGGATATTTAATGCTCCACTCTCTCTATATATGATTATGACTTTGCAATATATATATATATATGATGAGTGAGGACCCACTTTAAAAGAGATGACTAATTAAAAACCAGAGTGATCATCATGATGGTTCATGAATGGCTAGCGTTTGGTTACATGTACATGGGTACATGGACACCACACCACAATCCATATATCTATCTCATGTTAGTGGGTAAAGATGAAATTAACTCTTGTTTGTGATCACATCCCAAATCCCTACGTATCGTAAGTTTTCGATCTGCTAAACTAATTTAGATGTGTTTTAGTTTTATGTGAAACATGATAGTAAAAGAGGCTTGTTACATGCATTGAAAATAGTCTAGTTGTAGCTTGTAGGTCATTTAGAGCCAATTTAATTAGTTTTATGGGTGAAGTATAATACGTACGGTATCTACTTGGTGTATATAAACTATTATACTTGTCAGCTTCTCAAGTAAGCTGTACGTATATGCCAAAGTTAATTATGTGTTGGGGGGCTGACTTGCAATTCTTGCGATGGGCCATGGCATGCCACTACTAGAGAAGTGTCAACTAGACGAGGAGAGGAATTAAAGGTTAATTGAGCGAAAACATCGGCAAACGAGGAATTGCAGGATAGCATTATAAATACTTACTTAGTTGTGTCTCAAAAATTACAAAAGAATTAGCAAGTGAGAATTGTCAATATAGCTATAGCTTTGTTCAAGTGGTTCTTGATATATCTGGATTGGATAATTAAAGAAGTTGTTTAGTGGAGAAGATCACAGGCAATTAGTTCAAATTAAGGAGATAATTCCATGTCTGAGTCATCATCAGTAGAACAGGTTTCTGTTGATTGGAGAGGCAGACCGTGCAAGCCTAACAAACATGGAGGAATGGTTGCTGCTCTTTTTGTCCTTGGTCTCTCTCTCTCTCTCTCTCTCTCTCTCTCTCTCTCTTGGTTACATATATACATAGCACCATATTATAGTTGATGAGTTGCACCCTTTAATTTTCTAGTTTCTCTTCTTTTCTTTTAAATGATCGTTTGTGAACTAGATATACAATTAAAGCCTTCTTCTTCTTCTTCTCAATTGATATGTATGTGTTGTTGTTGTTGGTGGTGGTGGTGGTGGTGGGTATAACAGGACTTCAAGCATTTGAAATGATGGCAATTGCAGCAGTGGGAAACAATCTGATAACATATTTATTGAATGAGATGCACTTTCCTTTATCAAAATCTGCAAACATAGTCACAAACTTTGTGGGGACTGTTTTCCTCCTCTCTCTCTTCGGTGGCTTCCTCTCTGATTCTTATCTTGGCAGCTTTTGGACAATGTTCATCTTTGGCTTTGTGGAGCTCTCTGTAAGTTGTCTTCAACTTTTGAAGCACTACGTACTATCTCATCATCATCTCCTATTTGCTATTCTCTCTCTCTCTCTCTCTCTCCATTTTTTCGTTATGGCACTAAAAAAATGCACAGGATTCCATACCTAATTGATCCTTGACTCCACAACGTTATATAATTAGATGCTGATTAAAATACAATAAGAGGGTGCTGAACATAAACGAACTGTGGATATGATACGTGATATTAAAATTTGAACATTTTTGTTTAATGTTTACAGGGTTTTATATTACTGTCTGTTCAAGCTCATCTGCCACAAATGAGGCCACCCCACTGTGACATGCTCACAGAAGGAAGCCAGTGCGATGAAGCCAATGGTTACAATGCTTTGATATTTTATGTGGCACTTTACTTGGTGGCACTTGGAAGTGGTTGTCTCAAACCAAACATTATTTCTCATGGGGCTGATCAGTTCAAAAAGAAGGATTCTAAAAAGCTCTCTTCTTTCTTCAATGCTGCCTACTTTGCCTTTTGCATTGGAGAACTTGTTGCCCTCACAGCTCTTATTTGGGTCCAAACACATTCCGGGATGTTTTTCGGTTTTGGAGTCTCTGCGGCTGCCATGGCAGCTGGATTACTGTGTTTGATTTCTGGTACATTTTCTTATCGGAATAATCCCCCTCGCGGTAGTATCTTCACTCCGATTGCTCAGGTCAGCAAGGATCCATGTTCAGAAAGTTTATACTTTTTCGCTTTAATAATGTTAGAAAAATTAAGAAACCCTTTTCTTCTTCAGACTCCACATTTGTTATTGTTAAGCAAATCAATTATTTTTTATTTTTTTTTAATAACCGTCTTTAGCTAACTAAATGATGTCCACAAAATGCAAAGACTTGAAGAATGAAAAGTAAAAAGACTTTTAATTTTAACTTGAAAACATCTTTCCTTCCCTCTTTATGCCGACCTTGTGAGATTTTACCTTTGCCTTTCTTTTGTATATATTTTATGAATTTTCTTAACATATGTAAAGAAGAATAATTAATATTAAATTTCAATTTTTAAAAATTGTAACTTTAATTTTGTTTTTTCTTTCTGATTTGATCAGGTTTTTGTTGCTGCAATAACAAAAAGAAAGCAAATTTGCCCTTCAAATACAGAGATGCACCATGGGAGTGGAAGCACAAATACAGAACCAAACACCATTTCAGCAAAGTTTCTTGGTGACAGAAACAGAAATCTCTTCCATACCAAACTGTTCAGGTGGTGTACAAATATTTTTGAAAATCAAACAAAATAAAACGTATATGAAGTTTTATCACTTTCTTGAAGATTTTCCTGCCCTACATGTATCAAGAAGAAATTGTGCTTTAAATATTTAATTTGTTGAAATCTAACTTGTACCTTTGAAGGCTAAGACGTTTATCATAGTGTACAAATAATAAAAATGTAAATGAATCTCACTAATTTTGCAGATTTCTTGACAAGGCATGCATCGAAGTTCATGATGGAACAAGTGAGAGTCCATGGAGATTGTGCACAGTGATTCAAGTTGAGCAAGTGAAGATAATCATTTCTGCTGTTCCCATATTTGCTTGCACAATAATCTTCAATACCATTTTAGCACAGCTTCAGACATTCTCAGTTCAACAAGGAAGTGCCATGGACACTCGAATCACGAAAAGTTTCAAAATCCCACCTGCTTCTCTTCAAGCCATCCCTTACATCATGCTCATCTTTGTCGTCCCTCTTTACGAAACTGTGTTTGTTCCAACTGTAAGAAAAATCACCAGAACAGAATCGGGAATCTCTCCTCTGCAAAGGATTGGCATTGGGCTCTTTGTCGCGACTTTCTCAATGGTTGCAGCTGCATTAGTAGAGAAAAGGAGACAAGTTGCAGCCTTAAAACACAACGAAACTCTATCAATCTTTTGGATTGCTCCACAATTCCTCATCTTCGGTCTCTCGGAGATGTTCACTGCAGTTGGTCTTATAGAATTCTTCTACAAACAGTCCTTGGAAGGGATGCAATCCTTTTTAACAGCCATGACTTACTGCTCTTACTCATTTGGGTTCTATTTTAGCTCCCTTCTTGTTTCTATAGTCAACAAAATTACCTCAAACTCTTCTTATAGTGGTTGGCTTAGTGACAATGACCTCAACAAGGATAGATTAGACCTTTTCTATTGGTTGTTATCTGCCCTTAGCCTCATCAACTTTTTCAACTATCTTTTCTGGTCTACATTGTATTATTACAACCCTTCTCTATCACCTACTACACCACAAGAATCTCATAGGGAGGACTTAGAAAACCAAAGCTTCAATTCCTCAAAGCATCTTATACCCAACAATTGATACTATATCTTGAATACCATTATCTTTGCAATGATAATTTTCCTTGACCAATTTATATAAATATTTAAGAAAAGAAAACCCTAGGTATAGTCTTAGTCCCACTTAGTGCAACATCTATATATGCTAGGTTGATATATTTCCTTAGTGTTCTGGTTTCACTTTTCTTTTTTATAATAATTGACTGTGTAAGGTGGAGTAGTGATGGTCTCCAATGTCTTTGAGTTGGGTTTCCAAGGATTTATGAAGAAGTTAGGTCTAATCCCATCAACCCACAAAATTCAATGCACTCTCCTAGAGCTATCATTGCCCTTCTTTTTTCTACATTGTTGTCTCTCTCTATCCTCTTTTTGGTGGAAAAAGGAAGACGCAAATGGTGGGGTTGTGATTTGTGCTTTACTTAGTTAAAAGATTAATATGTATAATCTTTTTATATTTCTAATATAAGGGGATGTGATTCATGAACTTTGGTTCATATTGTTGGTTCCAACTTCCAAGCACCATGTGAGAGTAAAAGTAAAAACAGTGGAAAAAGTTAAAAATAGAAACCACTTTGGCCATTTCTAACTATGATTGGAAAAGAAATAAAAAAATGTTTCCACAATCTTGTTTCTTTCTCAATTGCCATCACCATTACAAAAAACATGTCCCATAAATGTCTTCAGCAGTTTTCCTTTTCTACTTTTCATCATCATTTTTCATCCATGAATTTTGCCAAAAGAAAGCTCTGATGGTCCCCATAAGATGCAAATTTTACCAACACAACTGGCCTAATGTTCTACTTCTATTTACCAGTCAAAAGGAACTAAAATAATGGTAACACTAAGGATGGTAGAGTTCAAACCACAAACAGTACCTGATCTAAATTATAGGATAAAGATTTTTTTCAAGGTTATTAAAACAATTCATGTTCACATGCTTACTCTAATAAACAGTACTTATATAGAAACAAACGCGATATCTATAAAAGTATTTTCTCAAATTAAATTTCTTCTGGTTAACTGGAAATAAATCAAGGTTCAGATTGTGGCCATGATATTGTGTGGCAGTGTGAGCAAGCAACTATACTTGATTTTGCATTAATCAGCTTTTGATTTACAAGCACACCTTTTCTTGTAGTCTCTTCAAAAGGCTGGTTGAGTAGACTGTTTTCACCTCCTCTTGTGGAACATCTGATGAACTTGAGCAGCCAAAATTTAAAGACATTAGTCCTTTAAGTTATTAAACAACCACAACAAAATATTTAATTCAGAAATTTAATCACATTGCAAGAAAAATTATTAAAAATCAGCAACCCAAATGATTAATGCAGCCGGCGTTCAAAAGTAATGATTCACTGTGAAACAATTAAACACCAAATTCACTTGTGAAGCCCCAGGGTGATAATCATGCTTTACATATGTTCATCATGATAAATAGAACAATAAGGGAAAATGAAATTAGTTAATGCATTAAAAGCTAATACCAAGTAATAATTCACTATGAAACAAATCAAACAATTAAACATCACATTAAGTAACATAATGTGAAGAAAAGTCCATAGCATAAATTTAATATCCATTTGTTTCCTTTGTTGAATGCACATACAAATAAGTTCTACTAACTTAAAGAATCGCGTTCCTTTGCTGCCGAATTGACAGAAATGAAAACCTCAAAACCACTAAAAATGAGAATATCTCCAAGGTAATTTATCATCATCAATAATTGCTCAGAAAACAAATGGGGCAGCAGAAGAGACATAAATAAAAAGAAGAGTAAAACAAAAGCAATAAGGAACATTAAAAAGTGTAATTACAAACATGCAACATTTGTTACCTGAAAAAGCAGAGGAAGTATAGTCTTTTGAAGTCCTTTTGCTGTTTAAAACCATCGAGTGCTAAGACATGGATGTATCAAGGCTACCTTCTATAGAAGAATATACCCAGCAATCAATAGGTTTAATGCCAACCATTACCATCTCATCATACAATCTCAAAGCTTCATCTGCTTTCCCCTGATTGGAAAGACTCAAAATACTTGCTGTGTAGATGACATCATTTGGTATTAAACTCCTTTGCTTCACTTCACTAAACAATTTCAATGCCTCAGCTGACTCCCCAGATGATAGTTCACCATGTATGAGTGATGCATATGTGTATACATCTGATATATTCCCCATTGCTTCCATCAATTCTCTCAGCTTATGGGCTTTTGTCATCTTCCCTTTCTTGCCATACCCATCAATCAAAGTGTTGTAAGAAATAGTATTAGGTCTTACTCCCCTTTTCTCCATCACTTCAAATAGCCACTTTGCTTCCTCTAAGTTCCCTTTTTTTTTCTTTTTTTTTTTTTTTTTTTTTTGCAATACTGTAAGTAGCAGCATCGAGTTTGGCTCCCCGTTTCTCCATCTCTTCAAATACTGTAAGTAGCAATGTCAGATCTCATTTCCTTTTTCTTCATTAATTCAAATAGCTGCTTTGCTTTCTCTAAGTTCCCTTTCTTGCCGTATCCATCAATCAAAGCCTTGTAAGTAATAGTATTAGGTCTTACTCCGCTTTTCTCCTTTTCTTCAAATAATAGTTTTGCTTCCTCTAAGTTCCCTTTCTTACCATACCCATCAATCAAAGCACCGTAAGCAAGTAACAGTGTTAGGTCTCACTACACAATTCTACATCTCTACAAATAGCCGCTATGCTTCCTCTAAGTTCCCTTTCATGAAGTACCCATCAATCAATGCTTTATAAGTAACATTGTTAGGACACACACCCCGTTTCTCAATCTCTTCAAATAGACGCTTTGCTTTTGCTAAGTTCCCTATCTTGGAATATATGTTAATCAAAGTACTGAAGGTCACTACATTAGGAGTAAACCCCTTTTTGATCATAGCGAACAACCAAGTTCTCGCTTCCACATACAACTTCAATTTACACGAGCCACAAGCAATTGTATTATATGTAACAACATTAGGCTCAAAACCTTTCTGTTCCACGATAGTTTTCACCTTCAAAGCTTCATCTACTATACCATTATTGCTGTAACCATTTATCAACGTATTATAAGTTACAACATCAGGTACTATCCCTTTAGTGACCATTTCCTCCATCAAATCCTTAGCCCTTTCAACCTCCCCTCTTTTACACAATCCATCAATCACAATCGCCACCGAATGAACTGTAAACTTAACATTGACCCCAACCATTCTTTGAAAGAAACTATACACATATATCCATTTTATCACATCTCTTCAAAGCAAGCAAAAGCACAATGCAACAGCTCTGATGAATCTTGAACCCACTTTTCTCCATATATAGCCTCTTCGAACATCCCATTATCAGCACACACCGAAAACAACATTTCACGCAACTTTTCAACAAAAATGGGGTCATCAACCAAAGAAACTATATTGGAAACGGGGGTTCGAAGATTAACATCATTTGCAACGCAATTCAATACAAATTGAATATCAGAAATTGTCTCACATAGTATACTCTACGAATGAAGGTCAAATGAGCAACAAGATCGGGCTTATTAACCGGGTTTTGACGGAGGAAGTTGAAAAAGTCTAAACAAGAAGGAAGAGGGGTGTTGGGTTGGACTACATGAGAGTTGAGAGTTGAGAGTGGAGAGTATCAAAGGGCTGTTCTTCAAGTGTTGAATGCCTGAATAGCTCAGGACTCAAGCAATGTTGGAAGCTGTGGATTTGTTGTTGTGGAGAGCGATCGTATAAATTTCTGGTTTAATATTCCTACAATAAAATTAAAATTTGTATAAAAATGGAGAAGCTTACAAGTCAGTGATGTGAAGAGGTGCTTTCTCTCTGCAAGACCCAGAAGCAAATGCAGCCGTGGAACGCAGTAGGATTGCAACAAACCATTAAAAAAGCTTAAAAATTGAAGTGATTTTTGTGAATCGAATTAAATTCAGAAGGAATTGTCTATTGTGGGGGTTGAAGAAATCAAAATGGTACGGCGTCGTATATGGGCACATGTTAGGCCGGGAGAAATGGGCCTGGCTCAGTATTTTTATTTATTTATTTATTATTATTATTATATATTATTTTAAGAAAAACAAAAATAAACAATTTGAAAATGAAATCTAACATAGCTTCCATAAATCTTCATTATGTTGCGATTAAGAATCTCAATTCTCACTTATACTTACAAATGTTCAATTGTTGATGTTAGAAGAAAAGGTTATAGTTAGAATACAGTGATACAATCAATTTATAGTTTTTAATTTATAGGTAAGTGAAGCAGTTGGTGTTCAAAACCAATGCTTCACTATGAGACAATTAAACAATTAAAACATTAATCAAGAAACAAAACATCACACACTAAATTCACCTGTGAAGTGAACCCCTATGAACATGAGGCCAATCAAGCTTGACATAAACTCATCACAGTAAATAGAACGATAAGAGAAAACGAAACAGGCCGTGTAGGTGTTGCAAGAAAAAACTAATATGAAGTTTCACTATGAAACAATTAAACATCACATGAAGTAAGAAAGTAAAATAATGAGGGTTTCAAAGCAGCACTGTTCACTGGTGATACGGCGGCACTGTTCACATGGTACTGTAACGACACTGTTCATAACACTGTAATAGGTGGTAGTACTGTAGCGAAGTGGTGCACTATTCACAAGTACTGTAGCAGTCACTGTTCATGACACTGTACAGCACTATTCATGGGTGAAGCGATGGCACTGTTCAAAAAAAAAAAAAAAAAAAAAAAAAAAAAAAAACTTTTTCATTTGCATGTGCAATGTTGTTAGGGTTTAGGTTTTCCGATTGTTGTTTAAATGGTTTCTAACTCCATGGATCCGATGAGCATGGAGACTTCTTCTTTGCCTCTATCATCTATTAGAGGCCTCTTCTTATACGGATCGTTTTAAGGTTGCCTCGATTCAGGTGGAAAATGTTTCCAGTCCTTCGATTCTTTCAAAAAAATGAAGGTTATATGGCTGCTCGGGTGGATCCCTCTGCTTATAAGTCTAGACTAGAGGTTTGTAAGTTTTCTCTCATTGGTCGGGCTGTCCTTTCTAGTGGTGAGAAACCTTGGAAGTTGGTTGATCTTAAAGCTAATCTACAGTCTATTTGGAAGTTGAACTTTGTTTAGAGGCTGATTTCTTTACGTAAGGGGTACTTTCAGATTATGTTAAATTCAGATGCTGACAAGAATATGGTTTGGAGTTTGGGGTCTTTTAATTTCAAACCAGGTGTTTTACGGCTTCAGCTTGGATTTTGAATTTTAACCTGGCATTACATAAATCTTCAAATGCTCAGGTTTGTGTTCGTTTTTATGATATGTTATGGGAATATTGGCATTCAAAGATTATTTTCGATTTAGCTAAAGGGTTTATGGTTGGACAGGGCTACTGTGGATGGTGATTTTGGACATTTTACGTGTGTTATGGTGGATAGTGATGTGTCTATTGTGCCTCCATCTTTTTTGCTTCTTGAGATGGATGATTCTCATAGTTCTTTCATTTCAGTGGAATATGAGAATCTCCCGACTTTATTTTCTACTTGTTCCTCCATTAGTCATTTTCCCAATGTTTGTCGTTGGAACAAGTCTGGAAAGGAGATTCTTGTTAGTTCTAGTAAGCTCAATTGGGCTAGAGATGGTCTAGCCACGGTTGTTGCTAATGAGAGGTTTCAGGTTCCCCGCAACCGTGCTCCTAAACTTGTTTATCCTTAGGCGGAAGTTTCAGTTTCTAATGTGTTTGCCACTATTCAGTAGGATTTAGGGTCTCTAAATTCAGTTGTGGTTCATTCTTCGACAGGTACATATCCGATTTTGGGTATGGTTTCTTCTATCGGTCTAGTTGATTCACCAGGTTTAACTTATTTGGTGGCTTCTACTACCTCGATGGTGGCTGATCAGGTCTGTCGGTACTAACAGGTGGGGCAAAGTAAGGATTCTCTTATTGATGTCATTGTTCATTCCTCTAGAGTGGGAGCAGGGCCTATTTCTTTAGAGGGCCTCTCTTCGATTCTTGATGTTTCAACTGGTGCCGTTATCTCGATCTTTTCAGCTGTTTCGATGGTCAGGTAGGGGTCGAAGGTTGTAGGGATTCTGTTCTGGTGGTTTTTTTTGCTCAATCAGTGGTTTCGGTTGATGAGTTGGACGATAGGGCAGGTACAGTTTCTCCTTCGGTTGAGAGGGTTGATCGAGTTTTTTGAGGAATGGATTTGGATCTTCATGTTCCTCTATTTTGGCTGCGGACTTTGATGTTCGGGTCTAGGGTCATGAGCGTCCGCTATCTGATTCCCAAGCTGATCGTCGCCTTATTGCTGATTCTTCCTAGGTTGACAAGGTTGAGGAATAAAAGTAAGATGATACTACTATTACTCGAAGGTCCACTAGGATTGCACACAGACTGGCTTCTTATAAGTTCTAGTCCCGAGCTTTTTTGAGGGTTTCTAATTATTAGTGTCCTATATTAGAATTGTTGTGGGATTGGAAATGGTTTTATGAGGTGGGTTCTCAGAGATCTGTGTTGACTGCATGGGTCGGGAGTCTTTTCATTTTTCTTAATATTTTTGTTTTCTTATGTGGCATGCGCGCCACTTTTCTGGTTGGGGATTTGCTCCCGGTGTTTTTGTGGCTGGTATGGCCTATGCTACTCTTTGTTCTCTTCTTTTTTTATTTATAAAGTTTTGGATTCTGCTTAAAAAAAATAAAAAATTTTAATTTAAAAAAAAATAGTAAAATAATATGAAGAAATACCTACAATATAAACTTATTATCCATTTGTTTCCTTCATTGAATGCACATACATATAGCCATATAGGTTGAAACAAATATTTCGGTGTGCTAAATATATCTAGGGGTGAATAGATTTAATCAAGTTAATTACCATTTTTCTTGATCAATATTCAATAAAAACCTCAATCTAGTTAAAAATCAATCAACCTAATTCTATGGAAAACAATAAATTGCTCGTTGATTGATTTACGTGAGAAACCCTCAACAGGGAAAAACTCACGGGCTACTATGCGAGTCACACACAGTCCTTAAATCCACTACTTGTAATGATGTTTATAACCTAGGTTGACCACCGTCAAACCACACACGGTCACTAACCCACCACTACTACCCAATGGGCCTTTAATAGCGATTATAGACCTACTTGATTACACACTAAGCAATCTTAGCCACAAGACTTAATTCTTACTAAAGAGATCAACAACCTAAGTAAATATCATGATATTCAAAATGCAATTAATGCTAGGTTACACTAAATGCGTATATGGAATTAAAGATGTCAATAATAACAATCATAGATATCAATATTGATATATGACATGGCATACAACATAGCTATCTTAGATAAAGCAATCCTAGGCAATAGCTATCAAAATATAACTCACAATCAAACAACACAATAATCTCAATCTTGTAGATAGAATTTAATCTAAATGCATACAAGTAATAAAAGAGATTAATTGACAAGTAAGAACACTAAAATGGATGAGTATGGCATTCAACTTACCAAATTAGGTGTGTTGAAGAAGACCCATGCATAGATGCATTCTAAATAATCCTAGATGATGCTTAGATGAAGTCCCTAGTGATGTTTAGATGAAGTTTCATGCACATGGAAATGAGTTTAGATACTCAAAGGAGCAATCTTTGTGCTTTTTCTCTCAAAAATCTCTCTTTCTCTTTTGGGGTTCATAATGTTCAAAGAGCTGGATGAAAGAGAGTGACATAATGGTGTATTTATAAAGGGCAATAAAAACCTTGGTGAAAAGATAAGTTTGCCCCTGAAACGCGCAATCGGTGGTTTCATTCGGTGGCCACCACCACCGATCATAACCGCGGAATTGAACCCAAGAACATCAAGGATCAACAGTGGTTTCATTCAGTGGTTTCATGGCCATCGATGCCAGCCGCCGATTTGAGACCGAGATATTTCAAATCAATCAAGTCTCATTAGTGGTTTCGATCGGTGGTCGGGGTCACTAATCATAACCGCAGAATCATTCCAGAGACTTCTGGAATCAAATGGCGGTTCCATTCGGCAGCCAAGGGCATTCTCCGAAGGCGATCCTCACGCTAGTCCAAGCACACCAATGTGCATGCACGGACGTTTTCGAACAATCTTCGGGAAACGAATTACTAGACACACTAACACATAACAAGATTTAACAAAGAAGTGCAAGTGTGAAATGTGAAAAGAATGCACACAAGAGCAATGATTACATATGCAAGCATGAAAAGTGTGTGTGTGCACTTCAATGAAAACTAAGCAAAAGTGATTTAGCTTTGAAGTGCTTATCATCTTGAGGTCTTGAGAGTGCATTTGAGCTTGATCACCAACGCCTAAGCTACCCTTACATATCAAACCCCAATTATGGTTTGTCACCGAAATAAGCCAATTAAACTTGAGGAACTTACAATCTCCCTCTTTGGCTATTTCGTGACAAAACCATCACTCACATTGATCCTCACAACAAAATTGAAACTAAAGGTTACCAATGATTTTCTACATTAGAAAGAGATATTTAAAAGCTAAAACTCCAAGTCTTCAATCTCTTGTAGAATAATCAATCATTCAAAACAAAAGATTACACTTTCTAAAGCAAGTGTATGTGAGGTGATCAAGTGAAATCAAAAACAAGCATTTGCATTTAAAGAAATCAAACAACATCAAGCAATGAAGGTGTAATGCAGTGCTCCCCCTCAACGGGTTACTCCCTCTCAATTAGTAATCTCTCCAAAATGCGAATTAGGTACTATAACTCCCTTACACATGCTACTCCCTGATGAGGCCGGCGTTGTGCCTACCAAAAAGATTTTTATCTATTCTAACTGCCTCGCAAATGCAACGAGTCAAAGGACTAGTATAGCAAGTAAGCAAGGGTAATTCCCACAGAGAGGTGGAATCCGTATAACTGTCTCTTGCTAAAGCATTATTGAAAGCAATGTAAATAGAACATGGAAGTCATGAAAATGGTGTGTGTGAAGTGTATGCATAGTGCAGATGGTGTGTGGTTGTGAATAAAACTAAACTAAATGAAATTACACTAAGGAGAGAAATGTAACCGGGTGCTTGCCTTTCTAAAACTAACTAAAGTGGGAATCAATTATACTACAAAGCAATGTAAAGAGGCAAGGCAATTAAGCTACAAAGCATTTTAAAGTGGCAAAGCAAATAAACTAAAGGCAAAGCACCCTAGCTACGAAAATAAATGTGGCTTGGAGAGGTGCAAGATAGTGGTTACAATAGGTACATAAGTTCACCAAACACACAAGCAAGTCATTTTGATCATAAACATTTAAGCATCATTCAACTCGGATTCAAGGGCTAGTTCACTCGATTAAGGATTTCGAAACCAAATCATCTATTATTATAAATCATTTGTTGATTAAGGAATACCGAAATCCATTCATCACTCAACCATGATTATGGAATAAGTAATTGTGTCTCTTGGTCAAAGACCCATTCAGCATAAGAACACCAAACATCCTAGTCTAGCATAGGCATGCATAAATCAAGTATTCTTCATTCAAGAGTTAACAATCAAGATCTGTGAGGACAAGCTCACAGATTTAACTCGTAGAAAATCTGCTACTTCGTGCTGCGAGGACAAACTCATAGATTTAACTAGCGGAAGACTCTGGAACAGATCTGTAACTTCATTCTGTGAGGACAAACTCGTAGTCCCATCTAGCAGTGAGTACAAACTCCCAATCCCAACTTGCGGTGCCAACTCGCAGATTTTTCTACTCCGCATATCAGTTACTCAAATTGACGTAACTTCTTCTAGAAAGCTCAGAATCGTGATCTGTAAAGTTCTGTGAAAAGTAGACTCCTGAGGCTTTCCGAAAATATACATCTCCATACCCAGTTCAATCCGAGGAGGAAGATATAGCTTTCGTAAGTTAGGCATTCTACACAAGCAATCTCAATTTCAGCTCTTTTTCCTCTGTTTTGCCTCCAAACCTTCACTTTAGGCTCAAATGCCTAACTTTAGAGAAATGAACCTACACAAGGCTAAAAAACATATTATATACAAAAAAATGCTCAAAACCGAGCACAAAAAGTAGGAAATAGGAGCCTAAAATGGGTACATAAATGTACCGATCACTCCCCCTCTTTTGTTATGAGATAGGCAAAGGAGTGTCCCCCAACCGGGTCATTTTAGCAAAGAATGATAGTAGCATACAAGACATTTGCATAGTCATATACAAGAACATTATGCAAGTCAATTAATCGGAGAGAAACAAGGAGATTTATTTTATGAAAATTTGTGATAAAGATGTTTTGCATGCAAGACATGTTGCATTTAAGTCCAAGGATCAATGGTATTTGGCAAAGCAAATGTGAAATGTTTCCTAAGGAATTCAAACTAATTTTACCATTTTTCATGAATCAAAGGAAGGATATAGAAATGTCCTTCATTCACTTTTAAAGGGCAACTATATCTAACTTTATAAGCAAAACATGACATAAGCGACTTTTGCACCCTATTTGATTTTTCCGGTATGATAGTAGTCATGTTTGACAAATAAAGAAAGAGAGACATTAGATTTTAAAATCCTTAGAACGGATACAAGATCCTTTATTCATTTGAGTCTCATTTTCTTTTCACACATAATTTTGTATTTTGAAATTTGCAATCAACAATCATGCTTTTCATTTTTAAGCAAGTCATAGAATTCATGATTTTCATTTTAAGCATGTCATTTAAAGAATCATCATGTCATGGAGAATAATCATAGGTCATTCAAAAAGTACTTCCTAAGTAAATCTCTTAGTCCAAAAATGTATGTTTGAACATAAATATAACATGGATTGCAATCAAAGCAATGGTTCACACTTATTGAAGAAAATATCATATAAGCATATGTGCAATCAAGATACTCAAGCAATTAATAAAGAAGCATAATGTTTATCAAATTTTTGCTTGTGACAAGTATGTAAGATTGCTCTCTTTGCTTGAGTTACCCTTATGGGGTCAATTTCCATACCACATCAATCCACAAGACAAATCCCAATAGATCTACTAAGTGCATGAAACCTAGTTGCATCTAAGGGTTTAGTAAATAAATCTACTAGTTGATCATTTGTACATACATGTTCAAGTACAATGCATTTGTTCTCAACTAGTTCTCTTATGAAATGATGTCGGATGTCAATATGCTTTGTCTTACAATGTTGCACCAGATTCTTAGAAATGTTAATACCACTCATGTTATCACAAAAAAGAGTTAGAATACCTTGATTGAATTCGTAGTCGACAAGCATTTGCTTCATCCAAAGGAGTTGTATGCATCCACTCTCGACTGCAATGTATTCAGCTTCGGCCGTGGACAAGGAAATCGAGTTTTACTTTTTGCAAAACAAATACACCAAGTTGTTCCCTAGAAAGAAGCAACCGTACGATGTGCTCTTCCTATCATCATAATTTTCTGCCTAATCCGTATCACTAAAGCCAACTAAACTAGCATTAGTGTCAAAAGAGTACCAAATCCCATAGTTGAATGTCTCATTCACATAGCAAATAATTCTCTAAACGGAAGAGAGATGGGACTCCTTAGGATCCACTTGATACCTAGCACACACACCCATAATAAAGGATATATTGGGTCTATTTACGGTCAAATAAAATAAGCTACTGATCATGCCCCGATATAGTGTTTGATCCACACTTCTTCCACTAGCATCCTTGCTTAGTTTCAAAGTGGTACTCATGGGTGTATCACAATGTTTGACATTTTCAAGACCAAACTTCTTCACTAGGTTCTTTGCATATTTAGCTTGGGTTATGAAAATCTCATCATTCAATTGCTTAATTTGCAAACATGGGAAGTAACTTAGCTCACCAACAAGACTCATCTCAAATTCATGAGACATAACATCAACAAATTGTTAAACTTTTGTGTTGTTGGTGAAGCCAAACACAATATCATCAACATATATTTGAACTATGAAAGGCTCATCATTGTTTTCCATGATGAATAAAGTCTTGTCAACACTATCTCTTATGTAGTCATTGTTAACAAAAAATTGAGTGAGGCGCTCATACCAAACCCTCAGTGCTTGTTTCAACCTATATAGAGGCTTCTTGAGGTGATAGACATGGTTAGGGTGGTGTGCATCCACAAACCCCTTGGGTTGCTTAACAAACACTTCCTCTTGTAAGAAGCCATTGAGGAATGCACTCTTCACATCCATTTGGTGCAATTTTAACTTGTTCACAGAAGATATGGATAAGAGAAGCCTAATGAACTCTAGACGGGCAACAAGAGCAAATGTCTCCTCAAAGTCGATACCCTCAATTTGAGAGTACCATTGTGCAAGCCTTGCCTTGTTACACACTATATTGCCATTCTTATCAGATTTATTCTTATACACCTACTTGGTGCCTATGACATTTGTGCTTTTAGGCCTAGGAACTAAAGTTCAAACCTCATTCCTTTCGAATTAGTTTAGCTCTTCTTGCATGGCAAGAACCCAAAACTCATCATTTAAGGCTTCATTAAGCTTTTTGGGTTCAATTTGAGAGATGTAGCAAGTATAACTAATAAGCTTAGCTATTTGACGCCTAGTCCTAACACCCTCATTTACTTCTCCAATGATGTCATTTTTATCATGGAGTTTTCTAACACATTGAGATGGTTCATTAGAGTCCAAGAGAGGAACTGTATCAAGAGGTTGTGTGTCCTCTTTATTAAGGTTAGACCTCCCATCAATAAGAGTCTCCACAACCTTCTCTAAAGGAGAATCATCAACTACAACAACCTTTTCCTCATGGTTATTAGTCTTAAGCCTACAATCATCTATGACAACATTAGATGATTCCATGACGCTTCAAGTCTTCAAGTTGAAAACTCTATAGGCTCTATTATTCAAGGCATAACCAATAAAGATACCCCCATCACTCTTAGCATCAAACTTGCCAAGTTGATCACGGTCATTTAAAATGTAGCATTTGCTTCTAAATGAGTGGAAGTAGCTAACATTTGGCTTTCTACCTCTCTAACACTCATAGGAGGTTTGCCTAGTACCAAGCCTTAGGAAGACTCTATTTCCTAGATAGCAAGCCATGTTGACGACTTCGACCCATAGGTTCCTAAGGATATTGTTGCTAAGCAACATCACATGGGCCATCTCTTGAAGGACCATATTTTTCCTCTCAACAATTTCATTTTGTTAAGGTGTTTTAGGAGCCAAAAACTCATGAGAAATGCCTAAGCTATTGCAATAACTTTCAAAGTAGGCATTCTCAAACTCCCTCCCATGATCACTTCTAATCCGCTTAATGCTTTTAATGCTAGAGTCTTTTTCATTTTGAATTTTAGTGCAAAGCATTTTAAACTTGTCAAAAGTTTTAGATTTTTCTCTAAGAAAATTTGTCCATGTGTACCTAGAGAAATCATTTACATAAGCAAAAATGTATCTCTTTCCATGTAAACTCTCAGTTTGAATGAGATCCAAAAGATACATGTGGAGAAGCTCTAGGGGCTCCTTGGTGAAGAGATACTTGCCCTTCTTATGCATGCTCTTGGTTTATTTCCCTTGTTGGGAAGGTCCACTAACACCATTGACTTGCATCCCAAGCTTGGGAAGGACGCGCACAACATTGAACTCACTACAAGAAAAACTCTTAACGACAACAGGCGATGCCCATTGTAGATGTGTATCTACCACGAGCACCACACTCGTTTTACATGGGGTAGTAGTGGAAAAGCACACTTTTCGACAACGGGTGTTCGATGCGTTAGTTACAACAGGCATTGCCCGTTGTAGATTCTCCAGTTATATTTATAAAAAAAAAAAAAATTTAAAAATTAAAAATCTGATTGGTTTATTTTTTATATATATATAATTACCTCAAAAATGTTGGAATGTAATGCCATTTTAAAAAAATCTAATGTGTATATTGAATTTAATAAAATTCATAAGTATATACATAATAAAAATAATGTCGAAAAATAAACATCCACTCAAATATATCCTAGTCACGAATACTTAATTCCTAACATTAGTTTGATCTAAAAACATTCACTCAAATCCTAATTACTTGATGCATACTAGAAGAATGATGTTTTCCTTTAATCTTCAATCTCCGCAAATTTTGAATGCAGAGTTCGGGTGGCACCAATTATGACATAAGATCTGCAAGCAACTAATAAATAGGCAAAACAAAATTGAAAGTCAGAATTTAACTCTTCCTCATAATCCACCACCACTATCAACTCCCAAATAAATAAATAAATATCCTTTAACTTTCTGAAAATCTTTACATAAAAATATCGATATCACAAATTAGAAATATATATGCTTAACCTATCAATTTATCACCAAAATCAAAGCAAAATTTAATAGATTTTTTCACCAAAGCAATCAACAAATGAGATTGAATGGGACCTAAATCAGATAAAACAATATAGTGACATCAAATAATTATTCCGAAAATCAAATAGATAATTGATATACTAATAAAAAAAATACACATCAAATTTTAAAAAAATAACAAATAAAAACAAGGAACTAATGCCTCTAACACTATATCTATAAATTAAAAACACATTCTACAAAAACTGGAAAAAAAAAATTACGAAGATAGAGTAGAATCACATGTGAGAGATGTCGAAGATGAAGACGAGCCTTGGATGAGTCTTAATATCAAAAACGAAAACAAAGCATGAAGATGAACTCAAAGAGTGAAGACGAACTCGAAGTGTGAAGAAGATGAAGAAAAAAGAGAAAAAAAAAAAAAAAAAGATGATGACGGCAATGAAGAAGATTATGGAATTAGGTTTTTTTTTTTATTTTATTTTAAATCCATATCAGATTATCTACAACGGGCCTTATTTTGCCCATGATAATAAAGCAGTTATCTACAACGGGCATTTAAAGGCACGTTGTTAAAAATAAAAAAAAATTGCACGATTATCTACAACTAGCATTTAAAGGCACGTAGTAAAAAACGATTATCTATAATGGGCATTTAAAGGCCTGTTGTAAATGTTACTTTCCTAACTAGGCCTTTCAAGCCCGTGGTAAACGAGTTGTTATGGAAAGCATATTTTCTTATAGTGACTTATCTAAGATTCGTAAATCTCGATAGTTCATGTGGCCAAGTCTTTCATACCACAACTCGATTTGCTCATTCTTGGACACATTGCACAAGACAACTCTAGCTTCAAGACAACAACAATTGTCGCCAAATCTCATTCCTTTCAACAAGGTTTGTCCATTGGGCATTAGAATAAAGCAATCATTCTTGCTAAACAAGATAGAGAGTCTTTCATCACTTAGATAAGAAATGCTTATTAAATTGGCTCTCAAGCCATCCACATATAAAGCATTGGACAAGGAGGGTAAACCAGAATGGAGATGGTTCATTTCCCTACAACTCTCTTTTTAGATTTATCACCAAAGGTGACAAATCCCCTTTCCTTCATGACAAGAGTCTCATAGAAACTCTTATTTCCCGTCATGTGTCTAGAGCACCCACTATCTAAACACCAAAAATTGGAAGAATTTGCTTTCAAGGCAATTTGTGCAACATGGCAAAAATATTCATCTCTTTTAATCCACCTAGGTGAAACATTTTCTTTCCTAGAGGCTATTGGTACATGGGCTCTAGATGTCCTAGGATCATGAAAATTGGTTCTATTTTTCTTATGGACATGCATATTGGCTCTACTCTTTTTCTTTTCAATCATACTCTCAACTCTACGCATTTTAATATAATGAAAGCAATTTGGTCTAATATGACCATCAATTCCACAAAAATGACAAGTGGGAGTAAAATGAGGAATTATACCATGTCCTCGTGTGTTCATTGGAACTTTCCCATGTCGTTATGGTTGAGTCGGCTTATTGCTTCTTCGTTATTGAACCGGTCTAACTTGCTTCCTTGGTTGAGCATGCATGATTAGTCTCTTTCCTTGGTGAGCCATTTGTTTAGGAAAGTTGGCTTGAGGAGCTCTTGTGGGTTGAGCTTGAGGTTGTCTTATTGGTGCCACCTTCACTTGTGCACTATGTGAGCATTGTCCTAGATCAATCTTTTTCCTAGGAGTTTGCATCAGTTAAGGTTCTTTGTTGCTCAAGCTTTTGACAAATACGGTCTTGTTATGAGTGGAGGCCTCCTTGCCATCTTCAAACCCAAGACCTCTCTTGTCACAAGGACTTTTTCTAACACTAAACATATGGTCAAGCTTCTCGGTGCTAGAAGCCATCCTAGTCATTGACCATTTATCTTCTTCAAGCTCCCTCTTCAAACCTTCTTCATTCTTATCAGATAAAGCTAGCTCATCTCTTCGTTTATCTTTATTTTTCTTGGATCTCACAACTTCTTCACTTAAGTGGTCAACTTGTGTTAAAAGTTCTAGATTTTCTTCCTTCAATCTCCTAATTTATTTTTCATCCTTGAGCTTTCAAACTTGACTATGTAGTCATGAACATCCATTCTCTCCACATTTCCATTTGTGGAGTTAGATGAGGAGTTATCATCGCTTGAGTCATTTTCCTCTTGACTCTCTTCCTCTTCTTCACTAACATCTTTGCTCTTGTGGGACAGTAAAGGCTATGAAGTTAGCTACTTCATCTTCATCATCTGAAGATTCATCTCTCTCATCGGAGTTATCACTTCGACTTCAAGTGGTGGCCATCACCTTTCCCATCTTCTTGTTCTTTAAATTTTCACAATCGGGAGTGATGTGTTCTATGCCACCACACTCAAAGCATTGGATCCCTTTTCTTTCACTCTTCTCTTGCCTAGACTCAAACTTCTTGAAGGGAGCTTTTTTCTTCAAGTCTTGGCCATTGGATCCAAAACCTTTCTTCTCGAATTTGACGAACTTCTTGAACCTTCTCAACAATAAGGCCATGTCTTCATCCAAGTTATCATTATCCTCCTACTCAACTTTGGAGGCCTTCAAAGCAATTCTCTTTTGCTTCTTAGGAGGTATGGAGGTAGGACCCTTCCTAGACTCATAAGCTAGAAGTCTCTCAATCACCTCACTCGGCTTTATATCCTTGTAATCACTATTCTCCTTTAAAGTCATTACCTTGGACTCAAATCTTTCAATGAGAGATCTCATAATTTTTTGCGTGATTCTTCTAACCGAATATTGGTCACCAAGTTGATGACTTTGATTGACTATGTCCATCAACTAGATCTCGAAGTCGTTGAAGCACTCGTTCTCCTCCATCATAAGCATCTAGAATTGAGTTAGGAGAACTTGAAGCTTAGAGTCCTTAACCATTTCGGTTCCTTCATGTGCCGTCTCTAGGATGTCCCACGTCTCCTTGGCGATCCTAGTGTTTTGAATCAATTTGTATTAATTATTGTCCATGGCATATAGGATGGTGTGCATCGCCTTTCTATTCCATTTGGATTCCTCAAACTCTTAAGCATTCCATTGTGCCTTCAGCTTAAGCACATCCTCTCCTCCACCCATAGGAGTCATCATTGATTGAGTGTAGTCGTCTTCAACCGCTATCCAAGCTCTATCATGGATTTGGCAAATGTACGACTCCATCTTACCTTTCCATGAGGCATAATTTATCCCGGTGAGCAATAGAGGCCTTGTGCTCGAAGCACCCTCGTTTCCACCACCGTTTCCACTCAAAGTGTTGATGAATGAATGAAATGAATTCAAATGTATGAATGATCAAAAATCACACAAAATGCAAAACACACTAAAAATCACGAATCTCCTAAATATATGTAGGAACCTGCTTTGATACCAATTGAAACAAATATTATGGTGTCCTAAATATTTCTAGAAGGGGGGTGAATAGATTTTCATCAAGTTAATTACCAATTTTTCTTGATTAGTCAATATTTAATAAAAACCCCATTCTAGTCAAAAATCAGTCAACCTAATTCTAAGTGTGGAAAACAATAAATTACTCGTTGATTGATTTACGTGAGAAACCCTCAACAGGGAAAAACTCATGGGCTACTATGTGAGCCACACACGGTCATCAAATCCACTACTTGTAATGATGTTTACAACCTAAGTTGACCATGGCCGTCAAACCGTACACTGTCACTAACCCACAATTACTACCCAACTGGCCTTTAATAGCGATTCTAGACCTACTTGCTTGCGCATTAGACAATCTTAGCCACAAGACTTAATTCTCACTGAAGAGATCAACAACCTAAGTGAATATCATGATATTCAAAATGCAATTAATGCTAGGTTATACTAAATTCTTATCTAGGATTAAAGATGTCAACAATAACAATCATAGATATCAATATTGTTATATGACATGGCATACAACATAACTATCTTAGATAAAGCAATCCTAGGCAATAGCTATCAAAATACAATTCACAATCAAACAACACAATTATCTCAATCTTGTGGATAGAATTTAATCAAAATGCATACAAGTAATAAAAGAGATTAACTGACAAGTAAGAATACTAAAATGGATGAGTATGGTGTTCAACTTACCAAATCAAATATGTTGAAGAAGACCCATGCATAGATGCATCCTAGATGATCCTAGATGATGCTTAGATGAAGTTTCATGCACATAGAAATGAGTTTAGATAATCAAATGAGCAATCTTTGTGTTTTTTCTCTCAAAAATCTCTCTTTCTCTTTTAGGGTTCTTGATGTTCAAAGAGCTGAATGAAAGAGAGTGACATAATGGTGTATTTATAGAGGGCAATAAAAAACTTGGTGAAAAGGCAAGTTTGCTCCTGAAACGCACCAATCGGTGGTTTCATTCGGCGGCCACCAACAGTCGATCATAACTGCTGAATTGAGCCCGAAAGAGTCAGGTATCAACGGTAGTTTCATTCGGTGATTTCATGGCCGCCAATGCCAATCGCCGATTTGAGATTGAGATATTTAAAATCAACTAGGTCTCATCGGTGGTCGGGGCTGCCGATCATAACCGTAGAATCATTTCAGAGACTTTTGGAATAAAATGGCAGTTCCATTCGACGGCTAGGCCACTGATCACAACCACCGTTTCACCAAATAAGGTGAAACCAAGGAGAAGCCAAGGGCATTCTTTAAAGGCAATCCCCACGCTAAACCAAGCACACCAACATGCATGCACGGTCGTTTCCAAAAAATCTTCAGAAAACGAATTACTAGACACACTAACACACAACAAGATTTAACAAAGAAGTGCAAGCATGAAATGTGAAGAGAATACACACAAGAGCAATGCAACTAAGTCTCTTCAATGAAAACTAAACACAAGTGATTTACCTTTGAAGTGCTTATCATTTTGAGGTCTTGAGAGGGCCTTTGAGCTTGATCACCAATGCCTCAACTACCTTTTCATATCAAACCCTAATTTTGCTTTGTCACCAAAATAAGCCAATTAAACTTGAGGAACTTACATAGGTTATACTAGCTAAATCGACTAATTAGAGATGCATAGTTCTTTTGCTATGAAGGTGAAGGAAAAGAAAATATTGAAGCAACTAAAAAACGGGGTAGCAGAAGGGCCATATAAAAGCAGTAAGGGACATTAATAAGTATAATTAAAACCTTGCAACATTTGTTACCTGAAAAAGCAGAGGAAGATAATAGGATGGTGGTGGTGAAGCTAGAGAATTTTGTCTAGCCTCCATTGAACTATGGTCACAAAATGGAAGTTTATTCTCAGTTGTAATCCACGACAACATGGATTTATAATTCACTGCTTCTTCTTCCTGGAAAATTTGGTTCATAAGTATACATGCATTGTTCATTCTTTCTGCAGTCCTTTTGCTGTTAAGAGCTAAGATCTGGCTGTATTAAGAATGTAGTCAGTCTTTAGGTGTAAAGCTAGCCTTTATCATCTCATCATGCAACCTCGAAACTTCATTAGGTCTCCCTTGCTTAGACAGACCTGATATTATTGTTGCATAGGTGACAACATTCGGTATTATCCCTCTTTGTTTCATTTAATTAAACAATTTCAATGCCTCAACTGAATTCCCAGACAATAATTCACCATGTATAAGTGGTACATATGTGTATGCATCTAGAATATTCTTCGTTGCTTTCATACGATCTTTTAGCTTATGCGCTTCCTCCATCTTTTGTTTCTTACAATAACCATCAATCAAAGCATTATAAGTAACAATGTCATGTCTCACTCCCTTTGCTTCCATATGACCTATTAGCTTATGAGCTTCCTCCATCTTTCCTTTCTTGCAGTACATATTAATCAAAACACTGTAAGTAACCATGTCGGGCCTCACTCCGCGTTTCTCCATCTTTACCAATAGTTGCTTTGTTTCCTCAAAATTCCCTTTCTTACAGTTCCTATCAATTAAAGCATTGTAAATAACAAAGTCAGGTCTTACTCCCTTTACTTCCATATGACCGATTAGCTTATGAGCTTCCTTCGTTTTTCTTTCTTGCAATACATATCAATCAAAACATCGTAAGTAATAGTGTCGAGCCTCACTCTGCATTTCTCCATCTCTACCAATAGCTGCTTTGTTTCCTCAAAATTCCCTTTCTTGTGGTTCCCATCAATTAAAGCATTATAAGTAACAATGTCAGGTCTCACTCCCTTTGCTTCCATATGACCTATTAGCTTATAAGCTTCCTTCGTCTTTCCTTTCTTGCAATACATATCAATCAAAATTGTAAGTAACAGTGTCGGGCCTCACTCTACGATTCTCATCTTTACAAATAGCCGTTTTGCTTCCTCAAAATTCCCTTTCTTGCAGTTCCCATCAATTAAAGCATTGTAAGTAAAAATGTCAGGTCTCACTCCCTTTGCTTCGATATGACCTATTAACTTATGAGCTTACTCCGTCTTTTTTTTTTCTTGTAATACATATCAATCAAAACATTATAAGTAACTGTGCCGGGTCTCACTCTGTATTTCTCCATCTCTTCCGATAGTCTTTTTACTTCCTCGAAGTTCTCTCTTTGCAGTTCCCATTAATCAAAATGTTGTAAGTAAAAGTGTTAGTTCTCACCCCCCCCCCCCCCCCCCCCCCCTTTCTCCATCCCTTCAAATAGCTACTTTGCTTCCTCTAAATTCCCTTTCTTGCAGTAAACATCAATCAAAGAATTGTAAGTAACATTGTTAAGTGTCACTCCCCGTTTCTCCATTCCTTAAAATTGCAAACGTTGATTCCTCTAAGTCCCCTTTTTTGCGATACCCATCAATCAAAGTGTTGTAAGTTACATTGTTAGGTCTCACTCCCCTTTTCTCCATCCATTCAAATAATCACTTTGCTTTCTCTAAATTCCCTTTCTTGGAAAATATGGTAATAAAAGCATTGACTTTCAACATAGAAGGAGTTAGCCCCCTTTCAATCATAGTTAACAGCTAGCTTTTTGCTTCCTCAAATCGTTTCAATTTACATAGGCCACTAGCAATTGTATTATAAGTAAACACATCAGGTTCAAATCCTTTCTGTTCCATTACAGCTTTCACTTTTAAAACTTCATCTACCATACCTTTAATGCTGAACCCATTTATGAGTGTATTATAAGTAAAAACATTAAGTTCTATCCCTTTAGTGACCATTTCTAGCATCAAATCCTTAGCCCTTTCAACCTCTCCTCCCTTACACAATCCATCAATCACAGTCGTCATAGAATGAACTGTAATCTCCACAGTGGCCCCAACCATTCTTCGGAAAAAACTAAAACTCATATACCTTTTATCATATCTCTTCAAAGCAAGCAAAAACACCTTGCAAGCAAAAACACCTTGCAAGACTTGTCATGAATCTTAAACCGACTTTTCTCCATATAATCAAAAACCCCCAATAGCTTCCTCAAACATCCCATTATCAGCATACAGGCTAAACAACATACCACACAACTTTTGAACAAAAATGGGGTCATTAGTGCCATCTTCAACCAAAGAAACTATATTTGAAACTAAGGTTCGAAGATTAACATCATTTGCAATGCAATTCAAAACAAATTGAATATCAGTAAACCTTCGCCCATCGTATAATCTACGAATGAGAGTCAAATGAGAAACAAGATCAGGCTTATTAAATGGGTTTTGGTGGAGGAAATTGAAGAATTCTAAGCAAGAAGGAAGAGGGAGTCTTGGGTTAGACAAAACAAGTTGGACTATGTGAGAGTTGAGAGCGGAGAGTATGTCAGGGCTATTCTTTAAGAATTCAATGCCTGAATAGCTCATAACTCAAGCAATGTCTAAAGTTGTTTCTTTGTGTTGGATTTTGTTCACAACTCCTATCAATTTCGGGGTAATCATCCTTTTGTTGTTTTTTTTTTTTTTTGGTTTAATAATCAAATGAACAAAAATCAAACATTTCCATGCTTTTTTTTTTTGTAAGAAAATTAGAAAATGCGACAAGCTTACAACAAAAATCAAACATTTCCATGCTTTTTTTTTTGTAAGAAAATTAGAAAATGCGACAAGCTTACAAGAAGTGATTGAACCAAACCCAAAGATATTGATGAATATAACCCAAATCAGAGATTCTTCTTGCTACACGCAGGTCGCCTTTCTCACTGTTGATTGTTGAATATCACTCTTGCAAACCCTACCACAAAATTTCGTTTTTAGAATATATTTTTTCATATAGGTCCATTTTTATTTTTAAGAATTTGTATAATAATTTTATTTTTATTATTTGATTTTTTTTAATGTAACTTTTTTATTTATGAAAATTGATAATTAATGTCAACCATTGGTAAATTGATAGTAAGTAAATGAAAGTGTTTTTTATTGCATCTGTTGTAATAAAATTAAAATAACAGCTAATTAAAACATAAAAGAAATGAGATGAAAGGGAATGAGAAAATAAACTAACATTAGATAACGTGATAATAAAGATGGAAGAGAATTTGTTATTGCCTTTTGTTAGTGAAGATTTAAGATTACAGAACAAAATTAATAGTACTTAACATATTTATAGAAGAAAGTGACATCAATAATATAAACATGTGTCATTCTAATCTTTGTACCCTTGCCATATGTTGTTGAATCTTCATTCCTATTGCCACATATTTGATGAGTTATCAATCCATAATTTTGCAATTTAATGACCTTGAAAATGACGAAATACAAACGGTGGATGGTGGTAAATCTACAATCTTCTATAATCTTCTACGATACTCCCCCTTGGATTTCCACTACTTGTATTTTAATTTGCTAGGAAAAACTCAGTGGGACAAAAAAATCTTAGCAAAATATATACAATGATCTTCTGGATCAAATGGTATGGATGTGTTCAGAACTACCTTATTAAAACCTTTCTGGTAAAATCCAGTGGGATAAAATCCGGTAGAAGGAAAAGGAGTATAGTACACATATATCCATTTAAAATTTTGCTCCCCCTGATTGAATGCTCCCCCTGAATGAAACTTCAATGTTGAT
Organism: Acer campestre; assembly: GCA_954870605.1. NCBI lineage: Eukaryota > Viridiplantae > Streptophyta > Magnoliopsida > Sapindales > Sapindaceae > Acer > Acer campestre. Next base: position 557,721 of record OX940810.1, on the reverse strand, counting down.
CCTGTAATTTGCAGAGTCGACACATGCTAATCCCATAAACCAATTTTTCAAAAGTTGATGTAGGCAATGTTTTGGTAAACAAATCTGCAAGATTATTTGTAGACCGTATTTGTTTAACATCAATCTATCGGCTCTGTTGAAATTCATGAGTATAGAAAAATTTGGGAGAAATATGTTTGGTTCTGTCTCCTTTGATATATCCCCCTCTAACTTGAGCAATACAAGCCGCATTATCTTCAAATATCGGTGTCGACATTCCTGTAGATAATGAAAATCCACATGTACTTTGAATATGAGAAATTACTGACCTTAGCCACACGCATTCTCAGCTTGCTTCATGAAGTGCAAGGATCTCAAAATGATTAGATGATGTAGCAACAATAGTTTTCTTTGTGGAGCACTAGGAGATTGTTGTGCCATTATAAGTAAAAACATACCTTGTTTGTGAACGAGCTTTATGGGGATCAGATAGATACCCGGCATCAGCATAACCAATTAAACCTAAAAAGTTGTTAGATTTTGAAAAATATAACCCTAAATCTTTTGTTCCACGAAGATAACAAAAAAGATGTTTGATCCCATTCCAATGTCTTCGAGTTGGTGCTGAACTGAATCTAGCAAGCAAATTTACTAAAAATGCGATATCTGGTCGAGTACATTGAGCCAGATATAATAAAGCACCAATTGCATTAAGATATGATACTTCAGGACCAAGTATCTTTTCACCATCTTTCAGTGGTCAGAATGGATCTTTCTTAAGATCAAGGGTTCTAACAATCATAGGAGTACTTAATGGGTGAGCATTATCCATATTAAATCTTTTCAGGATCTTTTCAATATACGCTGATTGATGGATAAGTATTCCGTCTGATTTATGCTTAATCTCTAGACTGAGACAATATTTTGTCTTTCCCTTGTCTTTCATTTCAAATTCCCTTTTCAAATATTCAGCAGTTTTCAAGAGCTCTCCAGGAGTTCCAATCAAATTCATATCATCAACGTAAACTGCTATAATAGCAAATCCAGATTCTGATTTATTTATGAAGACACATGAGCATATGAGATTATTGATATATCCCTCTTTAATCAAATATTCACTGAGGTGGTTGTACCACATGCGCCCAGATTGTTTTAATCCATATAAAGACCTTTGTAATTTAATCGAGTATAAATTGCGAGGTCTCAACTTGTATGCTTCTGGCATTCTAAATCCTTCAAGGATTTTCATATAAATATCTGAATTGAGTGAGCCATATAGGTAGACAGTCACTATGTCCATAAGACACATTTCAAGTCTTTCTGAGACAGCCAAACTTATCAGAAATCGAAAAGTAATTGCATCCATCACTGGTGAATACGTTTCATCAAAATCAATACCAGGTCTCTGTGAGAAACACTGTGCTACAAGTCGTACCTTATGTCGCACCACCTCATTTTTCTCATTATGTTTCCGTATAAAAACCCATTTGTATCCAACAGGTTTAATGTCTTCAGGCGTCTGGACTATTGGTCAAAATACTTTACATTTAGTTAATGAAGCCAATTCTACTTGAATTGCTTCTTTCCATTTAAGCCAGTCAGACCTTTGCCTACAATCATTGAGGTTATGAGGCTCATAATCATCATTTAAAATTTCAGTAGCCACTGTGTATGAAAATATATCATCAATGATTGTTTCTACATGATTCCACACTTCTCCTTATAATTTATAGAAATTTCCTCATTTCTATGTTCTTGTATCTCTTCAGAGATTCCTTCCCCTGTAGGGGTCTCTTGTGTCATTTCAGGGACATCTAACTCTTGTGGAGTTGATTCAGGGAAAGTGGATTTATTTATCATTTCAGGAACATGATCCTGATATTTTGTTTTCTTCCTTCGGGGAACAGTATCTTTCGAACCAAGTGGCCTGCCATGCTTCTGGCATACAATAGATGATTCTCTTGCTATTATTTGTTTAGATCGTTCTTCTGGAACAATCACTAGTGCTGGTACATTAACAGCTGGTATGTGTGATTTTGTTACCTTAGTAGCATCTGTAAGTCCATCTGGTAACTGATTTGCTATTGTTTGAAGATGAACTATCTTGCATACTTCATTATCACATTGTGGGTCAAGATGAGTTAGACCAGGAACTTTCTAAGAAAATTCACGTTTCTCTTCAGGAGAAGTTTTTCCTTTCCCTAATGATGGAAAATTTCCCTCATCGAAATGACAATCAGCAAATCGTGCAGTAAAAGATCACCAGTTAAAGGTTCCAAATATCTAATAATAGATGGTGAATCTAGACAAACATATATTCCCAAACGCCATTGGAGTCCCATTTTATTTCTATTTGTAGGTGCAATTGGGACATATACTGCACAGCCAAAAGTACGCAGATAGGAAATATCTGGTTGATGGCCAAATACAAGTTGCACAGGAGAATATTGATGATAAGCAGTGGGACGAAGATGAATTAATGCAGCAGCATGTAAAATAGCATGTCCCTAAACATAAATTGGTAATTGTGTTCGTAATAATAAAGTTCTTGCAATTACCTGGAGACGTTTGATAAATGATTCTGCTAATCCATTCTGAGTATGAATATATGGAATTGGATGCTCAACATCAATCCCAACTGATCTGCAATATTCGTCAAATGTCTTGGAAGTAAATTCACTAGCATTATCAAGACGGATTGATTTGATTGGATGATCGGGAAAATGTGTCCGAAGTCTGATAATCTATGCGAGTAATCTTGCAAAAGCAACATTGTGTGTTGATAATAAACAAATGTGTGACCATCTACTGGATGCGTCAACTAGGACCATAAAATAGCGGACGGTCCACTTGGTGGATGAATAGGTCCACATATGCCCCATTGAATCCTTTGTAGGAATGATAGGGATTCAAAGCCAACTTTAGAATGGGATGGTTTTATTACCAATTTCCCTTGTGAATATGCAGTACATAAATTTTCATGGGATAAAAGAATCTTCTGGTTCTTTAATGGATGCCCATGAGAATTTTCAATGATTCTACGTATCATTGTAGATCCCAGGTGACCAAGACGGTCATGCCAAAGCATAAATATTTTTAGATCTGGGAACTTCTGGTTTATAACTGCATAAATTTCTACACCTCTTATAAGAGTGTAATATAATCCAGATGATAAACCACGCAGCTTTTCATAATGAGCTTCTGGCCTGAATTATGAGAAGTAGTGCACAGATACTCAATATTATCATCACTTATAGTTTCTATGTGATATCCATTACACCGTATATCTTTGAAACTAAGTAGATTTCTTCTGGATCTACTAGAATATAAAGCATCACTGATACATATTTTAGTATCGTTTGGTAATAATATCATGGCTCTACCGAAGCCCTCTATCAGATCTGCTGGACCTGATATTGTATTAACATTTGCTTTGAATAAGGTCAAATTCAGAAAGGATTTCTAATTCCACATAATCGTATGCGTCGTTGCTCTATCAGCCAGACATATATCTCCTGTATCTTGTTTTTCAACATCACTTAATTTATCGTTTAAAGACATATCTATTCACAAAACGAAAACAGAAACAAAAATAAATACAACGCAAATCAGATAAAGTGACAAAAAAGGTATATATTACATAAGGAATATTTACATAAACATTTCACATGATAACAAAAACATTACAAGTAGTACTTAATTGATGCAGATATTTTCATCACCAGTTGAAGTGGTCACTTTATCATTTGGATCATCTAGGAAATCAGAAACATTAAACTGGGTAATATCCATAAAATCTGAATCCTCTATGAAATTGGTTTCAGGATTCTTCCCCTTTTCTTTTTCTTTGAGCGATGCTTGATAAAGCTCAACTAAATGTTTAGGTGTGCGGCATGTTCGTGACCAATGATTATGACCGCCACACTTGAAACAGATACTATCATCTTTCTTAGGCCCCTTTTGGATTTTCTTCCCTTTATTTGGTTTGGCTTTATAAACATTCCACTTCTGGGGAGTGTTTTCATTCCTTTGATTATAACCACCTGGACCAAAGTAACTATATGCTCTTTCACAACCTCGACCACGGCCACGGCTAGGACAACGACCACGATGGGAACTGCGACCGCGACCACGACCACGACCATGAGTATTTCCTCCAATAATTAAATCATTCACTTCTGGGAACGTTGTAGAACCTGTCGGGCGTGATTCATGATTTTTTATTAAGAGCTCATTATTTTTCTTTACAACCAGGAGACATGAGATCAGCTCTGAATATTTTGAGAATCGACGTTCTCGATATTGTTGCTGCAATATCATATTAGAGGCATGAAAAGTTGTAAATGTCTTTTCCAACATATCATTTTCCGTTACATCCTGACCACACAATTTCAGCTGTGTGAAATTGTGTGGTGATTTTGAATAAAGCAGAATTGTACTCAGCAACTGATTTAAAGTCCTGAAATTGTAAATGTTGCCACGGGTACCTTACATTTGGTAATGCAACATCGGGTTGGTTATCAAATCGATCTTTCAGCTCTTGCCATAGAACTTCTAGTTCTATGACAGTCAGATATTGGGCTTTTAAATCCTCACGCAAATGATGACGGATAATAACCATGGTGGTAGCCTTATCTTGTTCATATGCCTCAGCCCCATTTTCAATAGTGTAATATAGGCCTTCTGATTTTAGAAGTAATTTGGCATCAATAACCCAGGACATATAATTTTCACCAGATACATCCAGTGCAGCAAATTTCAAACTTGCAAGCTTTGTCATAATTACAGCTTCTGGTTATCTGAAAATCACAATTACAGTCAGAACTTCTGGTCTGATAAAAAACCGAGGAATTTAAATCTTCAGATATATAAAGGAATAAATTTATAAATTTTAGATTCCGACAATGATAAATAAATCCATGAACTTCAAGTTCTGGATGGGTGACCAAATTGTTTAAATAAAAATTACAAAATAAAATGAATAATAATAAATGCGGAAAAAGTAAATCCAGAACTGCAGGTTCTGGTAGGTTGGCATATCCAATCTCATAAAAGCATATAAATAAATAAATGTGGGAAAGTAAATTGCATAAAATTAAATAAAATGCAGGAAAGTAAATTGCGTAAAAGTAAAATGTGAAAAATTAAACTTAGAACTGCATGTTATGGTATTAATAAATAAACATTTGGAAACTTCAGGTTTCAATAATAATAAATTCAGAACTTCGGGTTCTAGTAATAAATGTAGGAACTTCAGGTCCCAGTAGTAATAAATTTAGAACTTCAGGTTCTGGAAATAACAGCATTCGTGCTGATAACGTGTTGTAATAAAATTAAAATAATAGCTAATTAAAACATAATAGAAATGAGATGAAAGGGAATGAGAAAATAAACTAACATTTGATAACGTGATAATAAAGATGGAAGAGAATTTGTTATTGCCTTTTGTTAGTGAAGATTTAAGATTACAGAACAAAATTAATAGTACTTAAACATATTTATAGAAGAAAGTGACATTAATAATATAAACATGTGTCAATCTAATTTTTGTACCCTTACCATATGTTGTTGAATTTTCGTTCCTATTGCCACATATTTAATGAGTTATCAATCCATAATCTTGTAATTTAATGACCTTGAAAATGATGAAATACAAACGGTGGATGGTGGTAAATCCACAACCTTCTATAATCTTCTACAATAGCATCAATCTATTATACAAGTTGGGTGTTGGTTGATTTGTTATAATTTTTTTTTTCCTTCCATATACAATATAACCTTTGCAAACTAATGACATTTTGTCCATATAAAATCTATTAATTAATTATAGAATGATATTTATTAATTTATGAAAACGATGATGAAGATGATGACTATGTAACAACTTTAGAGCATGTTACACACTTGAAAATACTTAAAGTATCAATGACACTAAATAATTTATTGTTGTAATACGAGAATTCAATCTCATAACTTGTAAGTGCGTTAAGGAAAATTAGAAATGAGATCGAACTTGATTTATATTTCAAGAAAAGAAGAAGCAGTGATTATGTGAAAAAAAAAAAAAAAAGATCAATCATATATGTATGTACTTTTTATCAATGTATAAAATGTGTGGACCCCTTATTCTTATAAGCAAAATTATTTTGGTGTTGTACCAAGATAATCCAAGTCACATAGTGCGCCCATTCTACCCAATTTTTCTAATTAAATGAACAAAAGACAATTAATTAACAATTCCCTTCGACATAGGCCCTCTAAATAAGGTTGCAAGCAATAAAAAAGATGAACACAAGTAGTTTTATGTTCCACTAAACACTTCAACTTTTCAAATTGCTTCCTTAATTGCTTGCTAATTATAATCATCTTTTTTTCTTCTCTCTCTCTCTCTCTCTCTGCCTCTCATATGTCATAACTCATAACACACAATGTTGTTGGCAACAAATTTTGAGTACCCACGCAAATGGTATACTCAAACCAAAATAAAGAAAATTCTTAAAATGTGTTAATTAGTACACAGCAGCAAACTGTTTGTTGAATCACCAAAACTACATGATTCAACTGCCAAAACTCTTCTTAAATACCAAATTATTTTCATCTTATTAACAAGCATTTCTTGTTCGAAATCGCTTCGATCTGGCCTCCTGGGGTGCTCTCTTAAGGTACATATATCATCATATCATGACTCAGTTGTAGATATTTATTTGAATTTTATTAGATTGGATTTTATGATCTTGTAAGAATGACAAATTTCTGTAACATCACATATCATGATATCAAGTTCAAACTCTCCCCAAGTGCATTCTTGGTCAAAATAGTGGTTGAATTTCTTCAAAGCGTACAATTTGGTATATGAAGGTCATATAAATAAACTAAATTTGCTTGAGTAATCATTTTTTTTTCTTCTCTAATTAATTTCATGTTGATCATCACTTTAAACATTATCATGGGTCAATTAATTAATGATCTCCTTAGCATGTCATATTCCTTCACATGACTTTGTTAAACATTATCGACAAGATTCATTAATTTCCAATTATTTTCTAACAATCTGAAAACTTAATATATTCTACTTATATCCCATATCTTGAACCAAACATCTGATTTTAATTTCTTCTTCTTCAATATTTTTTCTTTTCATGAAGCACTTTTCCAAGGGCACAAACATTAAGCTGTTGCTTTCGGATAAGAATTATAAGTTTGGTGTCAGATTGTGGCCTCCGATGCACCCAGTGTGGCCTTGGAAGCAGAAGCAGCTTGACAACGAGTACAGGAAAATGCGGCCAGGAAAAGCGCTTTCGGGGAAAGCCATTTTGGTACTATGTATTGCTAGTTTTTTTGCAGGGTCACTTTTTACTAGCAGAACATGGACTCACTATAAAGATAATAATCACAATATTCCTATCAGTAATCCTGATGATCATTTCACCAACGTAGCTAAAATCACAGCTGATTGTGATCACAACAAGCGCGTAAGTCGTTATATTTATTTGATTACATACGTAATACATTAACATGTGTTTTCGATAATACAAATGATTACTTTTTTTTTTTTTTGATTACAGAAATTGGTTGAAGGAGAATCTGTAGATATCATGGGAGAAGTCACAAAGACTCATCAAGCTCTTCAGTAATTTAATAATCTCTCATATTCTTTATACGAAAATTCTCATATGTGGGATCTCGAACAAAATTTACGTGCAAGATCAAGCACGTAATCATGATTAACATTCTTTATAAGTTTTCAATTTGCTTTAATAAGTTTTATTTTTTGAATGTTTTGGTGTGTGAAAAGGTCACTTGATAAAACAATATCAGCATTGGAAATGGAATTAGCAGTAGCTAGAACAAGCAAAAGTGATGAAGATGGACAAAATAATAAATTAGAATTAAGAGCAAGTAATCACAGTCTACAAAAAGCTTTTGTGGTAATTGGAATTAATACAGCTTTTAGTAGCAAGAAAAGGAGAGATTCACTTAGACAAACTTGGATGCCTACAGGTCCTAATCTCTCTCTCTCTCTCTCAATCTATATGTCTTTTAATTTCTCCATTAATAATAATAATAATAATATTTGCACAGGAGAAAAATTGAAGAAGATGGAGAAAGAGAAGGGGATAGTTATAAGATTTGTGATAGGACACAGTGCAACTACTGGTGGTGTTCTTGATAAAGCAATTGATGCAGAAGAAGAGGAGCACCAAGATTTCCTCAGACTCAACCATGTTGAAGGCTACCATCAACTTTCTACCAAGACTCGTTTGTATTTCTCCACCGCCATCTCTATTTGGGATGCGAGCTTCTACGTCAAGGTTGATGATGATGTTCATCTCAATCTAGGTTTGTTTTCACCATCGAAAATATGTTATTGCAACCAAAGCTTCAATGGGACGATAAAATCTTGTCATGTATGCAATACCCTTTTGAAAATTAGTGATTATAAATGTTGATTTTTTAAAAATGTTTTCATAGGCATGTTAGTGACTTCACTTGCAAGGCACAGGTCCAAACCTAGAGTCTACATTGGGTGCATGAAATCCGGGCCAGTTCTCTCTCAAAAGTGAGCAAGTTGTTTACTTACAAGTTAATTAATGCAATCTGATAGTCTCTAATATCTAATATCTACAGGAAGATGGTATATTGATCTATGAATATTTTGTTTTGTATATGTTTAGAGGGGTGAAATATCACGAACCAGAGTACTGGAAATTTGGTGAAGAAGGGAACAAGTATTTCAGGCATGCAACTGGCCAAATCTATGCCATTTCCAAGGATCTTGCTGCCTACATCTCCATCAACTCGTGAGTCCATCACCACCGTTAATGATATAATTATATTATGAATGATTAATTGATCAGAATGAAAATTTGGTTGGCAATTGACAGGCCCATATTGCATAGATATGCCAATGAGGATGTCTCATTGGGTGCCTGGTTCATTGGCTTGGAAGTAGAACACGTGGACGATCGATCCTTGTGTTGCGGGACCCCTCCAGGTATTAGGTCGGATCTTCTAAGTTCTTAACTTTACTTTCGTTTCGTTACAAAGAATCCTTATTTTGGGTGTTTGTTAGATTGTGAGTGGAAGGCAAGAGCAGGGAAAGTGTGTGCAGCATCATTTGATTGGTCATGCAGTGGAATATGCAAATCAGTTGAAAGAATGAAAGATGTTCACTCTGCATGTGGAGAAGGAGATGATGCTGTTTGGACCTAAAACACCAAAAACCAACTCTATCTACTTCCATCTTTTCAGCAATAATAAGGAAATAAAATTATGCTGTTGATTCATTTGAAACATATGATATACCTTACAATCTTTTATTTGCTTGCATACATATGAGCACTTTTATAAGGAAATATTTGGTGTATGATTAAAATTAATCTTGCTCGATGTATTTCGGTTACTCTGGACTGTCCTTGATTGTTCTTGGACTACCGTGCAAAACTTTCCGCAAAGCTGAGAAAGCAAACAGACATCTTCTGTCACCTCTTTTGTGAATCCATACTTGTGCTGGTTTCAGCAGCAGGTTGTGTTAACATGACATCAGTTCCTTCTAAATGCGGAGCAGGAGGAACTTTCTTGGTCACAGGAACGTGTCTAACTGCTCTGCATAGACCTGTATATTTCGTTACCACTTCCTTGTACAGACTTAGCAATCTCTCCACATCTCCAACTGTTAATTCCCCGGCCTCAGCTTCCATATATGGATAACTACACCCACCTGATTTTATCATAAATAACTCAATGTGTAACAAAACCTTGCATATTGCTTACAAGTTACGACAACCAAAGATATACTTACCAGATGTATTTGTTTCGTTATCATGTATTCTTCCTGATGGACCAGGGCCTCTCAAGGCTTTTATGTCAACTTGTGCAACTTTGTTGGCTAATCTGGCTGCTTGCATGCTTTCCTCAAATTTGATTTCTTCAATAGAAAGTGATTTGGCATTTAAGTCAATAATAAAGCTCTTGGCTGAAACAAGATTTGTGAAATAGTAAGCTGCTTCAGAAACAAGCTTTGTCTGTCTCCGGTATAACTGGATGAATTTGAGGTTGGAATGCAACTGTGGGGGATTGGCCTGCCGATGACAAACTCCAACTTATACACATGAATTGTTTTATCATAAAGAAAAAAAAGAATGGTCGAATGATGCCAAAAGAAAGAAAGAAAAAAAAAAAGAATATCAAAATGCAAAGATCACATAATTCAGATATCCCCTCCTTTTAACATCACAGGACTGCAGTACACAACCACATATGGAAGACATAATCAACCATGATTAAGAATTTTAGAAATGATGACAGTCAGAATGGCTTATTACCAAGGAGAGCTTGCCTTGATCACAACATAAATAAGGACGGGAAGAAAGTCATCAGCCCCTGCTAGTACAACGTTTTCTGACATTGATGCATTTAGAAGCAAATTGTTGATGACCTTGCAACAATTCATGATACAAAGAAGCTTCTCCCGAGGAGCTTTAAAAGCATTGATCTTCTGTAATTCTTTCTCTGCAAGCTGGGGAAATGAAGAAATATGCATAAGTAAACCAATTTATAACAATGAATATAGTTCAAAAGGACGATGATCCCCATTAGAAATAAGATGTAAAATAGTAACATATAAAGGTATTGAAAGTTATCAAAAACAGAATGCACACTCTAGAAAATATAACTTTCCCGAGAAAGTTACAAAGAAAAACTGTAAAGAAAATCACTTGCAATAGAAAGAGAAATTGAAGAATCTTTACTAAATGAAATCTCAGAATTTTCTGGAATACATCACTGTATGTACATTGACCATATTTATACTAAGCTTGTAACCAACTTCACAAAACTAACTAATTTAGCTCACTGAATTTGTTGCTAGAAATTAGGGGTCTGACATGGAATTCATCACATGAAGACCATGTGATGAGAGCTGAGTTGTCCAGCTCTGATTCGTGTTTATAACAACTGATGTGGAAGAGGCTGACATCAGCTGTAACAACTGTAACTGTTTTTCCCGGCATATCAAGACATCATACACCTGCATTATGTCTCACAGTAAGTATCCTATACTATCATCATCAGCTGACAATTACATCTTGTGATAGAGCTGATTGACTTATACTGCTAACACACACTATAATCACATTGGGGCAGAGCAAATTGAATAATCCATGCCAACCATCGATCACAATACAACCGTCGATCACCATATAGGCATATAAGCACCGAGAAATCAATGCCTAAGATATAATAAGCACTTTCTGACTAAATTCAATTTAGATTAAACAAACTTCCCAACGTTAAAATACGGTCAAATGTCATACCAGCCATGAAGCTTCATTTTGAAGTACTGCTGGTATATCTAAATGCTCAGGTCTCAAAAAGGTTTGCAGCAAGCATATCTTCTCTGAGATTTCCTGATCAATCTTCACATCCTCAGGTAATGGCGCGAATGTCCGAGAAAACAGTTTTGTCATGACATATTTCTCCAAACCCTGCAGTATATGTAGAAGAGATGAAACACTAGTGTAATCGTATATGAACATATGATTCTTAGACCATGAATGAAGAACATCGCATGTTAATGGCACTCTAAGAGCCACAGATTGATTTCACCATCAACATTTTACTAGCTAAATAGACAAAATTATGGTATATTTAACTTTAAACGGGAACTGAAGAACAAGATGAGTCGGACATTATTCTAGATTTGAGAGTTCTACACCAAATAGTTGTCGGACGTGTCTTCCTTTATCTAACAACATAGTGGTTCATCAAATTAAAGAAGCGGATACTCATCCTCACCAAAACCTTAACAATCTGAACAAGACAATCAATTCATCACAAAGGCTTAGAAGCTACTCCTAGGAAAATCTTTATACAAAGATTCAATACCAATTTGCAGAACTTGATCAGCACAATTTAAAGAAACAAAAACAAAGCAGAATTACCCTATGCGTAGTTGTTAATTTACCTCCATTGCAGAGTCGATCTCTTCGATACTCGCTCCATCCCACAAGGGATGATCTCTGATAGCAGCTTCCATTGTGAAGAAAAAGTCTTGCACTTTTTTCCCATCATTTTCGGGGTTGGCAGTGTAAAATGAAAACGACACAATGAAGCTGAAACCAAACACGATTGGTCACAGCATTAAGTACTCAATATCCATAAGAACACAAAGACATAAAAAACAAAATTGTCAATAAAATTTATTTACTTGAAAAACGAACATTTAACAGAGAGGCAGCAAAACCTCAACAAGAAGCAAAAAAGAGTTTCAACAACATAAAAAAAATCAACCCAGTCCCCCAAACTTCAAATTCATGAACAACTAATAAAGTAATCGGTACCCAATACAATTTGACAACTAAATTCAACACCCAATAGCCTTAAACAGCCGAATTTGACATCTTTATGTATGCAAACAGCACGACTTACAATCGAAATCTCATGTTGAATATACGACCATTAAATAAATGAAGAAGAGCAGAGAAAGGAAGGACCTCTTAATGGAGCGAACGAGATCGAGTGAGGCGGGGTTGCGCATTCGGTCGAGAAAATCAAAGAAAGTCACCGACTGAGTCGAAGCCGAGTCCATTTTTGTTGTGCTTTAACCATCTAAGAAAATGAAACTTTTTTTTATTTTAATTTTTTGGTGAAAGGAACAGTGAGTGTATGTGTGAGCTTGAAGAAATATCAAAAAGTTATAAGAAGAACAAGAAGCCATCGATATTAAGTGATTTTTTATTTGATTCATTCAAGACCGAGAGATTAATACAAGTTTTGAATGTTAGGTTTCTCACGTGTCTCTTTCACCCCACAACTACATTTTTTTTGTTTTTAGATGACACAACAACATTTCTTACGGCCTTTTTAAATGGGAACATCCCGGCCCATTAAGGGCCCATTTATCATTTATTTTCATAAAGGTTTAATATATTCTATAAAAAATTAAAGAAGTGAATACAAATATTGTTACACCGTAAAATTAACCGGCTAAAAACTTGCAGATTATATCTCAACAACATTTCTTACGGCCTTTTTAAATGGGAACATCCCGGCCCATTAAGGGCCCATTTATCATTTATTTTCATAAAGGTTTAATATATTCTATTAAAAATTAAAGAAGTGAATACAAATATTGTTACACCGTAAAATTAACCGGCTAAAAACTTGCAGCTTATAGATATAATAAAGGTAAAATCTCAATTAAAAACATGATGAGGATCGAGACAGGTTAGGTGAGAGGCGGTGAGATTTTTTTCTCTCTCTCTTTGGTACTGTTCTTCTTCTCCAAATTTCCAGCGATGATCTCCGCCTCTCTGGTTCTGCTCTTCTTCTCCTCTTCTCCAGCGTAGGCTTCGCAGCCTTGGTCCTCCCGTCGCCGGTTTCTTGCTGTGGCAGCGGGAGCCAACGGCGATGGTTCTTCTTCTTTCTTTTGCTTGGCCTTCCCGGTCAGATGGGGGTCACTGGTGCTGCTATGACGGCCCTGTCCGTCGCCTGGAAATCTCTCTTGCGCCACAAGGAGGGATGTTTTGTCCAAGCGACGACGGCAGCCGTTAGATCGGCCGATCCTCTTGGATCCGGCCAGATCTGGTGTGATTCGGCGTGAGTTGTCTTGATCGGTGGTTTTGGAGTTCGTCCGACCCCATCCTCTCCACCGGGGCACCGCCGGCAGCTTCGATGTCTTCCTTTCACTGATCTTGGTTTTGGCTTGGTCGGTTTTTGCTTTGCGGAGTCGGGCTTTGTTACTGATGGAGGTTTGATTGGCATGGTGGTTTGGGGGTTTTGATCGGCATCTTCGACAGCGACGTCATTGGTGGGTCTTCTCCGGCGGCCTAGGTCTCTCCTCCGGATAAGTTTCAGCTTGTGTGTTTATTTGTGTTTAGTTTTTTGTTTTGGTTGTAATCCCACTATTGTGTGGGCGTTTTTCTCCCGTTGTAGGACTCTGTTCTGGGCTTGTGCTCAATTAATTTTATTTGTGGAGTCCCAGTTTGGTTGTAACCTTGCCCTGGATCTGGCTTTCCAGATTTTCAGGTGCTCTTTCCATCAAAAAAAAAAAAAAAAAAAAAAAGGTAAAATCTCAATTATGGAAAATAACATACACTATTGACAGAAAAGTACACGATATTTTAGAAGAATGGTCAAATACACATTTAGAAGTACGGTCGAACACACATTGGTTATATGTTGTCCAGAATACCAAAATGCTTAAGTAATTGAATTGACCACAAATTGGACTAGCTTATCTCGAAAAATGTGATCGAGACTGCTCGGATCCGAACTTAACTCAAAGAACAAAGTCGAGATAAAAACGAACAAGATCATAAGTTATTTGCCATGTGACTTTTGGACAGAGAATCCACGCACAAATGACTCTTACCCTAACATGTGTTTTAAAAGGTTTTACAAAGAACATTATAAAAGGTGAAGCTCACCAATAGAAAAGGCATAACAAAGAAAGATAAGAGAGAGAGAGAGAGAGAGAGAGAGAGATCCAAATAGGGATGGCAAAAACCCGGGTCCGGGTACCCAGGTTTTAACAATCCGGGTACCCGGCCGGGAAATACCCGGATTTTCGAATCTGGGTACCCGGTCCGGAAAAACCCGGCCAGGTTTCCAGGTATCCATACCCGTATTTTGCCCGGGTTTTACCTTTTTTTTTTCTTAATTTTAAATTTTTTTTTTTTATTCAAGGATGCATTCTGCTGTTATGGCATAACAGTTATGCAATATAATTATATAATTTAAAAATATAATTATGTTTGTTAAAGAATTATCTATCATTGAAATCATGCATGTTGATCATTCATGATCACCATCAAGCTGTAAAACATTTGATGATCCATCATAATATAGGAGGGTTGAATATAAGATTGAAAAAATATATCACTCAAATCGAAGATTGGATGATATAGATCGATCACCATAACACAAAAAGGTGGTTTTTTTTCTTCTTTTATATGAACAAAACACACACACACATATACCGTAGATCAGCTAGATCCAGATCATGTGATCCAAGAAAACAAATCAAATTAGAAAGCAAAAGCATATATGTTTTTTCAAAACAGCAGCACAAGGTCCACAACTAATATACTCAAAAACTGCCATTGATCATCACCGTTGAATCGATCCGGTACTAGAATAAGCTTTGATAGCTGCACTAAATCGATCTCGATGAAAAAGATGACACAAATGGGATACTGAATCTAGAGAAAAAACAAAAACCATAAATATTGTATAAGTAAAACTTTTTTTGCTTTCATAAGAGTTGTTGTTGTTACCTCAACAGTGGCCATATTTTTGGAATAGCAAAGAAAAGAAAGGAATGATGGATTTTCATGCTAATCAAAACGGAACGGTGGTGGAGAGAATATGTTTGTTTAATTAGGGTTAAATTTGTTTGTGTTACAAAAAAAAAAAAATAAATAAAATAAAATTAAATTAAATTAAATTAAATTAAAAATTAAAAACCAGGTATCCGGGTATACCCGGACCCGGGCCAGAACACAACCAGCTCGGGTACCCGGACAACCCTTACCCGGTGCCGGGTAAAGCATGTCCGGGTTTTACCAGGGATTTCCGGCCCGGGTAAAGCGGGTACTCAGCCCGGCCAGGTAAATTTGCCATCCCTAGATCCAAAATTTCAAGTCGTTATTTCTTGAGAGATCTTTCGAGTGTATAAGTTTAATGAGAAAGCTGTTTGTGATCGTTAACTTCAGCTAGTAAAGTATGAAGTGACTTAGTGAAACAATAACCCATGTAGCTAGACTGCCAATAAATTAAAAGATGAGAAAAATAATGATATATACAAGACAAGTGACAAAGTTTATACTTGGATATGCATTCGGTGAAAGGAGGCAAAAAGATTTCCCATAGACCTGCCATAAACGTATTTTCCTTGAGGGTTATCATCTCCACAGCTTGTGGAGAATATCACGCTAGAATTTGAGGGATAGGGTTAGGAATAACATCCTTATCCCTAGCACGAAAAGAGAGAGCTGCTGAGGTACTCCCAAAAGTGACAAATTGTGGGGTCATAGATTGTGGGAAAATCATCACTTGTGGAATCGCAACATAAGAAACAATGGGAGGATCCACTACTTCAGCGGATGCATGTGATGAAGAAGAACCATTATTACCGACCTAAGTTTGAGCAATTTTCTTCTCGTAAGCAAGTTGAAAACACATCTTTAGTTCTTCTTCATCAGAATTTTTCCTCTTTGAATTACGAGCACTACAAGAAAAACTAACATAGATGACAGTTTTTTTATGACAGTTATATAAAACTGCCATCAATTTTTTTTTCCTTAACAGTTTCTATTGTTGACGGTTTTTAACTGTCAAGAAATGTTTAATTTTTTTTATCTTGATAGTTTTATTCTTGACAGTTAAAAACTGTCAACAAATGTTTATAATTTTTTTTTTCATTATTTAATATTTAATTATATATATTGTATTATTATATATATGTTATATATTATCACATATATTATATATAATATACATATTATATTATATTATTATATATATATTAATATTATATAAATATATTTATATATTATATATTATATATTATATCATTATATATATTACAGTAGAACCTCTGTAAATTAATCTCCTATAAATTAATATCCTCTCTAAATTAATAAAAAATCCCGGTCCCGACTCGGGCCAGTGTAAAAAATTAATAAACCCCTCTATCGTAATAATTAATAATTTATTTTTGAAACCCAGTGTAAAATTTCGGGCCCGACTGTCGCATAAATTAATAATTCCATAAGAGTATAAAATATATTACATAATAATCAAGAACTAGAAAAGTACTTTAAGATGCTAGTTTGTACAAGGCTACCATATTTGATATTTTTAACTTCATCCTTCATCTTTTGAATTGTCCTCTTGTTATAGCAAAGAAGATATAAAATAGAGAATTTTTAGGAGCTGTTAGGAATAAAATTTTTAGGTATATCTTGATATCTCTCTTGTGATATACAACCAAAGAATAAGCCTCACTATTTATAGGGTGAGTATGCTTAGTCTCTGCGTAATCACATTCCCAAAAGGAATTGAAAATTTTCTTAATAAATCTTTCCTAAACAAGGAATCCTGAAGAAAAAAAAAAATTTCTAAAGAAGAAAACTGACTAAACAAGCTAGAGATCCCGAAAAAGAACCTTCCCTAAACAAGAAAACGACTTTCACAAATTTTTTAAGACAAAATAACACTTTACGATGTAAAATCCTTCAAATTAATAACCTCTCTAAATTAATACTCAAGGGTAGGTCCCAAGAATATTAATTTAGAGGGGTTCTACTGTATATATTATTATATTAAATAATATATATTATATAAATATATTATTATATATATTATATAAAATAATATATATATTTATATTTATATATATTATTATATATATGTATTATATGTATTATATAATATATATATATGTGTGTATTATCTATTAATATTATTATATAATTGATTAAATTTATGCAAAATAATTGATTAATAAATATTACTAGATAAGTTCTTGAATTTGTTATTCTTCTAATTATTGGTAAATTATTGATTTATTATTTCTAAATAAAAAAAAATACTAATGATAAAATAAAATGAATCACAATAATAAATAGACTATTTTAATTCAATAAATTAAAATTTGAGATTTTATGGTTTATTGATGTAATGTGTTTGATATGTCAAACTAAAACTATTAGAAATAATAAAAGTTCAAAATAATAATAGATTATTTAATATAAAATAAAATTGAATTAAGTAGCCATAAATTATGGGTAGCTAAGATGTTGATAATGACGGAAAATAGAACGTAAATTATTTTTTATTTTAGAAGAAAATGAAAATTTGATAAAGGAATTAGAAAAGATAATAAAATAAAAAAGATATAAAACATTAAGCAAAATATAATTGTTAGGACTTGAAACCTCATCGTCAATAATAATATGAAGTACACTACCCACTGTGCTATTAGTTATCTTATAATGTGAGTTAATTATTATTATTATTATTATTATTATTATTATATTAAAAAATATATTACAACAGACATATATTAAAAAATATTTATTGAAACTTTTAATAAAATTATATTTTTTTAAACATATATAGTTGAGTTAATGGTTTATACTCTATGATCACGAATGGTAATGAGAATGGAAATGAAAGGAAAGGAAAATTGAGTTTTTTGTTTGGTTGGAAGTTTGTTTAGTTTGTTAAAATGCAATGAAATTGTGATTCTATTGAAATTAGGATTCCACCATTTTGGTGGAATGGGCATTCCATCAAAAAACTAATGGAAAACCATTCCATTCCAAACATTAATTATATTATCATATATTATATATTATTTTATATTATATATATTATATTATCATATATATTATATTATTATTACATATATTATATATAATATTAATATATTAATATATATATATGTATTATATATATTATATAATATGAATATATTATTATATAATATATACACATATATATTATATTAAATAATATATTGTTATTATCCATAATATATAATGTTATTATACATTCATAATTAGGGGTATTTTAGTCAAAATGCAGTTAACTCCATTCCATTCCGTTGTTAACCAAACAAAATAATACTGATTCAGAAACTAATTCTAAAGTTCCAACCAAACAAAAAACTTAGTTTTCCTTTCCTTTCCATTCCCATTACCATTCCAACATATAACCAAACGTGACCATAGAGTATTGACCAATAACTCAACTATATATGTTTTAAAAAATATAATTTTATTAAAAGTTTCAATAAATAATTTTTAATATATGTCTATCGTAGAAATTAAAATTTTGATTAGTTGAATAAATTTAAATTTATCTAATAAAGGTATTTTTTTTTTATTTGTAACAAGTCATATATGTTATATATAAATATTGTTCAATTGTTATCACATCAAGTGTTGTAGTCTAGTGGTATAGATATAACATTTGGCTTGAGGGGTCTAGGTTCAATTCTCACCAATGACAATTAATTGTCAGTTCTCTATCAAACTCACCATGTGTTTTCCTAGGCACTACAACTTTGTGTAGTAGTTGATTCCTGGATTTTCCCATATTTGAAATGTTTTGAAATGTTCAAATTCTTAAATTAAAAAAGTAGCTCATGAACCTGGATTTTCACTTTTATTATCAACCAGCTCAAGAGGTTTCTTTCCTTTGTATAGCTCACTGGGCATTGGGTCATCTAGCTCAAGAGGTTTCTTCCCTTTGCATAGCTCTTTAAAATGATCCAAAAAGTGTGGTTAATGAAGAAATGCAAGAGAAAATTAATTATGCTCCTTCGCTCTCAATCATAATAATTTATTTTGATTTTTCATGTTCTAATTTTCCATCTCTCTCTTGTAGGAACTTAATGCAATGCCGGTCATCCCCGAAGGTTTTCCCGAATGAAAAGAAACCATGGACTCGTGGGGATGCAAACCGATATCTGCAATAAAGGTGAGTTGACACAGTAGTTTAATTTGTTTGTAATGATCATTACGATATCATATTATAGTATCATGTATTTTTTTTTTTTTTTTCAGGTTGTTGCTGAAATGGTAGCATGTAGCAATCAGATTTGGTTTGCCAATGGATGCATTCACTTCTCTAATGAAGTAGGTTAGAACTGTTTATCGGTTCAAGTTAGGAACTCCAAATTCATTTGCAACATTAGAAGTTGAAAATATATGTTAACGAGTCCTAATATAATTTAGAGGGGGGGGGGGGGTGAATAGATTTTAATCCCTTTTTACCAATTTTCGAGATTAATCAAGATTACAAAAAACAACCCCAACTAGTCAACAACAAAAATCAAGTGTGGAGAATACGGAAAATAAAAGACACGAGATTTTTACGTGGAAACCCACACGGGGAAAAACCACGGGCTGTTTTGTACGCCACACTAGAACCTCAATCCACTAATTGCAAATACGATTACAATCTAGGTTGACCACATCACACCTACGATTACTAATCCGTCTTTGCTACCCGCGGGCCTTCAAAAGTGAATCTAGTGCATGCTTGCAAACTACCAAAAGGCAAATATAAGACTTGACTCTAAATGAAGAGATAAAACAATCTAGTGTGAATATTAACAATATTCAAGATGCTAAAATGCAAGGTTAGACATTTAAGCTTATCTAGGCATGGATGAATATGTTAGACATTCCTAGATATCATTTTACTAAATGGCATGCATATAACATAACAAAATAGACAAAAAAAAGTCATATATGCAATATCTACCACAATACAACTCTCAAAACACAATAAACACAATCTTGAAACTAAGTCAAGTCATAAAATAGCAATCTTGTAGAGAAAGAACATGTGAAGTGATGCAAGGATGTTCTAACTACAAGTCATGTGAGCAAATAAGAAAACCCATGAGAAATCATACCTAGAACATGCTAGATGATGTGTGAAGATGATGGGTTTTGGATTTGGATGAGTAAAGATGGGATCTTGGAAGTCTCTCTCTTGAAAAAATATTTCCCTCTCTAAAGTGAATTTTTTGCTCTAAAAAAATATGTGTGTGTTTCGCCGAGTGATATATACACTATATTAGGTCATGGCACCGTATATATATATATATATATTAGGTGTTGCATAAAAAACAGAGGAGCACATTTTTACACAAATATTATATATATATATTAATACACAATCAAACAAAATCAAAACAATTAAAAATAACAAAGGCAATCAGGTGGGTGTGTGTGCGTGAGAGAGAAAACAAACTAATTAAAAATAATCCAGTGTGGTGAGCTCACGTGAGAGAAGATCAAGGCAGATTTGTCAGAACAAATCCACTCATGCATCATGCACACACAACACACACGAGCTCACATGAACAAGGAAACACTAGATAATTTAGCAAACAAAATTTCAAAAAAAAGCAAATCAGGTGCCGTGTGGGTGCCGTTGGTCAAACGTGGATAGAGAGAGTCTGTGCCCGTGGGCTGCACGCCTTTCATACGGCACCTCTCTCTTTTGGTGTGGCTTTCATGCCACACCAAGCCGGTTTCCGTTCTGAAAATTCTTCGATCCAGTTTTTGATCTCGGAACTCGGAATTCAATTCCGTCTTCAGAATATGGATCCGGAATCAATCACAAATATGAAAAATTACATAACTTTCCACTCTAACCTCGGAATTGAATTCCGGTTTCCTATAAAAACACGGAATGTCCCAAATGTCTCGAAAATCATCTGAAACATATAGACAAATCTCCGAATCACTCGGAACTCATCTAGGGACAAATCCACACATAGTTGGACTCGTAAAAATACGATAAATCTCAAAAATATATTTCTATAAAACACAATGAGATTTTACCAACCATACCAAAACAAACACAAATACTAAAAAGCATGAGTTATGTGTGTGTGCACTCTAAATCTCTTCAATTAAGAGTCAAGGTCAAGAAGCTACCTTCCTTGAAGCTCTTGAGATCCACAATGAGGTCCTTAAGCATTTGAGTAGAATTTCTTCAATTCTAAACTACCCTTACAAGATTAAACCCCATTGTGATTTTGTCACCGAAATTAGCCAATTAAAAAATGAGGCACTTACAATCCCCCCTTTTGGCTATTTCGTGACAAAATCAACACTCACAAGCATCCTCACAAAAACAAAAAAAAATGGTTGGTCAACAAAATTTTCTACATTACAACTAAGCCCTAGTCTAAGTCTTGAACATCTTCAAGTCATTTCCAAGCTTGTAGAAAATTACAACCTACACACAATCAACAAGAAATATACCTTTCAAGAGCAAGTGTGTGAGAGGTGCTTGAACAAAAGAAATTGCAAAAAAAAAAAATACAATCAATTAATGTAATCATGCAATGCAATGCAACTCCCCCTAAATGCATCAACTCCCAACATGGGCTACTCTCTCTCTCAAATCCCCCTAAATGCAATGCAAAAAATAAAAAAAAATTCTCCCCCAACCTTACTCCCCCTTTTTGTCATGAGATAGGCAAAGGGAGTCTCCCCTAATAGGTAAACATTAGCAAGGAAAGCTTGTAGCACAAACATATATGCATAATCATATAAACAATTTTATGCACCTTAATTAAGTAAGAGAGATTCAAGGAGTTTTATTTTAAGAGAAATGTGTGACAAGGATGCTTTGCATGCAAGACATGTTGCATTCAAGCACAAAAGCAATGGTATTTGGCAAAGCAAACAACAAGGGTTTCCTAAAGGAATTCAAACCAATTTCACCCTTTGCATGGAAAAAGATAAAGATATAGAGTTTAAACATTTCAAATTTTAAAGAGCAACTATATCCAACTTTATATGCAAAACAAGACATGAGCGACTTTGCACCCTATTTGATTTTTCCGGGTGAGGTACCCGTATGATAGTAGCCTTGTTCTACAAATAAAGAAAGAGAAACTTTGGATTTTAAACATCCTTATTAAATGAAGTCTCAAAGTTTGCTTTTGCACACAAATTTTCCATTCACGATAAAACAATTAAGCATAGCATATTTTTCACTTATAAGCATGTCAACAAAAAGAATAATCATGTCATAGGAATCAATTAAAGATCATTTATCAAGTACTTCCAAAGTACATTTCCTATTCCAAAAATGCATGTTTGCGCATAAATATGACATGGATTGCAAGCAAGGCAATGAATCACACTTATTAAGAAAAATACATATAAGCATGTACAACCAATCATCTTAAGCAATTAAAAAAGAGGCATAAAATATTTCAATGAAGCACAATGCATGTTCATGCAACTTTGATCTCTTTGCTTGAGCTCCCCATATGGGGTCAAGACAAACCACTTCAACCCAAGTGACAAATCTCAATAGACTTGCTAAGGTTCCCAAATCTATGAGTGTCTAAGGGCTTTGTAAACAAACCCGCTAGTTGATCATTTGTTCCCACATGTTCCAATGCAATGGTTTTACTCTCAACTAGCTCTCTTATAAAGTGGTGTCCAATGTATATGTGCTTTGTCCTAGAATGTTGGACGGGATTTTTAGATATGTTAATGGCACTCATGTTATCAAAAAATAAAGTAAGAGTACCTTGCTCCAAGCCATAGTCAGCTAGCATTTATTTCATCCACATCAATTGAGTGCAAGCACTACCGGCGGCATTGTATTCCGCCTCGACCGTGGATAGGGAAATTGAGTTTTGTTTCTCACAAAACCAAGAAACCAAATTGTTTCCAAGGAAAAAGCAACTGCCCGATATATGATTGCTTCATTTCTACACAAAGTGTAACCCCCTTTCCGTATCGTTTTGAGTATGTTTCTCGGGTAAAACCGGGTTTTTAATGTTTCATTTAAGGTTTTTGCAGGTTTTTTCTGATAGCAGGGGTGTTTCGGCTCTAAATGGAGTTCTTTGGGCAATTAGCGCAAATATGGAAAGTCTGGGGGCTTTAATCAGAGCGCTGCGGTTGGTGCACAAGTGGCAAGGAGGCGATAGAAATCCTCCAAAGTTGCCGCGAATGAAGCGCCGCGGTCGTGCAACAACGGCAACAAGGCGACAGAAACCCCTCAGAGTTGCCGTGGTCTACGTGCCGTGGTTGATCAACCGTGGCAACGAGGCGACAGAAACTTCTAAGCTTGCCGCGGTTGAGTTGCCGCGGTTGTCCAACGGGGAAAATGATAACCGCGGCAGTGCTACCTTTCGTATTCCAGAGGGCAGTTTGGTCATTTTTGGGCCCATTATAAATACCCCCTTTTAGGTCTTTCAGAAACATACCTTCCCTAACTTGAAATATTGCAGAAAGTTTGCATCTTGGCTCATCCCTTCACACATCACCATCCTATCCCTTACAACCCACCAAAATCCTACCTTTCCATAAGATCCAAACACACCAATCCCACCTCTTTTCCATAGCCATCATCACTTCACCTTTTGAGCAAGAAGAAGGATAGAAAGAGAATAAGATTCAAAGAAGAAGAGGAAGCTCTCCACATAGTTTTCTCTATACTCTTTCTCTTTTATTCTTTATTGTAGCCATGTACTCTTTATTTCATATTTCTTGTATGGCTACTAGTTGTAATATGATGAGCTAAACCAAAAGTGCTAGGATTTGATGAAACCCCACCTTTGACTATACATTTAAATGAATTGATTCTTGTTTATCCCCTATGTGCAATATTGTTGTTTGTATGGGTATTTTAATGTACTTAATGCTTTTCAATTGATTGATCTCCTTTTGAATGATTTTTATGGTATGTTATGTACTAACCGGAGACGCATGCCACGTGTTCAATAAAATGCTCCCCTATGCAATCTTAGAAAAGTAGACCTATTTAGGCTAGCGTATAGGACTCATTTAGTACACCAATGTCCGTAATGAACTCATTCGTACATTCCGGGTAATCGAAAGATAAGCTTGGGTATGTTTTGAGTGTGACTTACTCTACTTGACCAAGATTGTGGGTCAATATAAGGGTGTACGAGTATATAAGTTGCAATGAGCACGTTTGGGGGTGAATAATCGAGTCTAACTAGGAAGTCAATATAAGGGTGGGGTGTAGTCAAGTCCTAGCATATTTCTCTCCATTATCACATTCGAGTTATATTTCGTGTTATTTCTTTCATTGCTTTAGCATTAGTCTTTAATCAAGTTAGTTTACCTTGTTTATTTTGGATAACCATCATTATTGATTGTTTAAATAGCAAATGGGCTAATCAATTTCGGTAATCGATCACTCGATTCCTTGGGAACGAACTTTACTTTCTATTGTGCTACTCTCCGACCTCGTTCTATTTCGAGTGTCACTTGAGTGATAGCCAATGTACTTTTCCTATCATCACAATTTTTCGCCCAATCGACATCACTAAATCCAACAAGACTAGGATTAGTGTCAAAGGAGTACCAAATCCCATGGTTTGAGGTACCATTCACAAACAGAATGATCCTCTTTACCGCAACAAGGTGAGATTCCTTGGGATTAGCTTGGTACCTAGCACACACACCCATACTAAATGCTATATCGGGCCTACTTGCGGTCAAGTAAATCAAGCTTCCTATCATGCCACGATATAAACTTTGCTCCATATCCTTTCTACTAGCATCTTTGCTTAGTTTCAATGTGGTGCTCATGGGTATGTCACAATGTTTGGCATTCTCAAGGCCAAACTTCTTCACTAGGCTCTTGACATATTTAGCTTGGGATATGAAGATCTCATCATGCATTTACTTAATTTGCAAGCTTAGGAAGTAATTTAGTTCACCAACCATGCTCATCTCAAACTCATGAGACATGACATCAACAAATTGTTGAACTTTCAAGTTGTTGGTGGAACCAAAAACAATATCATCAACATAAATTTGAGTTATGAATAGCTCATCTTTAGTGCACTTGATGAACAAAGTCTTGTCAACACTACCTCTAGAGTAGTCATTGTCAACAAGATAGAGAGTGAGGCGCTCATACCAGGCCCTCGGTGCTTGTTTCAACCCATATAAAGCCTTCTTGAGGCGAAAAACATGAGAAGGGTGGTGTGGATCCATAAACCCCTTAGGTTGTTCAATAAACACTTCCTTATGCAAGAAGCCATTAAGGAAGGCACTTTTGACATCCATTTGGTGTAATTTGAACTTGTACATACAAGAAATAGACAAGAGAAGCTTAATGGACTTTAAGCGGGCAACGGGAGCAAATGTCTCCTCAAAGTCAATACCCTCAATTTGAGAGTACCCTTGTGTAACAAGCCTTGCTTTGTTTCGTACAATGTTGCCATCCGCATCTGATTTGTTCCTAAACACCCATTTAGTGCCTATTACATTGGTGTTTTTAGGTCTAGGAACAAGAGTCCAAACCTCATTTCTCTCAAATTGGTTTAGCTCTTCTTCCATGGCAAGAACCCAATATTCATCATTCAAGGCCTCATCCACCTTTTTGGGTTCTATTTGAGAGGTGTAACAAGTATAGCTAATTTGATTAGCTATTTGACTAGCTATTTGACGTCTAGTCCTAACATCCTCTCTAACCTCTCCAATGATATCATTCTTATCATGGAGTTTTCTAACCCAAGGAACGGGTTCATTAGAGTCTAATGGAGGAACTCTATTAAGAGGCAAATTATCCTCTTCATCTTGGTTTGACTTCACACCACTTGAAGTCTCACCACTTTCCTTCAAAGGAAGGTCATCTAACTCACAAACATCCTCCTCATGGTCATCATGTTTTGGCCTACAATCATCAAAGACCACATTTGATGATTTCATAACACTTTTGAGTCTTAAGATTAAAAACTCTATAGGCCTTGCTATTAAGTGCATATCCAATAAAAATACCCTCATCACTCTTGGCATCAAACTTGCCAAGTTGATCACGGTTATTAAGTATATAGCACTTACTTCCAAAGATATGGAAATAGCTAACATTGGGTTTCCTATCCTTCCATAACTCATAGGATATTTGTTTAGTCCCGGGCCTAAGAAAAACTCTATTTCCTATGTAACAAGCCGTATTGATGGCTTCGGCCCAAAGGTTTCTAGGGACTTTGTTGCTAAGCAACATCACATGGGCCATCTCTTGGAGGACTCTATTCTTCCTTTCAACAACACCATTTTGTTGAGGAGTCCTGGGGGTCGAAAATTCATGGGAAATGCCTAAGCTATTGTAAAAAATTTCAAAGCTAGCATTTTCAAATTCTTTCCCATGATCACTTCTAATTTTCTTAATGCTTTTAATATGAGAGGTTTTCTCATTTTGAATTTTAACACAAAGCATTTTAAATTTCTCAAAAGCTTCGGACTTTTTCCTAAAGAAGTAAGTCCATGTGAACCTAGAGAGGTCATCAACAACCACAAGTATGTACCTTTTACCACCTAAGCTTTCGGTTTGAATGGGACCCATAAGGTCCATATGGAGAAGCTCCAATGGTTCTTTGGTGGAAAGGTATTTGCCTTTCTTGTGGACAATCTTAGTTTGCTTGCCTTGTTGGCAAGGTCCACAAACACCAACAACCTTTTTCCCAAGCTTGGGAAGGGCTCTAACTACATTCAACCTATCAAGGACTTTCAAGTCCCTATAGTTCATATGACCAAATCTTGGGTGCCACACCTCAATTTGCTCACTAGTGGACAAGTTACAAGAGATGAGATTAGACTCAAGACAATAGCAATTGTCACTTGATCTCTTGCCTTTCAACAAAAATTGCCCATTTTCTTTAAGAATAGAGTAATCAACTTTGCCAAACATAACCGAAAGCCCTTCATCACTCAAATGTGATATGCTAATAAGATTGGCTTGCAATCCATCTACATAAAGAACATTGGGCAAGGAGGGTAAACCAGAAATAGATATATTACCTTTCCATATGACCTTTTTCTTAGATCCATCACCAAAAATGACAAATCCATCATCCTCTATCACAAGAGCTTTAAAGAAACTCTTATTTCCGGTCATGTGCCTAGAACACCCACTATCAAGGTACCAAGTGTTTGAGGCATTGGCTTTCAAGGCAACTTGGGCCACATAGCAATAATATTCATCATTTCTATTCAACCTAGGTGAAGCATAGTTATTCCTAGGAGTCATTGGTCTATTATCTCTAAATTGCCTAGGTGCATGCATTGTGGCTCTTATAAGCATATTTTTCTCAATCATACTTTCTCTTCTACACATTTTAATATACTTAAAACAATTAGGCCTAATGTGACATTCAATTCCATAAAAAATGGCAAGTAGGAGAAAAATAAGAATCCATACCATAGCCTTGTGCAAGCATTTGTGGCGTTCTTCTATTTTGAGTTGCTCTTGGGTGTTGAGGCAACTCTCTCCTTCGTGGTTGAGCCAAGTTGGCATGTCTCATTGGTTGAGCATGAAAGACCCCATGTTGAGCTTGTGGGATCCTTTGTTGTGGAGGTCTTGGTTAAGGAGTTTTTAGTTGTGGTGGAGCTCTTGGTTATGGGGCTCTAGGTTGTGAAGGTCTTGGTTGAGGAGCTCTAGCTTGTGGTGGAGCTCTTGTTAGAATCCTTGTTTATGTTTGCTTTGAGGATTCACCAACTTCAACCCACTTAGTTGATTGTTGAGGGGTTTGAGCACTTTCAATCTCTTTGCTCTTGACAAATGTTATCTTCTTTAAGGGTGTGGCTTCCATTTCTTCCACATATCCTAACCCCTTTTTGTCACAAGGACTCTTCCCACAAGAAAACATCTTGTCAAGCTTCTCGATTCCAGAAGTCATCTTAGCAATCAACCCTCTTGCTTCCATGAGCTCTTTCCTCAAGCTTTCTTCATTCTTCTTGGCCAAGACTAGCTTCATCTTCAATCCTGCTTCCAACTCTTTCGCTTTACTCATTTCATTGCTCAAATGAGTCACTTTAGAAGTCAATTCAAGCTTCTCCCCTTTCAACTTTTGTATCTCCTTTTTCTTCTTCAATCTTGAGTTCTCAAAGAATCTCGTGAAGTTATCATAGTTTATTTCTTCATCAAACTCAAAGTTAGACATTGATGAGTGGCTACCACCATTTGAGTCACTTTCTTCTTGCTTGTCCTCTTCCTATTCTTTGCCACTCATACCTTCATTGCTATTGTGAGAGGATGAGAAAGCAATGAAGTTGGCAACTTGGTCTTCATCATCATCCGAAGACTTATCTTCCTCATCTAGGTCATCACTATCACTCCAAGTCACCGCCATGGCTTTTCCTCTCTTCGTTTTCAAGTTAGCACATTCGGGAGCAATGTGTCCAAAGCCACTACACTCATAGCATTGGACACTCTTCTTGTGGTCATTCTCTTGAGTTTGCTCCACTTTCTTGAAAGGAGCCTTCTTCTTCACAAACTTTCCCTTTGAGCCAAACCCTTTCTTCTCAAACCTCATAAATTGCTTGAACTTCTTTGCCATCAAAGCAATTTCTTCATCCGAGTCTTCTTCATCCTTTTCTACTTTGATGCTCTTCAAGACAAGACTCTTTTGCTTCTTTGGAGGTGTAGATGTAGGACCCTTCCTAGATTCATAGGCCAAAAGCCTTCCAATAACTTCACTTGGCTTCATCTTTGAGTAATCATTATTCTTTTCCAATGCTGTCACCTTAGATTCAAACCTCTCGGGAAGCAATCTCATGATCTTTTGCTTAATTCTTTTATCCGAGTAGGGATCACCAAGTTGGTGACTTTGATTCACTATATCCATAAGTTTCACTTGGAAGTCATTGAAGCAATCATTCTCCTCCATCCTTATGGTCTCAAATTGTGTTTGGAGGACTTGAAGCTTGGAGTCCTTAACCACCTCGGTTCCTTCATAAGCCGTCTCCAATATATCCCAAGCTTTCTTAGCTATCCTTGTATTTTGAATGAGTTTGTATTGGTTGTCATTCATGGCACATAGGATTACGTGCATGGCTTTGTTGTTCAATTTTGAAGCCTCAAACTCTTGGGGGGTCCATTGTGCCTTCGGCTTGGGAACTTCTTCTCAACCTCCCGTAGGAGTCATCATAGGTGGCGTGTACCCATCTTCAATCGCCATTCATGCCCGGTCATGAATTTGGCACACATAAGCTTCCATTTTGCCCTTCCATGATGCATAATTGACCCCGGTGAACAAGGGAGGTCTTGTGCTAGAGGCACCCTCGCCTCCAATTCCATTTCTACTCATAGTGTTTAGGTGAGAATGATATGAATGCACACAAACAAGCAAAACACACAAAAAGCAAAAAAAAAAAAAAACGCAAACAAATGCAAAGGACTCTAACAAGAGCAAGAGATCTCCTAATTATGTTAAGGAACCCGCTCTGATACCAATTGAAAATATATGTTAACGAGTCTTAATATAATCTAGAGGGGGGGGGGGGGTGAATAGATTTTAATTCCTTTTTACCAATTTTCGAGATTAATCAAGATTACAAAAAAAAAAAAAAAAAAAAAAAAAAAAAAAAAAAAAAAAAAAAAAAAAAACCCCAACTAGTCAACAATAAAAATCAAGTGTAGAGAATACGGAAAATAAAAGACACGAGATTTTTACGTGGAAACCCACACGGGGAAAAACCACGGGCTGTTTTGTGCGCCACACTAGAACCTCAATCAATCTAGGTTGACCACATCACACATACGATTACTAATCCGTCTTTGCTACCCACGGGCCTTCAAAAGTGAATCTAGTTCATGCTTGCAAACTACCAAAAGGCAAATACAAGACTTGACTCTAAATGAAGAGATAAAACAACCTAGTGTGAATATTAACAATATTCAAGATGCTAAAATGCAAGTTTAGACATTTAAGCTTATCTAGGCATGGATGAAAATGTTAGACATTCCTAGATATCATTTTACTAAATGGCATGCATATAACATAACAAAATAGACAAACAAAGTCATATATGCAATATCTACCACAATACAACTCTCAAAACACAATAAACACAATCTTGAAACTAAGTCAAATCATAAAAGAGCAATCTTATAGAGAAAGAACATGTGAAGTGATGCAAGGATGTTCTAATTACAAGTCATGTGAGCAAATAAGAAAACCCATGAGAAATCATACCTAGAACATGCTAGATGATGTGTGAAGATGATGGGTTTTGGATTTGGATGAGTAAAGATGGGATCTTGGAAGTCTCTCTCTTGAAAAAATATTTCTCTCTAAAGTGATTTTTTTGCTCTAAAAAAATATGTGTGTTTCACCGAGTGAAGAAGAAATATATATATATACACACTATATCAGGTCATGGCACCGTTTATATATATATATATATATATTAGGTGTTTCATAAAAACAGAGGAGCACATTTTTACACAAATATTATATATATATATATATATCTATATATATTAACACACAATCAAACAAAATCAAAACAATAATAATAATAAAAAAAACTAAGGCAATCAGGTGGGTGTGCGCGTGAAAGAGAAAACAAATTAATTAAAAATAATCCAGTGTGGTGAGTTCACGTGAGAGAAGATCAAGACATTAAATGATTTGTCAAAACAAATCCACTAATGCATCATGCACACACAACACGCACGAGCTCACATGAACAACGAAACACTAGATAATTGATGACTCGCTTTTTGTGTCGTTACCAAATTGCGAATTACCAAAAGAATGTTTATAAATTGAATCTTTACGCAAAATATTTTGAGTTTTGCAAATGAGTATTGTGGTAAGCTTAGAATTCGTTCCACAGGGAATTAGAGAAATATGTTGATTTAATTAGCTAATCTAGAAACAATAAAATAAAGCATAAATGATGAATGAGTATATGGTTTGTCAAACCATCAAACAAACATACAAAATTAACCTAACTAAAAATATGGTGATATGAAAAATAGAAGACTCACAATCTTGATAAGAAAAATGGATAAAATCAATTAATAAGATAGCTAGGAAATAGATTGATTAACAATTGAATGTGGGTAAGCTAACTAGCTACTTTAATGTACCAATCTCATTATGTTAACCACTTAGAGGCTTAGATTAGTGGGGTTGATATACCCACCACTAATCTATCCTATCCAATGGGTTCTTAATCACATAAGGATTGTCAATCCACATATGAATATATAACAAATTACTCCACTCAAGATGGCAATTAACAAGTGATATACAAGTCAATTATAATGAATGGAATCTAATTAATTTGAATGAATAGAACACATAAGAGATTCATTACAAGCTTAAGCTAAACCCACAACCAATTGATCCTCAAATCTATCCCCTAGATTAGGGGTTTAGTTACACATATTAGCAATAAATGAAAAGAAGTAAATAGTAAGGAAATAACCCTTGGGTGACCTTCTTTAAGCTTGATCCTTCTTCTCCTCTATGCTCCTAAATGCAATGAATGGAAGATGAAGATATGTCTAGAATTGTGGGTGTTTTGGTGGAAAGTGACTAAGGAAATTGGGTGGAGAAATGGTGGGGATAGGAATGATTGAGGGAAGGAATCAAGATTTGGTGTGAGTTTTTGGGTGGAAGAGATTAGTTCAAGGATAGAAAATGGAGGAATTTGAGAGATGATTCATGGAGGAAGAGGAGATTGGTAGGAGAGAATGGGATTGAATGGCTTGGTAAGGCTTTTGAAAAGAGGGATGAATTTATAGTATTTTTGAATTAGGTCACGGATGGCTAATTACCAAAACACCCCCTCTATTTGTCAAATTACCATTTTAGCCCCTCTAGGGGGCCTTTCTGTAATTAACCAGCCAATTTCAGCCAATCAGCGTTAAACACAGGGGAGGTCGCGGTTTGGCACAAATGGCGACCTTGGGGATGCAAATGGCGACCTCATCAGGTGTGGGAATCAACTCCCTGTCGCCATGGCGACCTCGAAAAGCCAAATGGCGACCTAGGGGCAAAATGGGGAGAAAAAGGGAGAAAATTGGAGTGGCTGGATTCCGACTGATTTGGACATCGGAAAGGTTACGAGTAGGCTACCGGTCGGTTAGGGATTAATTTCGGTCGAAAACCGACCCGAAAAAAGGCCGGAAAATGGTCGGAACGAAGAGAGCAAAACGGCGGCGTTTTGGACATGCAGCTCACGCGTGCAGCTGAAGGAAGAAGATGATGAACAGTGGGCTTGGGGGGTCTTTAGCAGTTAGGTGGGGTGCGTTTGGGCTGCTGTCACTTTGCAATAAAAAGGGTGTATTTAGAACAGGGCTGGGGTGCGTTTAGAAGTGAGACATGAGCCCACTCGTGAAACGCACCATTTCACTAATTGTACAGCTGGGGCGCGCACTTGGGCTGGAGAAACTGGGCCACCGTTTGGGCTTGGAGTTTGGGTCACACATCAGGCCCAAAATAGGTCTGCTCCTCTTAAACGAAACGGCAGCGTTTTGAGTATGGGCCTCTATGTTGAGGCGTGAATAGCAGTGGCTTGGGGTGTGATCAGAAGCCCAAACTCTTCTTTAAATCAAAACGCACAGCTTTGGCAATTTACGCAATGCTCCCCTGATCTCTTCTAGTATTGCGATAAATGCATTATTCCCTTCAAAAATTACTCTTTTGCCCCTATTTCACCAAAATTACTCCAATGCCCCTGAACTCTATAAATTCCTGAAAAACACTTAATTACACAATTAAATCACGGGATAATCCCCGAGAATCAAGCAAAAAGAGAAGGCAGTGAGGGCTAAAATCATACCAATTTTGGTTCGATCAATAATTTAGCAAACAAAATTTCAAAAAAAAAGCAGATCAGGTGCCGTGTGTGTGCCGTTGGTCAAACATGGATAGAGAGAGTCAGTGCCTGTGGTGGGCTGCATGCCCTTCACACGACACCTCTCTCTTTTGGTGTGGCTTTCATACCACACCAAGCCGGTTTCTATTCTAAAAATTCTTCTATCCAGTTTTTGATCTCGGAACTCGGAATTCAATTCCGTCTTCGGAATATGGATCCGATATCAATCATAAATATGGAAAATTACATAACTTTCCACTCTAAGCTCGGAGTTGAATTTAAGTTTCCGATAAAAACACGGAATGTCCCAAATGTCTTGAAAATCATCTGAAACATATAGACAAGTCTTCGAATCACTCGGAACTCATCTAGGGACAAATCCACACATCGTTGGACTCGTAAAAATACGAAAAATCTCAAAAACATATTTCTATAAAACACAATGAGATTTTACCAACCATACCAAAACAAACACAAATACTAAAACGCATGAGTTATGTCTGTATGCACTCTAAATCTCTTCAATTAAGAGTCAAGGTCAAGAAGCTACCTTCATTGAAGTTCTTGAGATCCACAATGAGGTCCTTAAGCATTTGAGTAGAATTTCTTCAATTCTAAACCACCCTTACAAGATTAAACCCCATTGTGATTTTGTCACTGAAATTAGCCATTTAAAAAGTGAGGCACTTACAGAAGTACTAACAATTTTTGCTTGTATATATAAAAGAGCCTTAAGATTTCAAAAGGGTAAGTTTTCATTTGCACAACTGCTATATTTCCCTATGTGTCCTTTTCTAATTCAGGTGTGATCAATTGTCTGATAAGTATTATAGTTTATAATACTAATAATAATAATAAAAGAATGTTGAAGCGGTGCCACTTGCCGTAAAAGGAAGGCAGATAACATTAGTTTGGTTGATGTGGCAAGCAAACAATTAAAAAAAAAGAAGATAGAATAAAGAGACATAGAAAAGAGACTTGGCTAGATCAAAATAAAAAACAGAGGATGAGAGAAAGATTAGAGTAAAGAAAAAAAAAATGAAAAGAGAAGCTGATCAGGAATGCATCTTCATCTTAAAGATTAACTTCCTAGAAAATTTCTCAAAATTTCAATGCAATATAAACAAGAGAAAAAAATTGCAAGAATCTCAGACGTTTCCTCAAATATGGACTAAAACAACCACTATTGAACCAGACCTCTCACTAATTCTGTTAAGGAAATGGAATTATATGTAATTTCCTCCCTCTTAGGATAAATAGAAGGAGTGAGTGAATTGATTGACAATGAACTATAGTATTACTTTATGATACCTAAGCCCTACAATTAAATCCTCCATCCTTTGCTTTCAATGTAGCAACAAACTCATGAATTTTGACATGATTGTTTTACTTTGATGCACTGGAGATGGTTTTTCCTGATAGAGCTTATGCATTTTTTTCACAGACCCACAAGGCTACGAAAGAAAACATGCCTTTGTTAGATAAGGTATCTCTTTATTCACATATTTATGGACTGGTAGTGATTTATGATGTTGATTTTGTCTCTGCTTATGTTCCTGTATATGTAGATATTAGCAGAGAGGGCGACACTATATGACTACGAGCTTATTGTTGGGGACAACGGGATAATTGCAATTGGTAAATATGCTGGTAGAGCAGGAATGATTGGCATCTTACATGGATTGAGACAGCGTATGCTTCAATACCTTCATCCTGTGTCTATTTTTTAATCATACTTGCATTTTCTTTTTTATGGATGTAGTAATTAAATTTACAAAATTAGAGTTTTCAGTGAGCTGACCAAATTGGCCCATCATGGTCAAATTTTCTATCTTAATTATAGGAAAACGATATTTAATCTATATTTTTGCTCCTCATCTATTCAATTACAAAGCTTGAGATAGTGTTTATACCTAAATCTACCATTTAAAGTTATTTAGTTATGTCAAAGTATTAACTCCCATTCCTATAGATAGTTAGGATTGTGTTGGCAGTCAGCTGCTCCCTATGAAGATTCTGCCAATTTGATTTTCACCTTTATATGTATGAATAATTTCAGGCTATTTAAGTATTGGATATTCGACGCCTTTCCTCTTGCTGGGTCAATCGTACATGTATGCTTCCTTGGTTGCTGCTAAGGCTGATTACTGTGGGTGAAGAGATTCACCAACATGGGGAGTTATATATATATATATAGAGAGAGAGAGAGAGAGAATATGAGATTGGAAAAGAAATAAGGTGCAGTTAGTTCGATATGCTGAAAACAGGTACATTTAATGTTGCATATTTTTGTTTGTAAATACTTCTAAAGTTTAGGTAGTAATGTTGAACTCCAAATTCAAATGCAACATTAGGAGTAGTAACAATTTTTTATTGTAAATATGTTGTAAATAAGTTTTGTATTTATATATATAAAAAATGTATGTATATATATTATATTTAAGGTTCAATACTACAAATGCACATGCCCCTCCTAGAAATTCATGGTGTGATGAATTGCCCAATTTCCCTCCATATCCTTTTTTCTTTTTTCCCCTTCTCTTTATTTCTCAGATGTGAATCTCTCTCTCTCCTATGACTCGAATTCTACTTTTTTTATCTGACACTCTTTCTCATCTTCTGTGTCCTTCTCCAATTTATCCCACACAACATCAGGTTTGGTTTTTCAACAAGAACAAGAGAGCTAAAAGTAGCATGGACCAGCCACTAGTGGATGTTTGGCTGTGCGAACTCAGCCTCCTCTCCACCCGGAATTTAACACTTTGGCGATGCATATCCCAAGTCATATTCCTGTTCCTATCCCTTTTTTTGCTTAAAAGAAAAGATTGCTTATATATATATATTAGAGATCGAGTAAAATTATATGTTTATTTGCTGTTGATCAATGATTATGTGATGATATATGATATATTTGTGTTGTTTTTAGTGGAATTAGTTGGTGTAAATTTGTATACTGTGTAAATTAGATAGAGCAAAGTTTATTTTTAATCGAACAAAATTTGTTGTGATCATTGTTATTGTCAATCAAGCAATATATTTACTGATTTACCCGCGAAGCTTAAAAACCCAGAAAGGCTTTAAAGTAATCATCTTTTTTCGGCATGGATGCATTTTGGTGTTGGCTAATATGTGTTGGATTTTAGATTGCTTTTTAAAAAAAAAAATATTTTTTGAGTGTGGTGGTTATTACTTCCTTTTTGTATGAATCGGTGTGTTTGTAATACGTGGTGAATGAATTAAATTAACAATTCTTTGGTGATTACATCTTTGTATGAAGCTTTTACTTATATTGTTCTTGTTCATATCCCTTTTTTTCTTAAATAGAAAATATTTTTTTTAAAGATCAAATGCGTTTATATGTTTATTTGTTGTTGATTGATGATTATGTGATGATATATGATATATCAGTGTTGTTTTAGTGGAATTAGTTGGTGTAGATTTGTATACCGGAGCAAAGTGTTTTTTATCGAATAAAATTTGCTGTAATTTTTTTTTTTGAAACGATAATTATATTAAAAGCCACTAAAAGGGCACAAAGGAAGCACAAGAGAGCACTAACAGGACACAGCCAAAACAGAGGCAAAATGACAGACCTTGCCAACAAACAAAAGGAAGACAACAGCCAACAGAAAAAACAGCAGAACAAAAAACAGGGAAAGAAACCAGGAAAAAGCAACACAACAACCAGCAACAGACCCCCTAAAACCCCGCCAAAACACAGCACCACCGAGCAGCCAAGACAAAACTTCAGCTAACCTCACTCCATTCTGTAAGGATTCCCATTTGTTGATTGGCTTGTTTCGTGGACAAACCACATGTTGGGGTTGTTGTAAGGGTAGCTTAGGAATTGGTGAACATCCAATGGCCCTCTCAAGACCTCAAGTGAAGAAGCACCAAAGGTATATTTTAGTGCTTACATGCTTTGAAGAGATCATAGTTGCACACACACACAACTCTTGCATAAATCTTATTCTTGTATGTTGTGTGTTTTATATGAGTGCTTGCATGTTCTTGAACATCTCTTCTAGCATGTTTTATTTGATTGCATCTAGGTCATTAAAATGCCATAACATGTTTAGGCATTAGGATGCAAAGTCATGAATTGTATTCATGCTTATTTGAATTGATT
Source organism: Acer campestre (assembly GCA_954870605.1). NCBI lineage: Eukaryota > Viridiplantae > Streptophyta > Magnoliopsida > Sapindales > Sapindaceae > Acer > Acer campestre. The sequence goes on along the minus strand of OX940810.1, from coordinate 520,464 downwards.
GCATCTTGTTATATGATAATGCCATGACATGATAGGCATTAGGATGCATTCAATCCCACACATGCACTTCATGTTTGATTAGCTTTTAGTGTGGTGTAATTCGTTTCCCGAAGGATGTTCGGAAACGTCCGCGCGTGCATGTTGGTGTGCATGGTTTAGCGCGATGATCGCCGGTGGAGTTGCCATTGGCTTCTCCTTTGGATTCACCATATTTGGTGAACGGCAGTTGAGATCGGCGGCCTGGCCGCCGAATCGAAACCGCCGATCAAGACCTGGTTGATAAATGTCTTGGGTCCAAAACGGCGGTTAGATCGGCGGTTATGTAACCGCCGAATGAAAGCGCCGAATGAAATCCAGGCTCTCGGGTTTCAATTCGGCGGTTTTGTTCTGCGGCCCCGACCGCAGAATGAAACCTCCGATCGTGCGTTTTCAGGGGCAAAAATGACTTTTCACCTGTCCTGTTTTTGGTCTCTATAAATACATCCTTATCTCTGGTTCCCAACACCAAGTCTTTGATCCTAAGAACCTTAGAGAGATATTTAGAGAGACTTGAGAGGAAAAACTTAAAGATCACATCTTTATTCCTCTCAACCCATTTCCACATGTATAAATCATCATCTAAGCATCATCTAGGATCATCTAGTGTTTGCTAATGCATGGGTCTTCTTCAACACACATGGTATGATTTGTTGAACACTAATCTTATCTAATTTTAGTGTTTTTACTTATCAATTTTATCTCTTTTATTACTTGTATGTTCTTGAGTAATTTCTACATACATGATTGAGATTATGTGTTGATTGGGTTTATATTTTACATAGCTTTATTGATTAGGTTATTATTTCCTAAAAGCTATGCCATAAACATTTATGTGCATCAAAGATCATCTAAGCATTTTCTAGCATAGTTAGTTTGCTTAGTTGCATGGGTTTTGGTCATCACACTTCCCTTGGTATGTTCTTCACTTTTATCATTGATATTTAGTGTTGTATTTATCAAGGTATCTCTTTTATTATTTGAATGATCTTAGATTAATATCTTATATTCAAAATAGAGATTGTTTGTGATGACATGATTGAATGTTTGTGGGTTATTTTTTATAGCAACATCTAGGTTATTTAATCTATGATTTGCTAAGCTATTTGACATGTCATTTAGCCATTGATATCTAGGGTTGCATTTATTGCCATCTAATCATCCTAGATAAGCATATAGAGTTGCCTAGCTCTCATTGCATTTGTTGAGTATTTATATATATTCACATAGGTTGTGATCTCTTCATTGAGAAGTAAGTCTTGCGTGTAGCATCCGGGATTAGGTTGCTTAGATCGCAAGCAATTGAAGTCTTGTGTGATAGACCGGGATTAGGTCGTACACCGGGATTAGGTGGTCACATGAGCAAATTGGACTAGGTTCACTTATACCGGGATTAGGTAGGTGTATGTGATTATTGATCGGGATTAGATCATTCAACCGGGATTAGGTTGTAATCATTTCACATTTAGTGGATTCGAGGTTCGAGTGTGGCGCACTATAATAGCCCGTGGTTTTTCCCTGTTAAGGGTTTCCACGTAAAAATCAAGTGTCTTTTATATTTCCGCACCTTATTACACTTGATTATTGTTTTGTGAATTGAGTTATATTTGTAATATTGACTAATCCGAAAATTTGGTAATAACGGATTAACAACCCTTTCACACACCCACTATGTCGTTTTTAAAAGACACCCACGCGTATAATGGTAAAATTCGTGTACATTTTCACATTCCACAAAATCCCCACACAGCCTCGTCCATTTTTTCTCTAGATTATCAGCAAAGCCATTGGAAACTCTTGAACGAAAAGAGATACAGCACCCAGAATTTTCTAAAAAACTCCTAATATCATAAATTACATTTACGAGACTTAGGTTGCCAATCCCCTTGCTTTGAATCCAAGAAATCGCAATTTTTGAATCACTAATGATCTCCACATGACGCCCGAACAGCAGACTGTTAGAAGAAACAAGTTCGCAAGCTTTTTGAATAGCGATAACCTCCGCAATATTATAATCTCTCAAGCCAATACTCATCGAAAAAATGCAAAGAACTTTGCCATTCACATCCCTCAAAACTCCCCCAATACCAGCCTGGCCTAGATTCCCAAGGGCTGAACCATCCACGTTGAAAGAGAGCCCAGAACCAGTCGGAACTAACCACTCTTCCACCTTCCGAGGCTTTGAAGATATTGGTTCGACACACCACTCCTTAATGTTCAAAAGGATTATCATCAAAGGGTCCAAAGATCCCTTACCGTGGTGTTTAAACCACCAAGCCAATCTAAACTTCACCCTGTCCGAAGCTTGCGACACATTGACCTCTTTTCCCCCAAAAACCGCTTGATTTCTAACGTCCCATATAGTCCAAGCCACTGCATAGAACAGCAAATCCCACGCCCTGGAACTCTTCAGAGAAGGAACTAAAATATCTCAACCGTCCCACCATTCCTTAATGTAGGAACCCAGGTTTACAGATTGCGCAACGGAAAGGTTTTTAAAAATTTTATGCAATCATCAAGTAAACCTATTTGTAAAATAATAATCGAAAACAATAAAGAAGGTGAAATGATTTCATACATACGTAGGAGACTCCTTCACTTTAATACGATCTGCTCCTGATTTGAACCACTTGATCTTCCTCGCTATCTCCCGGAACTGACAATGGTGTGTGGGCGCGTCACGGTATTCAGGAAACTGTATGGAGGTAGAAGAAATAGCACAAAACAACTTTTGCTTTGTGTATGGAGAATTCGGTCAACCTAGGATGAAATAAAATCGAAAAAAAAAAAAAAAAAAAAAAATTTCTTTGGCCACACACTACTAGAAAAACCATTAAAAATGACAGTTTTAGAAAACTGTCATCAATTATAAGTTTTTTTTTTCTTGACAGTTTTTTTTCTTGACAGTTAAAAACTGTCGAGAAATGTCAAGTTTTTTTTTTTGTTGACAGTTTTTATTCTTGACAATTTTTAACTGTCAAGAAATGTTTATAATTTTTTTTAAAAAATCATTATTTAATATTTAATAATAATATTTAATTAAATAACATTTTTTATTATATATATATTATTATATATATTATATATTATTATGGATATTATATAATATTATATTATATAAATATATTTATATATTATATATTATGTATTATTATATTAAATAATATATATTATATATTTATTTTATATAAATATATTATTATATATTATATAAAATAATATATTATTATTATTATTATATATTATGTATTATATATATATTTATATTTATATATTTATATATATTATTATATGTATTATATATTATATATTATATCATTATATAATTGATTAAATTTATACAAAATAATTGATTAATAAATATTACTAGACAAGTTCATGAATTTGTTATTCTTCTAATTATTGGTAAAGTATTGATTTATTATTTCTAAATAAATAAAAGTTATAAAGTAAAGAAAAATACTAAAGATAAAATAAAATGAATCACAATAATAGATGGACTATTTTAATACAATAAATTAAAATTTGAGATTTTATGGTTTATTGATGTGATGTGTTCGATATATCAAACTAAAACTATTAGAAATAATAAAATTTCAAAATAATAATAGATTATTTAATATAAAATAAAATTGAATTAAGTAACCATGAATTTATATTATATTATATTATATTATGTTATATTATATTATAATTTTTTATTTATCTTAAATAATTTTTTAAAACTTTTACCTCTTATTTTCAACACCAAACAAAATCCCAATATGAATTTATTTTACAGTAAGGCAAACCGATATTTGATAAGTAAAATTTTAAATTTAATAAATTTACTTTTAAATCATTTACTTTTAAAAAATTCAAAAAAAAATAATTTTAAAAAAATTGTTTATTTATTTTTGCACCCTCTTGTTTCATACTAAGAGACACGTTAATAATCAAATTACCCATATAAATTAGTAATTTGAGTCTTGCATTTGTTCATTAAATTGTAAGATACAAGTTGAGAAATATCTCTCATGTAGTGATAGTTGTATTCCAAATCATGCTTATTATTACAACTATGTCACTAGTCTCCTATAGGTCATGTTTGGTTGGATGGAATAGAAAGAAAGTCATTCTATTCGATTGGTTTGTTAAAATGCAATGAAATTGTGATTCCATTGGAATTGAGATTCTACCATTTTGGTGGAATGAGCATTCTATCCAAAAACTAATGGAAAGCCATTCCATTCCAAACATTATATTATCATATTTATTATATTATTATATATATTATATATATTATTACATATATTAATATATTAATATATATATTATATGTATTATATATATATATTATATATTAATATATTAAATCATATATATCCATAATATATCATGTTATTATACATTCATAATTAGGGGTATTTTGGTCAAAATATAGTTAACTCCATTTCATTCCGTTGTTAACCAAACAAAATAATACTGATTCATAGACTAATTCTAAAGTTCCAACTAAACAAAAAACTTAGCCTTCCTTTCCTTTTCATTCACATTCTCATTCTCATTCTCATTCCGATTACCATTCCAACATATAACCAAACATGACCATAGAGTATTAACCAATAACTCGACTATATATGTTTTAAAAAATATAATTTTATTAAAATTTTTAATAAATATTTTTTAATATATGTCTACCGTAGAAATTAGAATTTTGATTAGTTGAATAAAGTTAAATTTATATATATTTGTAACAACTCATATAGGTTATATATAAATATTGTTCAATTGTTAACACATCAAGTGTTGTAGTCAAGTGGTAAAGACTTACATCATTGGCTTGGGGGTTTCAGGTTCAATTCTCACTAATGACAATTAATTGTCATTATTTTCAGAAGTGGCCGGGCTGCGGGCTGTGGGCTGTGGGCTGTGGGCGGTGGTCAACGGTCGGCGCCGGCGGTGGACGGTGGTGGGTGGTGGTCGACGGTCAGCGTGTGTGGTGGTCGACCGACGGTGATGGTCCGGTGGCGGGTGGCGGACGACGCCGGCTGCTGGGGCCGGCCGGTGGCAGCGACGGCGATGGCCTGCTGGTGGTGGGAGGTGAGCTGGCGGGAGCAGGTATATAAATATAAAAAAATATAATTTAATTAAATATTAATAGTTTTTAGTTAAATTCCTTTTTCTTTTTCTTTTTCCCACACACATCTACACCACCCAAGCCTCACACCCGTAAACACACATCAGTAACAGAAACCTTTCCTGCCAGTCGTACACGCACCCACGCGCCACCACCCACGCGCCGCCGCCGCCGCCGGTGCGTGGTCGTCACCGCCGGCATCAACAGATTCAGACGAGGCCAGCCGTGACTTTTCCCTTCATCGCCGACGTCCAGTTCTGCCTCGATCAAAGCAGATCTGCGTTCAAAGTTGCTGCTCGCTGCCGTTCACCTTCGCCGCCGATTGCCGGCGCGTGGACCCTCACCGCCGGCCCCAAACGATTCGCCGGCGTCCTCTTCTTCTAGTCGTGGATCCCGTTTCCGGTCGCCAGGTGTCTACGTGCTTGTTTTTTGATTAGGGACGTCGTGGCAATTTCTGTGAGTTGGAGGACCTGGTGGATATTTTTCTGGGCTGTTTTGTGGTTTCTGCATTCTGCTGGGCTTTTCGCTAATTAACCATAATTCAGGGGTGTTTTCGTAATTGTGCAATCTATAGGGACTTTTCAGCAATTTTTCCGCACCAACAAATTTCAGTTCATCAACGGTTAGCTTACTTCGGAGGAGAGGTTGGTTAGTTTGATATCGAATTTCATTGGTTTTTTGTTAAATTTGCAGGCTTTTCTTATTTATTTGCATCAGATCCAGTCTTTTTATTTTTTATTTTTTATTTTTATTCAAATTTTATTTTTTATTTTTGTTTTTGTTTTAGTTGTTTTTTTATTAGACAGTTGCATTTTCATAAAACACAAACACTTTCATAAAACACAAAAACACAACAAAAAAAAAAAAAAAAAAAAAACCCTAGTTTTAGTTTTAGCCGTTTATTTGATTTGGGTATTTGGTTGTGGACGTACATGTCTAGGAAAGTTCTATCAAAGGAGGCTGGTATTTAAGTGTGTCCGTTGTGACCCTCCACCCTTTCCTGGGAACTTAACTGGTGTATTGTTCGCAATTGCGTACACTGTCCTATAAACAAACCCTTTAGAGTCATAGGTGGTTTACTGTGCACATCCGGCTACTTTATTTTTATTATTACTATTTTCACATTAATAATTCACATAATGGTTACCAAACAAGACTTTGAACAATCCACCCAAACTCTAAATGACAAAATCGTGGCAGTCCAAACTAACCTTGGGAAGCAAATACTTGACCTTACAACTGAAATGCGTGAAACTTTTTCCCGAATTGAGTCCCGGTTCACTGATTTTAACACTCACCATTCTCCTAGGGATAGAGGTAAACAACATATGGAAGAACATGTTACTGGGTCTATCATGGGTCAAGGTACACCCGTCCTAGGTCATAGACATCCTAGTTCATCCAATATAGGTCTTCGAGCTTCGGCTTCTAGGGTCCTCCATTTCAATAGGAATAGTCAACCCTTTCGACCTGAGTCTGATGATGAGCCTGATGATTATAGACCACCTAGGCATGCCTTTAGAGGTCTACCTGCTGAGGACCAGGACGTTAGGCGTCCACCTAATCTTCTTCCTCGCCGGAATGTTGACCCCTATAGGAACCCCTATGATGACCGTAGAGATTTCCATAGACGGTCTTCTGATGACCATTTTGATCCCACTAGAAGGGTTAAAGTAGATGCCCCGGAATTTGATGGTAGGTTAGATGCTAATGTCTTCCTAGATTGGCTGGCTGCCATGGATGACTACTTTGAGTGGTATCCTATGAGTGACGAACAGAAAATTCATTTTGCCAAACTTAAGCTTGTCGGCTCTGCTAAGAAATATTGGCGGAACATCCAAATGCAGTTTGAGAGTCTAGGTCAGGATCCTGTCACCCTTTGGTCTGAGATGAAAATCAGGTTGACAGAGAAATACTTGCCCACCTATTATCGTAGTGCGTTACTAGACCAGTATCTTAACATTAAACAATCTTCGTCTAGTGTCACTGACTACATGTCTGTTTTTGATGACTTGTTGATAAGGTGTAATATCAAGGAAGAACCCGATGTCACTGTAGCTAGGTTCCTAAATGGCCTTAAGTTCGAAGTCAAACGTGTGGTTAGCATACATAATCCTGACACTTTAGAAGATGCCTACTCTAAAGCTTTAGAGGCTGAGAAATACCTTCGTCCTTACCCCTCTAGGCGGCCACCGGGTGACTTTCGCCAAACTAATCCTACCCCACCTGAGGGTTCCCAACCTTTTAACTATAGGGGGGTCAATGCTTCGACCCCACATGCTCCTTTTGACTCTCGACCTTCTATACCAAGAGATAGGCCCGGTCTTCCTTCATCAGTGTGTCCTCATAACCCTAATATTGAGTGCCACCATTGTCATGCTAAGGGCCATATCGCTTCTCGATGCCCGCAGCGTACTTTAATCCTAGGTCAAGAGTATGATGACTATTATCCTCCTGACCCTACGGATGAGGTCGTAGAGCCTTTAGAGGATATTCATGATTTAGATCTTGAGGCCGATCTAGATGCTAGAGAGTTTGAGGGACAGTTGCATATGATGAGATGTATATTCTCTACACCGGTCAGTGCTGATACTTGGAAACGAACGAATGTATTCCATACATTCATTCAATGCAAAGGTAAAAGTTGTAAGTTAGTGATAGATGGGGGTAGCACAATGAATATTGTTTCTAATGCTGCGGTCACGAGGTTTCAACTCAATCCAGAACCTCATCCACACCCATTTCGAGTTGCTTGGGTAGATAAGACTTCTTTGCCCATTACTCATAGATTTCTTGTTCCCCTATCTTTAGGCTCTTATTCAGAGACCATTTACTGTGACATCCTTCCTATGGAGGTTGCTCACATCCTCTTAGGACGTCCTTGGTTATATGACCTTGACGTCAAGAGTTTTGGTCGGGCGAACACCCATGTGTTTGCCCATCAAGGCAAGACCATTACCTTACAGCCTGCTAAACCTAAGGATAGCATTCCAACACACCCACCAACATCGGTTGTAGACAAACCTTCACCGTCTGTGTCCCCTAAACACAACCTTCATATCTTAAGTCCTAGAGAATTTGTGCGACACAGCTAGCAGGTTGGGATTGTGTACGCCCTAGTGATGTGAGAGAGACCCCTTGACACCCCTACCTTAGGGTTTGAACCAACCCCGCAGTCCAACAGTTACTAGACGAATTCGTCGATGTGACTCCTCTGGACTTGCCCAATAAGTTACCACCTATGCGGGATATCCAACATGCCATTGACCTGGTCCCAGGTTCCCAACTTCCTAACCTTCCGCATTATCGCATGAACCCTACTGAACGAGCTGAGTTGAGCAAACAGATAGAAGATCTTTTAGAGAAAGGATTTGTCCGTCATAGTCTTAGCCCTTGCGCTGTTCCTGTCCTACTTACTCCAAAGAAGGACGGATCTTGGCGAATGTGTGTTGATAGTCGAGCCATTAATAAGATTACGATCAAGTATAGGTTTCCCATTCCTAGACTCGAGGACATGTTAGATGAGTTAGTTGGTTCTCAATGGTTTTCTAAGATATATCTACGTAGTGGGTATAACCAAATCAGAATTAGGTCTGGCGATGAGTGGAAAACCGCTTTCAAATCCCCTGATGGTTTGTATGAGTGGTTAGTTATGCCCTTTGGAATGTCCAATGCCCATAGTACATTCATGAGAATGATGACACATATGCTTCGCCCCTACATTGGTAAGTTTCTCGTTGTTTACTTTGATGACATCCTTATCTATAGTAAGACCGAGAAAGAACATCTAGCTCACCTTCGGCAGGTTTTTCTCACACTTAGGGCAGAGAAATTGTATGTGAACCTTAAGAAGTGCTCATTCTTGCAATGTCAGGTCCTTTTCCTAGGATTCATTGTCTCGGCTGTAGGTATCATTGCAGATCCTGCTAAGGTTAGTGCTATTCGAGAATGGCCTACACCTAAGACCTTAACTGAGGTCCGTAGCTTCCATGCTCTGGCATCATTTTATAGGAGGTTCATTATGCACTTTAGCACCATCATGGCGCCAATCTCAAATTGTCTAAAACTAGGAGAGTTCCACTGGGACTCAGCAGCTAATAAAGCATTTCTTGAGATTAAGCAGAAAATGACTGAGGCACCTGTTTTGCGCCACCCCAATTTTTCCAAAGCCTTTGAGATTTCTTGTGATGCATCTGGCGTAGGAATTGGGGGGGTCCTTAGTCAGGAGGGACATCCCGTGGCATTGTTGACAGTTATGAAAACTGTCATAAAAACCATTGTTGACAGTTTTTAACTGTCAACGAACATGGTATTTTCTTGTAGTGGCACCACTTTCTTTTTCTTCTTTTGGTGTTGTTTGTTGTTTGTATGTCTCAGGTACCACAATTCAATCAATATTTAAAATAACATATATCATATATATATATATATATATATATATTTTAAACTTAAACTAATTAATAAAATCTTTTTAGATATCGAATATCTTTTAAAGATATTAATTAATTTATTTGATTTAATTTGAATTCAAAACTCTTTTAAATTCAAATTTAAATATTTAATTAAATGAAAATAAAATAATCAAATTATCTTTTCTTCATTCAAAATTAAATATCAATCAACACCCTCCATCTAATGATTAATTACACAATTAAATAATCTAATTATTTAATTAACATAATCATTAATATTCATTAATTGAATAATCACATTATTCAATTAATTCTCGAATAGACACGTATCACTTTTGTAACACAATTAATTGGACAATCCAATTAATTAACCGTGACCCTTGTTACCTAAATCGATCGGGCTAGCAAGGGGACCTAATTGACCCACAGTATTTTGAGATCCAATAATCCTTAGAAATAATTAATTAAACTCTTTAATTAATATTTCATGATTATTAACTTTGGTGTTATTCCACTAAAAACCCGAAGTTGCACTCTCTCAACTGTAGACGTTTTTACACAAACCAATAACTCTTGGTGTCTGTTGATATAGCTATTACATATAGTATGATCTTCCACAAGTAGTTCATAATTAGAGCTGGGTCATAATGTTGGTTATACCCTTCTAATTATATCTTTCCATTAAGTACCATTGATTCTCTAATGATCAATAAATCCTATATACGTAATTAGGAGAGTGCTTATATTGTTCAAGCCCCGAATCAACCCTTAAGGGAACTACTATCTACTTCTCACAAGATGGAGTGGATTCCACTATTGTGTGCAGACCTTCCCAGCCACAAGCCAAACCGCGATCCCAACATACAGAGCATATTGATCTGGAATGTAACTCCGACCTCACCCATGGTATATCAAAGACCACGATCTAACCTGAAGGAGTCGATAAGACACTCAGGATTAAGATCACCTACATATAGCCATCATTTGTTGATATATATGAATCTCATCATGTAACGGATTTTAGTGAGAGATTCATATAGATCATGGCCTAGTCCTATATGATCACATCATACAAGGTGCCTCCATTCTCATATCTCCATATGAATGATCTAGGATAAGATCACCGTACATTACGGAACGGACCGCACCTGTATATTAGCCACAAATAAAGTATCAAACTCTATTTGCTATCTACAGACTCTTTAGATTGCTCATCTCAAACTAAATACCTCTGTATATGACACTCATATAATCAGATAGAGATTACATCCAGCAATCTTGGATGTTAAGTACGCATGATATAAATAAATGTATGAGACAATTTGAATGAATAAACTACTTCTTTTATTTCTTGTTCAATTCACATTTACAAACTACAAGCTTTAGGGCAAAAACCCCAACAATCTCCCACTTGCACTAAAGCATGTGAGGCATGTCTTGTAAACCTAGACCCTCTAGTTGACCTTTAAACACTTTAGCTGTTAAGGTTTTCGTAAATGGATCAGCAATCCGTACATCCTAACGGGATCAAATCCTGTCATGAACACACTAGCATATGGTTTCTCGTTCTCCGAAGATACTTGAGAACAGTCTTGACAGCAACCCAATGATCCAATCCTGAGTTGGACTGGTATCTGCTGGCTACTCCTAATGCGAAGCAGATGTCTGGTCTCGTGCATAACATATCATACATGAGACTACCTACTGCTGACGCATAGAGAACACGTCTCATATCCTCAACTTCTTGAGGTGTCTTAGGACATTGTTCCTTAGACAAGTGAACTCCATATCTGGAAGGTAAATTACCTTTCCTGGAGTTCTACATCGAAAATCGATCAAGAATCTTGTCGATATATGATGCCTGAGACAGTGCTATAAATTTGTTCTTACGATCCCTTATAAGTTGGATCCCTAGAACATAACTCGCCTCTCCCAAATCTTTCATTTGGAATTGGCTGGCCAGCCAGCCCTTTACATCAGACAATACTCCCACATCATTCCCAATGAGTAGGATGTCATCTATGTATAGGACCAAGAAAACTACTTTCTTGTCAATGATGCGTTTGTAGACACAAGGCTCATCAATGTTTTGCTCAAAGCCATAGGTTTTGATCACATCATCAAACCTTATGTTCCAAGATCTAGATGTTTGCTTAAGTCCATAAATGGATCTTTGCAACTTGCAAACTTTTTACTCTTGATCTAGAGACATGAATCCCTCTGGTTGCATCATGTATATGCTCTCATCAAGATTGCCATTCAAGAATATAGTCTTAACATCCATTTGCCAAATTTCATAATCAAAATAGGCAGCAATGGATAAGAGAATCCGAATAGACTTAAACATGGCTACTGGCGAGAAGGTCTCTTCATAATCGACCCCTTTCTTTTGGGTATAACTCTTGGCCACTAGCCTTGCCTTGAAGGTCTCTACCTTCCCGTTTACTCATCTCTTTCTTTTGTAGATCCACTTACACCCTATGGGTTTCACCCCATCCGGTAAGTCTACAAGTTCCTAGACTGAGTTAGAGTACATGGACTCCATCTCGAGATTCATTGCTTTAAGCCATTCCTCTTTATCAGGATCTTCCATTGCATTTTTAAATGACAATGGATTAACCACACTATCAGCAGAAACAATATCTTGTCCCTCACTTACACCCAAATAGCGTTCAGGCTATCTCACAACCCTCTCACTACGTTTAGGTGGTAGTGTATCCTGACTAGGAATCATCTGACTCTCAGATGTTAATGGATCAACAACTCTTGTTGACTGAAAAACTGGTCTCACTAGGCTCAAACTCACTCAATACAATTTTAGAACAAGGCTTATGATCACTAATATAGTTATCCTCAAGAAACGTTGCATTTGTCGATACAAACATTTTGTTATCTTCAAGAATATAGAAGTATCCACCTCTGGTCTCCTTGGAGTATCCTACAAACAAGCAGACCACAGACTTTGGTTCTAGTTTTCCACTTTTGTTCTTCAGCACGTGTGCTGGACACCCTCATACACATAAATGTCGCAAACTAACTTTACGACCATTCCACAACTCTAGAAGAGTCTTAGGAATAGATTTGGATGGCACTACATTCGAAATGTATGCCGTTCTTTGTAACGCATATCCCCAAAAGGAATTTGGTAACGATGAGAAACTAATCATAGATCTCACCATTTCCATTAGGGTTTTATTTCTCCTCTCTACGACACCATTTTGCTGAGTTGTACCAGAAGCTGTGAGTTGGGACACTATCCCATACTCGACCATGAAGTCTTCAAACTCTTGGTCAAGGTACTCACCTCCACGATCTAATCGTAGAGCCTTGATAGTCTTTCTAACTGATTTTCAACTTCAGCTCGGAATTCTTTGAACTTTTCAAAAGTTTCCGACTTCCATTGCATTAGGTAGACATATCCGTATCTTGAGTAGTCATCTATAAAGGTGACATAATACTCAAGACCACCCCTTGCTTTAACATTAATCGGTCCACAAACGTCTGAATGTATAAGCTCTAGTGGTTCTTTAGCTCTCAGCTCTTTTCCAGTAAAAGGTCTCTTGGTCATTTTACCTTCTAAACATGATTCGCAGACAGGTAAGGTGCCAACCTTTAACCCACTTAAAGGTCTGCTTTTAACTAGTCTATTTATCCAGTCAAGTTTAATATGACCAAGCCTTAGATGCCAGAGATACATTTCGTTTTCGGGAGAAATCTTATGTCGTTTAGTTTTTGGTTTTTCAACCTTAAACATTTCGGTGTGGAGCAGTGTTGTATGTATTAACGGTTTTAACACATATAAATTGTTTTTATTAATTCCTGAACAAATATTCAGACCATTCTTTGCAATAATAACTGATTTATTATCAAAAGAAACAGAATATAATTGTTTTAACAATTTAGAAACGGAAATTAAATTCCGTGTAAATCCAGGAATGAAAAAATACATTGTCCAACAATATAAAATTATTATTACAAAAATGCAATCTAATTACGCCCACTGCTCGTGCCGAGATGACATCCCCTGACCCCACATGCATAGAGAAGGCTCCCTCCTCAAGCTGTGTCTAAGAATCAGTCAACTACAAAGAAGAACAAACATGGTTAGTGGCCCCCAAATTAACTATCCAAGGTGAAGAATCATCTTCCACTAAACATGACTAAAGAACAAGTAAATCATATTTACCTTTCGTTTTCTTCTTCTTGGCTACCTCCTCTAGATATTGAGGACAGTTCCTCTTCCAGTACCCGACTTTGTCGCAATGGAAACATTTTCCCATGCTCTTGTCGATGGAGGCGCCTTGCTTTTTGCTTTGGGCTTTCTTGGGTTTAGGGTTTCGGCTTACCCTTCGCCTTCCCAGCAAACCTCTTCCTCTTCTTGTTATTGGAGGAAGATGATTCGACAACATTTTCCTCACCGATCATGCCCTTGCTGTCCTTAGTCAATGACTCAAAGGTAGTGAGCTCATTAAGCAACTGTGTGAGACTGAACCTAAGCTTGTTCATCCCATAGTTGTTCTTGAACTGATCGAAACTCTTTGGAAGAGTCGTCAATATGATGCTCACCTGACTGGGTTCATCAATGGCCCCGCCATTGATTTTTGCCATGTTGAAGTAGGACATCATGTTCAGGACATGTTCCCGAACTGATGTTCCATCCTTCATACGAGCGAGCATAGCGGAACAAACAGCTTCGTGCCGCTTTTGCTCAGAGGGTTGCTCGAACATAGCTTGCAATGACTCCATTATTTCAATTGTAGTACCCATTGCTTCGTGCTTAGTGACAAACACGTTTGTCATACTTGCTAACAAATATGTTCGGGCTTTCTCATCTGATGAGACCCATTTGTCATATGCCTCACGAATAGTTCGTGCGGCATTGGCAGTAGGCATTGGATGACTACTTAAGGTCCTTGGTGACCAAAATTGCATTGATATTGTGTTTCCATTTAGTGTAGTTATCACCAGTTAATTTGTCATTGGCTATGATTTGTAATAGTGCAGTTGACATGGCTGAAAAAACATAAATAAAGAATTCATTCATTCATACATTCAATACATGTGCGAATGTTCGGCATAAAATTAAACATGATGCATAAAAATGTTTAATGAACAAGAACAACCCTAAAAAGTGTTACTACGCCACGATAATCCAACATACCACAAACAAGTGCCGCCTTAGGGTCAGTCAAATTCTTGCATGTTGGATCGAGACATTCTCAATCAAATGTTATACCAAAATAAATCTTATTCCTCTAACATTCAACCATCGTATATTTCAGTCAGGTTTATAATTAACCAATTTAATTAAAACCTTGTAAGCATAACCCATCATTTCAGATCTCATGAGCTTAACTCAAGAATTGCCGCCTTAGGGTCGATCAATCCTGAAATCCCCTCAGAAATCCTATCAGTTAGGAAGTCAACCTTGATATTGATTCTTATGGAAACCCTCCTTAGGGAGGACGAAAACAAAGCCGTCACGAGGCCCCACTCGAATCTTACGGTGTTGAATTAATGATGGAGACCGCGGGATATAATGTCATATATCCCTCTCTCACTCACTATTTTATAATAAGGGTTTTCTATTAATATTAATGCACCTAATTAAACTAGATTAAACGGCTAATTTCAATCTAATCGTCAAGTGCATTAATCACAAATTATTATAATCCTATTCCAATAACTAATAAACTAATTAGATTTTTAACTCTTAAAAATCTAGTTCATTAGTGATAATTCTAATCTATGTAAACTATTTACTAAGACTAGAATTATTAAATGTGTATTTACCAAGTTTTAACTATTAAAACTAAACACATTATTAGGTCCAATTATTATTAGAGGCTTAATCAAATTAATCCTAATACATATAAAGGACTATACTAATCTAAGTAATTAAACTCTTTAATAATTAGATTAGTTATTAATGAGAATTACCAAGTTTTTACTCCTAAAAACTAATCCCATTAATTTATAGCCAATTATGTGAATTATCCATTTTAATCAAATTAAAAAAAATAAACACATAATATAGATGGCTATAATGCATGTATGACATATCTAACATATATATGTGTAGGCACACCTAATCTAAATGATATGTATATGCATGGCAATACTTTAATCATCTCATAATAAAAACATACATAAGTTGACCGAGTACAATGGGTTTATCTAACTTTTTTTTAAAAAAAAAAAAAAAAAAAATCTAATTACAAAAATTTAATCTAAGGCATTCCTTGGTCTTCTTGTAATCTTTTTTTCTTCAAGTTTTTGGGTAATATCTTCTACGTCTTTCGGGTCCAATAATCAAGTCCAACTTGATTTATTTTATTGGATCCATCTCATGGATTAAATCCCTTAAAGCCCAAATGTTACTCTAACATTTTTCGGAGGCCCGGGATTTCCAAAAAAAACAGCCCAAACGATGCTTGACTGCTGCAATCCGCGCACTTACTACACACATGCACAACAATTATACACAACTGCAGCATGTTGCGTATTCACACAACAATTGTGCGCAGCACACACATGGGATTACAAATAACAGCTGCCCAAAAACATAACAATATTAAATATTGTAAGTTGCAGCAATGCATTGCACAAATACATTACAATTGCATGTTGCATGGCTATGCACAAAGCATGATACCAAATGTTTGTGTGCAGCAGCAGTGCGTTGCACATCTGTTGCTTAAATATATATATATTTTAATTTTTTTTAATAAACGTGCAACACTTGCACTAGCAACAGTTTGCATAAAAAAAAAAAAAATCAAGTGACTTGTGCACATGTGCTTTTGTGTGTCCAACACACGTCCGATTTCTTCGTCTTCTTCTACTGATTTCTTCTTACATATTTTACAATAAAAAAATACAACAGAAAATAAAATATTAAAATTACATTTTGGGATTAATATTACATGACAAAAATATTACAACCTTTAAAACGAACCCTAAACCCATTGTACCATACAATTAACGATCAACCATGTTTATAATAATAAAAAAAAAAATATAAACATCATACAATCATTAGAAAGTGCCTAAACATTCATACATGCAATCAGGTGCAATCGAATTCGATTATACTGTACAAAAAATTTGCTCTGATACCAATTGTAGGAACTCAGGTTTACAGATTACGCAGCGGAAAGGTTTTTAAAAATTTTATGCAATCATCAAGTAAATCTATTTGTACAGTAATAATCGAAAACAATAAAGAAGGTGAAACGATTTCATACCTACGTAGGAGACTCCTTCACTTTAATACGATCTGCTCCTGATTTGAACCACTTGATCTTCCTCGCTATCTCCCGGAACTGACAACGACATGTGGGCACGTCACGGTATTCAGGAAACTGTATGGAGATAGAAGAAACATCACAAAACAACACAAAACAACTCTTACTTTGTGTATGGAGAATTCGGCCAACCTAGGATGAAATAAAATCAAAAAAAAAAAAAAAAAACTTTTTTTTTCTTTGGCCGCACCACTTTCTTTTTCTTCTTTTTGTGTTGTTTGTTGTTTGTATGTCTCAGATACCACAATTCAATCAATATTTAAAATAACATATATCATATATATATATATATATATATATTTAAACTTAAACTAATTAATAAAATCTTTTTAGATATCGAATATCTTTTAAAGATATTAATTAATTTATTTGATTTAATTTGAATTCAAAACTCTTTTAAATTCAAATTTAAATATTTAATTAAATGAAAATAAAATAATCAAATTATCTTTTCTTCATTCAAAATTAAATATCAATCAACACCCTCCATCTAATGATTAATTATACAATTAAATAATATAATTATTTAATTAACATAATCATTAATATTCATTAATTGAATAATCACATTATTCAATTAATTCCCGAATAGACACGTATCACTTTTGTAACACAATTAATTGGACAATCCAATTAATTAACCGTGACCCTTGTTACCTAAATCGATCGGGCTAGCAAGGGGACCTAATGGACCCACAATATTTTGAGATCCAATAATCCTTAGAAATAATTAATTAAACTCTTTAATTAATATTTCATGATTATTAACTTTAGTGTTATTCCACTAAAAACCCGAAGTTGCACTCTCTCAACTGTAGACGTTTTTATACAAACCAACAACTCTTGGTGTCCATTGATATAGCTATTACATATGGTATGATCCTCTACAGGTAGTTCATAATTAGAGCTGGGTCATAATGTTGGTTATACCCCTCTAATTATATCTTTCCATTAAGTACCATTGATTCTCTAATGAACAATAAATCCTACATTCCTTACGGAATTAGGAGAGCGCTCATACTGTTCAAGCCCCAAATCAACCCTTAAGGGAACTACTATCTACTTCTCACAAGAAGGAGTTGATTCCACTATTGTGTGCAGACCTTCCCAGCCACAAGCCAAACCGCAATCCCAACATACGAAGCATATTGATCAGGAATGCAACTCCGACCTCCCCCATGGTATATCAAAGACCACGATCTAACCTGAAAGAGTCGATAAGACACTCAGGATTAAGATCACCCACATATAACCATCATTTGTTGATATATATGACTCTTATCATGTAACGGATCTTGGTAAGAGATTCATATAGATCATGGCCCAGTCCTATATGATCACATCATACAAGGTGCCTCCATTATCATATCTCCATATGAATGATCTAGGATAAGATCACCGTACATTACGGAACGGACCGCACCCATAGATTATGTAATATCCGTAATGTTCAAGAATGCATGGTATCATGTACATATGTCCCTACCAAATCTTTTCTATGTATTTCTAGTACTATATCTCATAAATAATTGTATTGTAAAGATAATGGGAGGCAAGGGCCCCAAATCATACACAATTTTCTTCATAGTGGCATGAATTAAGGCATGAATTAAGGCATGAATCAAGGCCAACAACCCACTTTCATTATTATAATAATACAATACACCTATTTCCTTTAAACCCTCATTCTTATTCTTCTCATGTAAGCCAAATTTTTGAGAACAAATTCCTCTCCCTTTCCTACTTATTCTACTCTTCTTTTCTCACCAAAAATAGGAGCATATCACTAGTTTGAAGAACTTAATTTCCAAGTAAGTGTTCTTCTTCTTCTCAAGTATTATTCTCATGTCATAGACTCTCTATCTACAGTAGGCTGTTCTTGGATGAATTATTTATGAGCATGAGCATGATTTTAATTAGATTTTCGATTCATTAAGGAGATGTTTGGAGATCCTCTGTTTTTACTAAACCAGCCAGATTTCGTAATACCGTTTTGGGTTGGTTATTCATGTGGGAAAATTATGGGAATTTATATGAAGGTATATTTATATGTCTAATATCATTCTGTAAAGTTTCGTGATTTTTAGATGTGTAGAAATATTGTTATAATTTTCGGAGTGGACAAAGGTCGAATCTCATTCTCTGCTGGACAGATTTCAGAAATATGGGAAAGGAATGAATATTTACATATTCAAATGATCATGGATTTAGTTGATAATTTTACTGTAGTATTTCCCATATGTTTAGATCATTCATGTCAAATTTCGTAATAATTGGAGTTGTAGAGAATTAATTAAAAATCGGAGACCAGAGGGTGGTCAGTTGTGACTATAGCTGGAAATTAGATTTCTAAGTTTGGGTTTAATATATGTGAAGCCCATGTTGATTTAAATGGCTGTGATTATGAGATTATGACAATGAATCAAATGTAATATTTTATAGGTTTGAGTGATTCTTGAGTTTCTAAAGCTATAGCGGATTTGTACGTGTTTGAGGTAAGTAAATTCATTCATGGTGTGTTACGTTTGAAAATACCAAAATTTACTGTTTTCTCTATTGTATTTCACTCTATTATATTTGTCAAAGATATTACTGGCTTTGATCAAGTATTTACGTTGTTTAAGACTGATATATAAACTGTTTTGAAATTGATCTATTTCTTACATACCGTCAAATACCTTTTGATCACTATTATTTAAACTCATAAAGTTTTACTGAAATACTACTGTTATATTGTACTAATAGTTTTATAAAAATGCTACCGCTACCGCTACCGTTTATACTGTTACATGAAAATGCTACTGATTTAAATATATGTGAATTTATAAAACCGTTTTGGCTCATCGTTCCGTAGTTACCGTTATTGATACTGGCCCAGCTGGGATTCTGTGTGCACACATACTGTTATTGCCGCGTCACACGGGTACTTGTGACATACTGTTGCCGCGTCACTCGGGTTAATTGTGACATACTGTTGCCGCGTCATTCGGGTTAATTGTGACACTATGGAACATGAGCTAACTGATATATTGATTTCACTGTTTATACTGAAAAGCTATATGTTTACCGTTTTATAAAAAGACTGTAGTTTATACTGAAAAGCTATATGTTTACCGTTTTATAAAAAGACTGTAGTTTATACTGAAAAGCTATATGTTTACCGTTTTATAAAAAGACTACCGTTTATATTAAAAAGTTATATGCTTACTGTTTTATAAAAGAATACCGTTTATACTATGAAACTATATGATTACTGTTTATAAAAAAGAATACTATTTACACTGTAAGAACACTGTTTGCTGTCTTATAAAGTGAATATCCGATTTCCGTGTTTTAAACTATGATTATTAGATCTTTTGATTTATATTGTTATACTGTTTTATGAAATGCTTTATGATTTAAGAATACGAACGGATATGATTTTAAATATTGTTTCAACCGTTTTATTAATATTTCCGAAGGGTTTATGAGAAGCTTTTGAACGCAAAGGTTTTTACAAAGGTTAATTATTTTACATGTTATGCATGAATTTATTTATTGAGTTGACGGCTCACCCCCTCGTCACCATCATTTTGCAGATTGAGTTCATGGACTTAGAATGGATGGGGTTTGCTTTAACATGTGGTTGAATATGTACCGTTGGAGGATTTAATTTTATGTGTATACGTATTGTAAGGAATCAATTTATTTAATGTTGTAATTACAACTAAAATCTGGCAGTTTAGTGTAATTGATGGTATCAGGTTTGGATATGGATATTGTATTTTGGGGGATATATTATTGATGGTTCTAATTGTGAATAATTATGAATTAAGGTTTTTATAAGTTCTGTTCCGTGTAGCAACCCAGTCTGTTGGGTCCCGGATTTTGGGGGTGTTACAGTTTTGGTATCAGAGCAAAGTCGATTCTGGAGACTAAGTTATGATTTTGTAAAAGAATTATTAGAGAAATATTTATTCTGGTTATTAGGTTATGATTATATTTATCATACAAATATTTTGAATCTTGAGGTATACGCAAGAGTGAAGTTAATTCTGGAGACTAGGTTATGATTTGCATATTAAAGTATGATTAAATGGAGGAATGATATGATTTGTAGGATCATGGTTATATGATTCTGGATGCTTGTAGTTGGAAATTAGTTTTGGGAACAAGAGAAATGCCAAATCCTTTTGACTGTGTTTATGATATGTGTTTTCTTGTACTTCATATACATGAAAATTCATTTTGGAGGAATTTTATTTCGTTAGGTTTCTGATAATTGCTTTTTAAGAGTTAAGGAAATTACTATGGTTTCATAGCACAACAATATTAAACCTCAAGTTACATGTTGGAGTTATGGATTTGAAAATGAGTTACCTGTGTTTTATTGGAGATGATTGTATAAGTTGAATTGAAGTTGTAATAGTCAAAATTGGGAAAAGTTTTAGGAATTATGATTTTATGTGCAATATATATTTCTAAGTGATATTGAATATTATTCGTTTGTGGATATTATAGAGTGAATAAATTATTTACGGTATACTGATTTATTGAAGTTCTCTATTTTATAGATAAAATTTGTATTGTCTTATAAGGCCATAATTTCATATCACTACTTACCTTTGAGAGGATTTGTAGTATACAAAAATGAAATTGGTGACTTATACATAGTGCTCAAGTCGATTTATTTAATTTGGATTCATGTGACTTTGATGTAGTCCTTGACAAGTTTCAGATTATTGTTTATTTTGATGGAGATAGAAGTTGTATTTCAATTGATCAGTGAAATTAGTACTTTTCCTTAGTCGATACTAAGTTATGGATAACACATTGAGTAATTTTAAATCTTGAGGTTTTCTAAAGAAATGATGTAAGGCCTCCTTAGTTGGGGTAATGGATTATGCCATTGAATTATTTGTAAGATAAGAGATTTAATAAGAATTCCTTAATGATGTCATTTGTCGTTAGTTTACATGTTACCTTCATGATTGTGATGAGAATAAGAAGGGGTGTTTCGTCGACTTTTAAAATAATTTTGTTTATATTTTCTTCTCTTTGAAATGTTTTATGAAAATTGATAGATTTTCTTAACGTTTATATTTGCTAGTATACTGAGTGATGAGTAAGAAATCATGGGAATTTTACTTATTTTGTGCATATGAATAATTTGTGTATTATGAGGTTCGGATAATATGTTGGTGACTAGACCTTCCGATGAAAGATATGAATTTGTGGTTTGATCAATTAAGTTTAATGTGGTGAAATTTAGGGATTGATTTGAGAGTGTGGTATTGCTTGTTGTATCTTGCACCTTCGAAAGGCTAGAATCGTATGAAATACAAGGTAAAGATTAGTAAACAGTGAGGAATTCTGTTGTTCGAACTTTTGGTGTTAAAGTTGTTTGGTGATTAATGGATACGATAATAGAATGGATTGAATTTAAGGGTTTAAGTATTTTTCCCTGTAAAAGATTCGAAGGTTAAATATTTATTTCAATATCATATTTTGTATGTTAGTTCTTATTTTGGATCTGTTCATAATTACGTTGTAATTCATAGGTTGATGCGAGATTATGCCATTGGTATGGTTACCATAGGTCTCAATTAAATTAAGTTGGTTAAAAATGTCTTAGTTGAAGCATTTCTTGTTACTGATGACTGTATTCTATGATGGAGGAATTTCTTTGTACTTGTGGAAGTACATTAATGATAATCCTTGATTATCCGTTGCTTCAGGATCTTTGCGGTTTAACTTATGTAGAAGTCATACTTTCTTTTGGGAATTATAGGTTGTAAGAATCTTGTAGATTTTTAAAGATCTGATTCCTCTATGATGAGATATATTGTTAAATGTTAATGATATAATATTGCATTTAGGCTCCTGAAATTGATTGGGACGGATTGGAGCTAAGTACTTGAGGTTAGTACATTATTGATTTGGTTAAATCAGAATATTTAATGGTTGTGTGTATATTTATGGCATTGAATTATTAACTATGTTAAATAGCATTGTCGTGAACTCACTCAAGGACTAGTGAGCTAAGTTTGAAGTATTTATTTACTCAAAAGGAGTTGAATTTGAGACAGAGGCGATGGTTAGAACTGGTGAAGGATTATGACTGCACTATAAACTATCATCCGGGTAAAGCGAATGTTGTAGCAGATGCTCTTAGCAGGAAATCATCAGGAAGTTTAGCACATTTGATTACTACCGAAAACTACATTTTGAGGGATCTCGAAAAATGTGGTGTAATGGTGGTGACACATGGGCAAGTTGACTACTTAGCTCATTTAAGAGTTCAACCTACCTTGATGGATAGAATTAAAAGTGCTCAGAAGAGTGATTTACAGCTAGTCCGAATTGGTGATGATGTTAGAAAGGGTGCCAAACCTGACTTTAAGTTGGATGAAAGTGATGTTTTGTGGTATGAGAAAAGACTCTGTGTCCCTGAAGATGGTGATATGAAGAAAGAAATATTGAGTGAGGCTCATAGTACAGCATATAGTGTGCATCCAGGCAGCACTAAAATGTATCATGATTTGAAGCAGAACTTCTGGTGGAAGAATATGAAGAAGGAAGTGGCGGAGTTCGTGTCGAGGTGTCTCACTTGTCAACAAGTGAAAATTGAACATCAACGACCAGCTGGACTTCTTCAATCTCTTCCTATTCCTGAGTGGAAATGGGAAAAGGTTACGATGGACTTTGTTGGTGGATTACCTCGTTCTAAGAGAGGTTGTGATTCCATATGGGTGATTGTGGACCGGTTGACCAAGGCAGCCCATTTTCTAGCGATTAAAAGCATTGATAAACCATGGCAACTAGCAGAATTGTTCATGAGAGAAGTTGTTAGGTTGCATGGTGTACCGGAAACTATTCTATCTGATAGAGATCCTCGATTCACTTCTAAGTTTTGGGCTAGCGTGCATGAAGGGTTGGGTACCAAGCTTAGTTTCATCACCGCATTTCACCCTCAGACGGATGGTCAATCGGAGAGGACTATTCAAACTTTGGAAGACATGTTGCGAGCTTGTGTCTTAGATTTGGGCGATAGTTGGGAGAAACATTTAACATTGATCGAATTTTCTTACAACAATAGTTTCCATTCCAGTATTGGTATGCCACCTTATGAAGCATTATACGGTAGGAAGTGTAGATCACCTATTTGCTGGGATGAGGTAGGCGAGAGGAGATTGTTGGGGCCAGAACTCATCCAGATCACTGTGGATAAAATTAAAATCATTAAGGAACGCCTTCGAGCTGCCCAAAGTAGACAAAAGAGTTATGCGGATCATCGTAGACGAGATCTGGAATTTGAAGCAGGAAACTTTGTTTTCTTGAAAGTCTCACCATGGAAAGGAGTCTTTCGTTTTGGCAAAAAGGGCAAGCTTAGCCCTAGGTTCATAGGACCTTTTGAAGTACTTGAGAGAATAGGTTCTGTGGCATATCGGGTGGCCTTGCCACCAAATCTATCGAGACTTCATAATGTGTTTCATGTGTCGGTATTGAGGAAGTATGTGGCTGATCCTTCACATGTGTTGGATTATCAACCAATTCAGATTTCTCAAGATATGACATACGAAGAGCATCCGTTAAAGATTCTTGATTGGAAACAGCAAGTATTGAGAACAAGGGTATTTTCATTTGTGAAAGTGCATTGGAGGAATCATCCCATAGAAGAAGCAACATGGGAACGAGAGGAGGAAATGAAAAAGAAATACCCTCAACTGTTTGAAACTCAAGATACGTAAGAGAATTTCGAGGACGAAATTTCTTTTAGGAGGGGAGGATTGTAATATCCGTAATGTTCAAGAATGCATGGTATCATGTACATAGGTCCCTACCAAATCTTTTCTATGTATTTCTAGTACTATATCTCATAAATAATTGTATTGTAAAGATAATGGGAGGCAAGGGACCCAAATCATACACAATTTTCTTCATAGTGGCATGAATTAAGGCATGAATCAAGGCCAACAACCCACTTTCATTATTATAATAATACAATACACCTATTTCCTTTAAACCCTCATTCTTATTCTTCTCATGTAAGCCAAATTTTTGAGAACAAATTCCTCTCCCTTTCCTACTTATTCTACTCTTCTTTTCTCACCAAAAATAGGAGCATATCACTAGTTTGAAGAACTTAATTTCCAAGTAAGTGTTCTTCTTCTTCTCAAGTATTATTCTCATGTCATAGACTCTCTATCTACAGTAGGCTGTTCTTGGATGAATTATTTATGAGCATGAGCATGATTTTAATTAGATTTTCGATTCATTAAGGAGATGTTTGGAGATCCTCTGTTTTTACTAAACCAGCCAGATTTCGTAATACCGTTTTGGGTTGGTTATTCATGTGGGAAAATTATGGGAATTTATATGAAGGTATATTTATATGTCTAATATCATTCTGTAAAGTTTCGTGATTTTTAGATGTGTAGAAATATTGTTATAATTTTCGGAGTGGACAAAGGTCGAATCTCATTCTCTGCTGGACAGATTTCAGAAATATGGGAAAGGAATGAATATTTACATATTCAAATGATCATGGATTTAGTTGATAATTTTACTGTAGTATTTCCCATATGTTTAGATCATTCATGTCAAATTTCGTAATAATTGGAGTTGTAGAGAATTAATTAAAAATCGGAGACCAGAGGGTGGTCAGTTGTGACTATAGCTGGAAATTAGATTTCTAAGTTTGGGTTTAATATATGTGAAGCCCATGTTGATTTAAATGGCTGTGATTATGAGATTATGACAATGAATCAAATGTAATATTTTATAGGTTTGAGTGATTCTTGAGTTTCTAAAGCTATAGCGGATTTGTACGTGTTTGAGGTAAGTAAATTCATTCATGGTGTGTTACGTTTGAAAATACCAAAATTTACTGTTTTCTCTATTGTATTTCACTCTATTATATTTGTCAAAGATATTACTGGCTTTGATCAAGTATTTACGTTGTTTAAGACTGATATATAAACTGTTTTGAAATTGATCTATTTCTTACATACCGTCAAATACCTTTTGATCACTATTATTTAAACTCATAAAGTTTTACTGAAATACTACTGTTATATTGTACTAATAGTTTTATAAAAATGCTACCGCTACCGCTACCGTTTATACTGTTACATGAAAATGCTACTGATTTAAATATATGTGAATTTATAAAACCGTTTTGGCTCATCGTTCCGTAGTTACCGTTATTGATACTGGCCCAGCTGGGATTCTGTGTGCACACATACTGTTATTGCCGCGTCACACGGGTACTTGTGACATACTGTTGCCGCGTCACTCGGGTTAATTGTGACATACTGTTGCCGCGTCATTCGGGTTAATTGTGACACTATGGAACATGAGCTAACTGATATATTGATTTCACTGTTTATACTGAAAAGCTATATGTTTACCGTTTTATAAAAAGACTGTAGTTTATACTGAAAAGCTATATGTTTACCGTTTTATAAAAAGACTGTAGTTTATACTGAAAAGCTATATGTTTACCGTTTTATAAAAAGACTACCGTTTATATTGAAAAGTTATATGCTTACTGTTTTATAAAAGAATACCGTTTATACTATGAAACTATATGATTACTGTTTATAAAAAAGAATACTATTTACACTGTAAGAACACTGTTTGCTGTCTTATAAAGTGAATATCCGATTTCCGTGTTTTAAACTATGATTATTAGATCTTTTGATTTATATTGTTATACTGTTTTATGAAATGCTTTATGATTTAAGAATACGAACGGATATGATTTTAAATATTGTTTCAACCGTTTTATTAATATTTCCGAAGGGTTTATGAGAAGCTTTTGAACGCAAAGGTTTTTACAAAGGTTAATTATTTTACATGTTATGCATGAATTTATTTATTGAGTTGACGGCTCACCCCCTCGTCACCATCATTTTGCAGATTGAGTTCATGGACTTAGAATGGATGGGGTTTGCTTTAACATGTGGTTGAATATGTACCGTTGGAGGATTTAATTTTATGTGTATACGTATTGTAAGGAATCAATTTATTTAATGTTGTAATTACAACTAAAATCTGGCAGTTTAGTGTAATTGATGGTATCAGGTTTGGATATGGATATTGTATTTTGGGGGATATATTATTGATGGTTCTAATTGTGAATAATTATGAATTAAGGTTTTTATAAGTTCTGTTCCGTGTAGCAACCCAGTCTGTTGGGTCCCGGATTTTGGGGGTGTTACAGTTTTGGTATCAGAGCAAAGTCGATTCTGGAGACTAAGTTATGATTTTGTAAAAGAATTATTAGAGAAATATTTATTCTGGTTATTAGGTTATGATTATATTTATCATACAAATATTTTGAATCTTGAGGTATACGCAAGAGTGAAGTTAATTCTGGAGACTAGGTTATGATTTGCATATTAAAGTATGATTAAATGGAGGAATGATATGATTTGTAGGATCATGGTTATATGATTCTGGATGCTTGTAGTTGGAAATTAGTTTTGGGAACAAGAGAAATGCCAAATCCTTTTGACTGTGTTTATGATATGTGTTTTCTTGTACTTCATATACATGAAAATTCATTTTGGAGGAATTTTATTTCGTTAGGTTTCTGATAATTGCTTTTTAAGAGTTAAGGAAATTACTATGGTTTCATAGCACAACAATATTAAACCTCAAGTTACATGTTGGAGTTATGGATTTGAAAATGAGTTACCTGTGTTTTATTGGAGATGATTGTATAAGTTGAATTGAAGTTGTAATAGTCAAAATTGGGAAAAGTTTTAGGAATTATGATTTTATGTGCAATATATATTTCTAAGTGATATTGAATATTATTCGTTTGTGGATATTATAGAGTGAATAAATTATTTACGGTATACTGATTTATTGAAGTTCTCTATTTTATAGATAAAATTTGTATTGTCTTATAAGGCCATAATTTCATATCACTACTTACCTTTGAGAGGATTTGTAGTATACAAAAATGAAATTGGTGACTTATACATAGTGCTCAAGTCGATTTATTTAATTTGGATTCATGTGACTTTGATGTAGTCCTTGACAAGTTTCAGATTATTGTTTATTTTGATGGAGATAGAAGTTGTATTTCAATTGATCAGTGAAATTAGTACTTTTCCTTAGTCGATACTAAGTTATGGATAACACATTGAGTAATTTTAAATCTTGAGGTTTTCTAAAGAAATGATGTAAGGCCTCCTTAGTTGGGGTAATGGATTATGCCATTGAATTATTTGTAAGATAAGAGATTTAATAAGAATTCCTTAATGATGTCATTTGTCGTTAGTTTACATGTTACCTTCATGATTGTGATGAGAATAAGAAGGGGTGTTTCGTCGACTTTTAAAATAATTTTGTTTATATTTTCTTCTCTTTGAAATGTTTTATGAAAATTGATAGATTTTCTTAACGTTTATATTTGCTAGTATACTGAGTGATGAGTAAGAAATCAAGGGAATTTTACTTATTTTGTGCATATGAATAATTTGTGTATTATGAGGTTCGGATAATATGTTGGTGACTAGACCTTCCGATGAAAGATATGAATTTGTGGTTTGATCAATTAAGTTTAATGTGGTGAAATTTAGGGATTGATTTGAGAGTGTGGTATTGCTTGTTGTATCTTGCACCTTCGAAAGGCTAGAATCGTATGAAATACAAGGTAAAGATTAGTAAACAGTGAGGAATTCTGTTGTTCGAACTTTTGGTGTTAAAGTTGTTTGGTGATTAATGGATACGATAATAGAATGGATTGAATTTAAGGGTTTAAGTATTTTTCCCTGTAAAAGATTCGAAGGTTAAATATTTATTTCAATATCATATTTTGTATGTTAGTTCTTATTTTGGATCTGTTCATAATTACGTTGTAATTCATAGGTTGATGCGAGATTATGCCATTGGTATGGTTACCATAGGTCTCAATTAAATTAAGTTGGTTAAAAATGTCTTAGTTGAAGCATTTCTTGTTACTGATGACTGTATTCTATGATGGAGGAATTTCTTTGTACTTGTGGAAGTACATTAATGATAATCCTTGATTATCCGTTGCTTCAGGATCTTTGCGGTTTAACTTATGTAGAAGTCATACTTTCTTTTGGGAATTATAGGTTGTAAGAATCTTGTAGATTTTTAAAGATCTGATTCCTCTAAGATGAGATATATTGTTAAATGTTAATGATATAATATTGCATTTAGGCTCCTGAAATTGATTGGGACGGATTGGAGCTAAGTACTTGAGGTTAGTACATTATTGATTTGGTTAAATCAGAATATTTAATGGTTGTGTGTATATTTATGGCATTGAATTATTAACTATGTTAAATAGCATTGTCATGAACTCACTCAAGGACTAGTGAGCTAAGTTTGAAGTATTTATTTACTCAAAAGGAGTTGAATTTGAGACAGAGGCGATGGTTAGAACTGGTGAAGGATTATGACTGCACTATAAACTATCATCCGGGTAAAGCGAATGTTGTAGCAGATGCTCTTAGCAGGAAATCATCAGGAAGTTTAGCACATTTGATTACTACCGAAAACTACATTTTGAGGGATCTCGAAAAATGTGGTGTAATGGTGGTGACACATGGGCAAGTTGACTACTTAGCTCATTTAAGAGTTCAACCTACCTTGATGGATAGAATTAAAAGTGCTCAGAAGAGTGATTTACAGCTAGTCCGAATTGGTGATGATGTTAGAAAGGGTGCCAAACCTGACTTTAAGTTGGATGAAAGTGATGTTTTGTGGTATGAGAAAAGACTCTGTGTCCCTGAAGATGGTGATATGAAGAAAGAAATATTGAGTGAGGCTCATAGTACAGCATATAGTGTGCATCCAGGCAGCACTAAAATGTATCATGATTTGAAGCAGAACTTCTGGTGGAAGAATATGAAGAAGGAAGTGGCGGAGTTCGTGTCGAGGTGTCTCACTTGTCAACAAGTGAAAATTGAACATCAACGACCAGCTGGACTTCTTCAATCTCTTCCTATTCCTGAGTGGAAATGGGAAAAGGTTACGATGGACTTTGTTGGTGGATTACCTCGTTCTAAGAGAGGTTGTGATTCCATATGGGTGATTGTGGACCGGTTGACCAAGGCAGCCCATTTTCTAGCGATTAAAAGCATTGATAAACCATGGCAACTAGCAGAATTGTTCATGAGAGAAGTTGTTAGGTTGCATGGTGTACCGGAAACTATTCTATCTGATAGAGATCCTCGATTCACTTCTAAGTTTTGGGCTAGCATGCATGAAGGGTTGGGTACCAAGCTTAGTTTCATCACCGCATTTCACCCTCAGACGGATGGTCAATCGGAGAGGACTATTCAAACTTTGGAAGACATGTTGCGAGCTTGTGTCTTAGATTTGGGCGATAGTTGGGAGAAACATTTAACATTGATCGAATTTTCTTACAACAATAGTTTCCATTCCAGTATTGGTATGCCACCTTATGAAGCATTATACGGTAGGAAGTGTAGATCACCTATTTGCTGGGATGAGGTAGGCGAGAGGAGATTGTTGGGGCCAGAACTCATCCAGATCACTGTGGATAAAATTAAAATCATTAAGGAACGCCTTCGAGCTGCCCAAAGTAGACAAAAGAGTTATGCGGATCATCGTAGACGAGATCTGGAATTTGAAGCAGGAAACTTTGTTTTCTTGAAAGTCTCACCATGGAAAGGAGTCTTTCGTTTTGGCAAAAAGGGCAAGCTTAGCCCTAGGTTCATAGGACCTTTTGAAGTACTTGAGAGAATAGGTTCTGTGGCATATCGGGTGGCCTTGCCACCAAATCTATCGAGACTTCATAATGTGTTTCATGTGTCGGTATTGAGGAAGTATGTGGCTGATCCTTCACATGTGTTGGATTATCAACCAATTCAGATTTCTCAAGATATGACATACGAAGAGCATCCGTTAAAGATTCTTGATTGGAAACAGCAAGTATTGAGAACAAGGGTATTTTCATTTGTGAAAGTGCATTGGAGGAATCATCCCATAGAAGAAGCAACATGGGAACGAGAGGAGGAAATGAAAAAGAAATACCCTCAACTGTTTGAAACTCAAGATACGTAAGAGAATTTCGAGGACGAAATTTCTTTTAGGAGGGGAGGATTGTAATATCCGTAATGTTCAAGAATGCATGGTATCATGTACATAGGTCCCTACCAAATCTTTTCTATGTATTTCTAGTACTATATCTCATAAATAATTGTATTGTAAAGATAATGGGAGGCAAGGGCCCCAAATCATACACAATTTTCTTCATAGTGGCATGAATTAAGGCATGAATCAAGGCCAACAACCCACTTTCATTATTATAATAATACAATACACCTATTTCCTTTAAACCCTCATTCTTATTCTTCTCATGTAAGCCAAATTTTTGAGAACAAATTCCTCTCCCTTTCCTACTTATTCTACTCTTCTTTTCTCACCAAAAATAGGAGCATATCACTAGTTTGAAGAACTTAATTTCCAAGTAAGTGTTCTTCTTCTTCTCAAGTATTATTCTCATGTCATAGACTCTCTATCTACAGTAGGCTGTTCTTGGATGAATTATTTATGAGCATGAGCATGATTTTAATTAGATTTTCGATTCATTAAGGAGATGTTTGGAGATCCTCTGTTTTTACTAAACCAGCCAGATTTCGTAATACCGTTTTGGGTTGGTTATTCATGTGGGAAAATTATGGGAATTTATATGAAGGTATATTTATATGTCTAATATCATTCTGTAAAGTTTCGTGATTTTTAGATGTGTAGAAATATTGTTATAATTTTCGGAGTGGACAAAGGTCGAATCTCATTCTCTGCTGGACAGATTTCAGAAATATGGGAAAGGAATGAATATTTACATATTCAAATGATCATGGATTTAGTTGATAATTTTACTGTAGTATTTCCCATATGTTTAGATCATTCATGTCAAATTTCGTAATAATTGGAGTTGTAGAGAATTAATTAAAAATCGGAGACCAGAGGGTGGTCAGTTGTGACTATAGCTGGAAATTAGATTTCTAAGTTTGGGTTTAATATATGTGAAGCCCATGTTGATTTAAATGGCTGTGATTATGAGATTATGACAATGAATCAAATGTAATATTTTATAGGTTTGAGTGATTCTTGAGTTTCTAAAGCTATAGCGGATTTGTACGTGTTTGAGGTAAGTAAATTCATTCATGGTGTGTTACGTTTGAAAATACCAAAATTTACTGTTTTCTCTATTGTATTTCACTCTATTATATTTGTCAAAGATATTACTGGCTTTGATCAAGTATTTACGTTGTTTAAGACTGATATATAAACTGTTTTGAAATTGATCTATTTCTTACATACCGTCAAATACCTTTTGATCACTATTATTTAAACTCATAAAGTTTTACTGAAATACTACTGTTATATTGTACTAATAGTTTTATAAAAATGCTACCGCTACCGCTACCGTTTATACTGTTACATGAAAATGCTACTGATTTAAATATATGTGAATTTATAAAACCGTTTTGGCTCATCGTTCCGTAGTTACCGTTATTGATACTGGCCCAGCTGGGATTCTGTGTGCACACATACTGTTATTGCCGCGTCACACGGGTACTTGTGACATACTGTTGCCGCGTCACTCGGGTTAATTGTGACATACTGTTGCCGCGTCATTCGGGTTAATTGTGACACTATGGAACATGAGCTAACTGATATATTGATTTCACTGTTTATACTGAAAAGCTATATGTTTACCGTTTTATAAAAAGACTGTAGTTTATACTGAAAAGCTATATGTTTACCGTTTTATAAAAAGACTGTAGTTTATACTGAAAAGCTATATGTTTACCGTTTTATAAAAAGACTACCGTTTATATTGAAAAGTTATATGCTTACTGTTTTATAAAAGAATACCGTTTATACTATGAAACTATATGATTACTGTTTATAAAAAAGAATACTATTTACACTGTAAGAACACTGTTTGCTGTCTTATAAAGTGAATATCCGATTTCCGTGTTTTAAACTATGATTATTAGATCTTTTGATTTATATTGTTATACTGTTTTATGAAATGCTTTATGATTTAAGAATACGAACGGATATGATTTTAAATATTGTTTCAACCGTTTTATTAATATTTCCGAAGGGTTTATGAGAAGCTTTTGAACGCAAAGGTTTTTACAAAGGTTAATTATTTTACATGTTATGCATGAATTTATTTATTGAGTTGACGGCTCACCCCCTCGTCACCATCATTTTGCAGATTGAGTTCATGGACTTAGAATGGATGGGGTTTGCTTTAACATGTGGTTGAATATGTACCGTTGGAGGATTTAATTTTATGTGTATACGTATTGTAAGGAATCAATTTATTTAATGTTGTAATTACAACTAAAATCTGGCAGTTTAGTGTAATTGATGGTATCAGGTTTGGATATGGATATTGTATTTTGGGGGATATATTATTGATGGTTCTAATTGTGAATAATTATGAATTAAGGTTTTTATAAGTTCTGTTCCGTGTAGCAACCCAGTCTGTTGGGTCCCGGATTTTGGGGGTGTTACAGTTTTGGTATCAGAGCAAGTACCCAACTCTATTTGCTATCTACGGACTCTTTAGATTGCTCATCTCAAACTGA
The DNA here is from genome assembly GCA_954870605.1 of Acer campestre. Taxonomy (NCBI): domain Eukaryota; kingdom Viridiplantae; phylum Streptophyta; class Magnoliopsida; order Sapindales; family Sapindaceae; genus Acer; species Acer campestre. The sequence continues at coordinate 486,986 of OX940810.1, read as the reverse complement.
ATACCTCTGTATGTGACACTCATATACTCAGATAGAGATTACATCCGGCAATCTTGGATGTTAAGTACACATGATATAAATAAATGTATGAGATAATTTAAATAAATAAACTACTTCTTTTATTTCTTGTTCAATTCACATTTACAAACTACAAGCTTTAGGGCAAAAACCCCAACACTTAATAGTGCCTGGTGCACAACAATGAACATTCCACCACCTCATGCAACTAAACCACAACTTCCAAGTCCACGAGCACAGTAAAAACACATGATCCAAAGTCTCACTATTATTGTTACATAGCCTACAATTCAAGACCATGTCCATCCCGAATTTTTGGAGCACTTCACCCACCATAACCCTCCCACGAAGAAGTTGCCATAAAAACATTTCAACTTTAGGAGGACAAATCCCTTTCCAGAGAAGCTTGGGAACCAAATCCTCCTCCCTGTGAAAAACTTCTAAAGAACGACGGAAAGAGGATACATAGAACGAACTCGAAGGGATAAAGCCCCAAGCCAAAGTGTCGTCAATCATCCTATGAATAACAACACACTCAAGGAACTTGATGAAACAATTCCACTGAATCATCTCCTAATCAAACGGTTGTCTTCTAAACCTCACATCCCACTCTCACTTATTATCATGCCACTGGCCATAATCAGAAACATACCCTTCCTTGCATAAAGACAAGGCATAAATTCTAGGAAAAGCAACCAAAAGAGGTTTCGAATCCATCAAAATATCTTGCCAAAACCTAGTTTTGTCTCCCTTCTCGATAATCACCTTGAAACCGACTTCAATCACCTTTGCAGACAGAGACCCTAGTTTGAAAAGATTAGCCATAGTCCTGACAAAGAACGAAGCAGTTGTAGAACACTGCTAGTCCCATCTAATCCTCTCATTAGAAATCCCATACTTGGCACAAACCACACGTTTCCAAAGAGGCGTATCTTCTGAACCAAATCTCCATATCCATTTTGCTAACAAACTAACATTCTTGTCAATAATTCTACCAATCCCTAGACCACCATTATTCTTACTAAGACAAACTGTAATCCAGACCATCGCATGGAACTTTCTCTTTTCAATCCCATCACCCTAGAAGAAACCCCTCTGAATCTTTTCTATCTTCTGAGACACCGCCACCGGCATTTTAAACACCGATATGTAATACGTCGGAATACTACTGAGAATGGATTTAATCAACACTAATCTACCTGCCTTGGAAAGAAACTTCTTCTTCCACGGAGCCAACCGATTCTCAATAGATTCCACTACCGGGTTCCAAAAAGCCTTGGAAAAAGGTCTCGCTCCTAAAGGGAGGCCTAAATAAACAATAGAGAGGTTTACTTTCCTACACTTAAGCAAATCAGCCCACTTTTCCTCTTGATTAGAACATTTCCCCACTTTAATAACACAAGATTTGTAGAAAATCAATCTTCAGGCCCAAAGCTAATTCAAAACACCGTAAAATTCTCTTCAAATTCAACACATAGGACACTCGCGGTTTAAGGAAGACAATAGTATCATCGGCAAATTGAAAGTGGTTCATATGCACCCCATTCCTACCAAACACCTCACCTTTCAACATATTTAACTCTGTAGCCTTAATGAGAAGCTCACTCAATCCCTCCACTACAATGTTGAAAAGAAAAGAGGAAAGTGGATCCCCCTGTCTTAACCCTCTTTCGATACTAAAACGGGAAGTCAGACTTCCATTTACTAAGACCGAAATCATTGGAGAGGAGATGCATCCCCCAATCCAATTCCTCAATCTAGCTCCGAATCCCATCCTAACCATCATATCATCTAAAAACCCGTGATCCACACTGTCATAGGCCCTCTCGAAATCTAATTTTACCAATAAGCCTCCTTCACAATTCTTCCTCCATCTATGAATCACCTCCCTTGCAATCACGAAGTTATCCAGGATTTAACGATTTTTAATAAAAGCCATTTGAAAATCCCCAATCACAGAATCCATGACCCTTTTAATACGATTGGCCAAAACTTTTGCAACCACCTTGTAGCAAGCACCAACCAGACTAATAGGCCTAAAATCCTTCAAGGACTCTAGTTTAGCAATTTTCGAAATAAGAGCCAAGAAAGTGTTATTCAAAGCTTTAATCTTACTCCCATCCCTATGGAATTCCTGAAAAAACTCCATAAAATCCTTCTTAATAACCTCCTAATTAACCTTAAAAAAATTGAGATTCAACCCATCCTGGCCCGGTGCCTTATTCCCATCACAACTATTTACAGCTTCCCCCACTTCCTCCTCAGTGAAATCCACCTCAAGACTCTCTCTCTCAAGATCAGAAAGATGCTTTAAACCCAGGCCAACAATCTTGGGACGTTGCCACTTCACATTCTCATAATGTTTCCTAAAGAATTCACACACACACGAAAGCTTTTCCATAAATCTACCAAAATTGAAATACGATTGTTCCTCAAGTTCATGGACCACCTTTCAGACACTGCTTTACTATCCAACAACTACAGCCTATTCTCCAATTCCTCCATAGTAACCGACTTCCAAGGATTCGTAGAAAGCCAATCCTTCATAGCTGTTTTCGTCAACTTCATTTTAGAATTGAGCACATGACCCTTAGACAAACCATCAACTCCCTCCTTCCAAACCTGAACAGCCACCTTCATCATCTCTGTATTCTCTAACCAAGAATTAAAAAAAAACGAAACGGGGTCGGGCCCCAATCAACTTTAGGTTCACCAATCCCTACCGCATTGTGATCCGACAAGCTATGATTGAGACCCAGCTGCACTAAATTTGGGAGCCAAATCAAGATTTCAAGAGAAAGAAGAAAACGGTCTAGCCTAGACCAAGCGGCCGATTCTCTGAAGTTTTTCCACTTAAACCTCAAGCTTTGCATTGACAAATCCACCACCTTTGCCTTATTAATGAAAGCCTTAAAATTCCTCATGGCCACAACATTACAACCTTCCCTAATTCTTTTCTCCATACGAATAACAACATTAAAATCCTCTCATAAACACCATGGAATAGGAAATGATAACTAGGAGTTAATAAGAAAATTCCATAATTCCACCCTTCCCAATTCTGAATTAGCACCATAAACATTACAAAACACCAATTCCTTTTGCAACCTAACAAAACACCCAGCAAGAATAATATCACGATTATTATGAATACAAGCTTTTACTTGAAAGACTTCATCATTCCAAAGAGTGATCAGACCACTGGACGCCCCTTCCGCATCAACACCAATCCCTTTATTGAGCACCGAACCTTCTAAAGCTTTTAACAATCTAGAGTCAAAAGAATGAAGTTTGGTTTCCTGAATTAAGAGGACTACCGGTTTATGAAGGTCAACCAACTTCCGAACCGCTCTTCTCTTTTCCCCTTTACCAAGGCCTTTAATGTTCCAGGTGATGGCTAACATCAAAACGCTGAAACCCCGACACCGACGGCACACAACAACAAGACCATTAACCATTAAATTTGTCATCATCCTCCTTTTCTCTCCTCGCCACTTCTGCCCAAATCTCCTTCTCTTTACCATTAAGTTTGAATCCTAAAGCCACCGTTGTCTCTATGATTTTAGCTATCTCATCATTAAAACCTCCCGAGTTGGTCTGAACCACCTCTTGATTCTTCAGTAAACTAGGAGCTACTGACTCACGCTTCTTAGCATTACGGGTCTGCATCCCGTGATTCCTTGAAGAATAAATCTTCCTTTTTCATTTCCTGGTTCCTTCCACTGTTGTCTCCAATCTTCCTTCCTGAACCAGATCATCTGAAACCTTATCTGCCTCTCCGTTGTTAATGTCGTCTTCACCTTCCCCATGATGTTGGCTAGATGTGTTACTTGGGCTTCTACAGTTTTGATTCGACCAAAGATAGTCTCTTCAACTAGCACATCAGATGAAATTTCTTTGGGCCCAATGTCTATCCAGAAATTAGCCCCTTATATATTTCTGAAATTCGGCCCATCTCCATTATGAGAAGGAGAAGGCCCTCTATTAGGCCCATTTCCACATTTCTCATTACCCAACCCCTCTCATTTCCTATTCATATCTTTATTGCCTACATTATCACCACCTGATATTCTTCTCTTCGAGCAATCACCTATGTCATACCTGCCACCTACTTCCTTCTAGAGGTACTCAACCGCCTCAGATGAAGATGAACTGTCATCACACACAAACCCATTCTTTGGACTTGTGACTATTCTTTTATCTAGAATAATCTTTGCTTTGCAATTGGTATGGTATAAAGGTCTAGCCTTTGGTTTGCTTAAAGTTTGCAACTTGCCTTTGTCTTTTCTTTCCTTGGGAAGAGGAATCTCAACAAATCTGTAGCCAGGAGATCCCAAGGAAAGGTGGTTGATATGCCTTTCTGATCCCCCATGCCTGTCAGTCTTCAACTCATCAAATTCTTCCATTTCTGAAGCTACCTTGCTGACTTTTGCCCACTTTCTACTTCTATCTCTCCCTTTTTCTGGCATAGTCTGACCAACATCTGACGAAACCACTCTGTCCTCCTCGAAACCCTGTTTCTCCCAATCCGGGTAGGTATTCAAATTTTGAAAACAATTTCCATTTACCATTCCCAAGTGGTTTTCTAGCCATAGATACTGGACCAGAGCATTATCCACTGTCACTGCTATTCTATAGAGTTTACCATCAATCATCACCTCCACCTTCTCTAGTAAGGAACCCCCCACTGAACTCAGAACCAACACTCTTCCTCTGTCCAATCTTCTTTTGTTCAAAGTGTCCTCGTCCACCAACAATGCCTCACCTATAACCCGACCCATTCTTAAGAAGAATTCAGTATTCCAGCAAGTAAAAGGAACCCCCCAAAACTCAACCCATGTCGGTCTGGTGTGTGTTGCTATCCCATTACAACCTTTTTCCATTGAGGCAAAACAATCCTTCCAAAAAAACTTATTGTTAATCATTCCATCTGCCTCCACCTCCGAAGTAAACTCCCACAAGATTTTCTTACCACCTATATATGTAGTGGAGAAAGAAAAGCCTCTATCAGATAGACGGTTGATCACTGACAATACACTAGAGAAATTGTTGAGAACTCCAATAGTGCGTCTAGCTAACCACTCATCTACAATAGGATTCCTATTCCATAGCATTCTAGGCACCTTCACTTCCTCTTTTGATTCTCCCTTCCTAGTTTCGACGGTGTTTCTTTTCAGCATCTCCGCAAAAGAATGATTACCATGGACTTGCTCCCTGAAATTGTTCCCCTTCTTCATCATGAATCTACCTTCAATCCCCTACCTAGAGGCCCCTATCTCAGTACTTGCGTTGGATTCATACCCCGTTGAGCCCACTGCACGCCTTTTAGACCATCCATACTCTGCTACCTTTGCTCTAATCGGCCAACTGTACACGTGCATGCCGTTTGTCATTTTTGCAACCTTTTGAGCTTCCTCCAAGGATGCAAAACGAATGAAGGCAAAAACACTACTCCTAGAGTTGGTATGAGGGGACAAATACACATCCCTAACCAACCCGAAGGGCTTGAAGATACCCCATAAACCCCTTACGTCTACCATCGGGTTCAAATTATCGATGAAAACTGAGAACAAATTGTCCTTGTAGTCTTCCTGATGCCATATTCCAACTGATCATACCTCTTCTCTCTAGCATTCTCTCTCTCCTCTCTCCTCATGTTTTTTTAATTATTCAAACTATTCATAAAATTTGTTGTAATTGTTATTGTCAATCAAGTAATCGATTTATTGATATACCCGTGAAGCTTGAAATCCCGAATGGCTTTAAAGTTATAAACTTTTTTGCTTAGATGCATTTTGGTGTTAGCTAATGTTTGTGATAAGTTAGTGTCGGATTCGTTTAGTTTGCTTTTTTGAATTTTCAAGTGGTACGTGGTTATTGCTTCCTTGTTGTATGAATGGTTGTGTTTGTAGTACACAGTGAATGAATGAAATTGACAATTCTTTGATGATTACATCTTTGTATGAAGCTCTTACTTATATTATTGTTTATTTATTTATTTATTTATTTATTTATTTATTTTTAATGTTTTAGGATCTGGTTCTTCAACTTGATGTTTACAAGAAGCTTGATAAATATAGAGGTTGTGTGAACACAGAAAGTTTCAATTCGGATGGTGACATTCTGGTGTTAGGCTCCGATGACAGGAGGGTAATATTGCGGGATTGGCAAACTGGGAATGTAAAACTTTTGTTCCATTTTGGTCATAGTAATTAATAATGTGTTCCAAGCAAAGATCATGCCATACACTAATGATAGCAGTATTGTTACCTTTGTTACAGATGGACATGTAATTTCTTTGATTGGAAGCAAAGTGCTTTATTTACAATTAGAATCAAATGAAAAGCTTCTGTTTCTGTTTATGGGCCATTGATAGATTTTGTGAAGCAAGCTTTGACCATTCATTATATAGACTAGACATTCTTTCAATATCATAAAGGGAATTTTTAGGAGGTGAAGAGTTATAATATATATATATATATATATCTCTTCAAGCAAATGGACATTGTTTTCATGGTGTGAAGAAGTCATTCATGACTTTTTGCTTATTTATATTGCCGTGCCATCTTCCTTTGTTATTTATAGCATTAAAAAGAATGTCCATGCTCTTTGTTTCTACATCAAAATTTATGATATAAAATTGTGCATTTGTGCTTCTGTTTTGTGAATAATCTTTTCCCCACTTTTAGGTTCACCATGCTCAAGTTCTGTAACGTGGCAGAATGTAGACTAAATTGCTAGCAAAGCATCAGGGACGAGCTCATAAATTAGCTGTTGAACCTGGAAGCCCTTATATATTTTATACTTGTGAAGATAGACAGGTGCAACATATGAGTAAATGTGGCATATTTTTGTTTGTAAATACTTCTGAAGCTTAGGTAGTAATGTTGAACTCCGAGTTCAATTGTAATATTAGAAGTATTAACAATTTTTTATTTAAAAATATATATATATATATATATTATATTTAAGGTTTAATGCTACAAATTTAACACGTGCAATCTACGTGCCTCTGTTACTAGAGTACTAGTATTACATAAAAACACGGAAACAAAATTGCTCAGTTTTTTTTTTATTTGTTTGCCACGAATTGACAGGTGTGTCAAATATTACACTTATTTGCTGCAGTTATTTGCCACGGTAATTAAAAATCTTTAAAAATATATATCTAATTTTTATTTATTTATTTATTTTTTTTTTTAACTTTTCACTTTTCAAAGATACCCTAAATTGAAAGCTTCACTTCATAGCCACCGCTGCTTCTCACTTGGTTGTCGTCTTCGTCACTGTCAACGTTGCGTCTCGCTTCGTCGACGTGCGACGTCGTCGTGTAACCGCCGCAGCATATCACTTCGTCGCCGTCGCGCCGCTCTTCTCGCTTAGTCGACGTCGTCGTGTAACCGCCGCCGCAGCTTCTCACTTCTTCGTCGCAGCAGCCGCTTCTCACTTCTTCGTCGCAGCAACTGCTTCTCACTACTTGATTTCTTCACGTGCTTATCTCAAATCTGTCATCACTACTTGCTGTAATCATTCATCTTTCTCTTCTTTTCTATTTTTACATTTCATTTTTCTTGCATTAATTTGGCTTGCAGCTATAGAGAAAGTGTACATTTTTCTATATGTGAACTTTTTACTTAATAATTTTTGGAACTCACTTTGCAGGTTTAGATAGATTTGGAATTTGAGAACGTATAGCTGCAATCCTTCTGAACAAAGCAGTGGAATTACATCGGCAAGCTGAGAAGGTGTTGGAGCAGTAGAACCAGTAGGTACTCTCTCTCTCTCTCTCTCTCTCTCTCTCTCTCTCTCTGTCACTCTCTGTAACTTGTTTTCCTTTATTTCAATTTTCTCACTGGTTCATCATATGTTGAAGTAAAGTAGATTCTGTAACTTGTTTTCCTTTATTGATTCCAACCTTTTAAAATGCTTAGGATTCTAATGAGGACAGGACGGAGCTTGCAAGTTAAGATGGTATTGCTTTCAGCTATTGGAAAATAGATTCTTATGCTGATTTTACTATTGTATGTTTATGTGTACTCAGTATGCTTGAGAATTTTTTTTTTTTTTTAACTTGTATTTAGTTCAGGAAGTATATCAAACGCTTTAATAAACTTAAGATGCTTTTATTCTAATTATGTTGTTGATGGATTTTTAGGATGTTGATACTAAAATTCAAAATTCTTTTGCTGGTCATTTTTGAGGTGATTATATCTTATGCATATTCGAAAATGACTGCATGCTGTTTCATGGGTGTTTGATCAAATGACAGTTCATGCGTTTATTATCTCATTTGCATGCTTGTATTGGGTCATATTTATATGTTTTCATGTACTGTTTATATATACATGATTTCAACTGACTCTTTTAGGAACAAAGTTATAGTGGGATGTTTTGTTTAATGTACTGTATATTTACAGTTGTATTGTGCCCACCAAAGAAACTAAAATAGGTTCCCATTTAGTAAGCTTATTAAGCTATTATTGATAACTAAATTAAACTTGTTTGTAAATATGTAGTATCGGTAACATTAACAAGAAGTCGGATTGATGATGCAATTGGGCACAATCAGCATTCAATTGCCTCAGGCTACCTTTTGTTATAAGTTTGTATATTGACACTATAATATTCATTTCCCAGTAGTCATTTAACTTTACATTGAATTATTGATCCTACTTTTATTTTTAATAGCTTGAGTTGATAGATTTTTGGTTCTTTAGTAGACATAAGTGTTTGCATATCTTACTTGTGGATTTTATTATGGTTAAATACTAGGGAAAGTAAAGCAAATGGTAGGAGAAGACAAGTCTAATTGAAGAAGTTTAATGGTTAATTAGATTATGCCATCGGGGGATGCAGGTAACCAACTGTTAATTTCCACCTGATATCCCACTATTTGGATATTTAGTGTTGGATTTTTAGCTTTGGTTACTTGTCTCATATAGATTCTTGCTGGGAACTTTCTTGAATGTGTAATTAAATCCTCCAAGATTCATGAATATATTTGTCTCATTAATGCTCATTTTAAAATAGATTCAAGATTCTGTAACTGTTAGTAGTTTATATTGATACATACATGTGGCTTTGGTCCATTGGATTGCACTATTATATGTTCACTTATATTGATCCTCAACCAGCATGATCCCCGAAAATGGAAGAATTATTAGAAGCGTTTTGGGGTTTAATGCCGAAATATCGGGTTAGTTAGACTAGTAGTAGTGATATCAAATTCTTTATTCTAGTGATATGCCCTTCACACCAAATTCTTTATTCTAGTGATATGCTTTTCATATAGTTAATTTTTCTTAATTTTTCTAGTGACATGATTGAAGAGATTATATATTTGTTATCATAGTCTGGAATTATTTTGCTTCTAATCAACATCTCGACTCCAACTTCATTCGATGTTTCAGTTTCCAAAGACGAAAATCTGTATCTGGAAATGCAAAGGTTACGAAGGATTGCAATGGTGAAGCACATAGAGAAAAATATTGTAATTGATGGCTTGATGTTTTGATGTTTATGAGTGTTTTAGGACATTCTTATGATAATATTGTAATTGTTTCACTTTATTATTGCGATATTGATGATTTTTCTTTTTTATAATATGGTTTTATATTTTTATTTTTTTATCTCAGGAATTTTTTTTTTAATGTATTATTTATATTTAAATTTCTAAAAAAAATCAGCTTAATAAAAAAATAATAAAAAATGTATATGAAACATTCTTTTAAAAATATTAAAAATATGCAATAGCCTGCGGTAGCTTATTGTGGAAGGCTTTTTGCCATGGATAACTTCCCGTGGCAAATATAAAAGACTTTGCAACGGGCTTTTGTCACGGGTAATTTTCTGCGGCAAAATACGTTTTACCATAGTGACATCTGTTGCAGAACCTTTTACAACGGTCGTATTTGCAACACCTTAAATCCGTGTCAAATCTGTGGTGAAAGGTCTTTTGGTACGGATTTTGCCTCGGATTTGTCTGTGACAAAAAGCCCTGTTTTTTGTAGTGCTCATAGATGAAGATGGATGAAGAGAATAATTTGCGGATGCTTTACTGAGTTTCTCATTGTTACATTATAAATTTTTGTACAGAAAACTCATCACAGTAAACAATTGAACAATACAAATATAGGCAGCTCCAAAGCCATAGTCACCATGTCTTTCCCTCGTCATTCACCATGTCTAAAGTAGCAACATTCCTACTTTAGACAACAGTTATCATTTTCTTTCTACTACTCTAGAGGTCCTCCTCCTTGAACAAGTCCAACAATGCAATTGCCTGCATTTGATTCATTTCAAAAGACCAATATTAACAATATGATTATGTATATAGAGAGTATAGAGTAATTTTCCAATGAGAACTTTTACAATACACACTTTAAACACCTTTTGATGAAATTGTATGAAATATATTGAATCTTGATTTAATTTTTAGTATGGATTGTTAAAACATTAAAATACATTTATGGAAAAAAATTAAAAAAAAATCGGGTGCAAGAACTAATTTTTTCTGATTTTTTTAAAGATAAAACATTTAAAAATAGAGAAATAAAAGAAAAAATAATTCTCAAATCCAAAAAATTTCCAAATTTTTACCAAATGTGAATTTTAATTTTCTTAGGATGCATACAAAAAATCTCATCAAAAAAACATTTGATTACATGCAATTTCATCAAAAAGTGCTTAAAGTGTACATTATAAAAGTCCTCATTGGAAAATTACTATATATATATAGTTTTTCTCTCCTTAGAACTGAACTAAACTTTTAAGATTATGATGAGACTTGTGAGTCATTAGTCAAATTTAAGAAGACTTTGACTAATCTGAAGTATGTGAATCTAATGGTTGATAGTAGTAACTGATATAAATAAAATCAATTCGTCATGAGGAGAGAAAAACTGATATGTATATATATATGTATAGTAATTATTAAGCAAGGTATACCTTACTTTAATTTCAGTAAGGAACTTGATGAAATCACATCGATTTTTATGAATTTTGATCTGAATTTTTTTTTTTTGGATCATAAGTTTAATGAAACATACCTATGAATAAAATTTGAGAATTTTTCAAGCACTAAAACTATTTATCCTGATTTTGTTAAATATAAAGGCATTGGAAAAATGAGAGAAATATAGAAAAAATTCAAAAAAAAAAAAAAAAAAAAAGTTCTAGTGCTTGAAAAATTCTTAAATTTTATTTAAAGGTAGATTTCAATAAACTTATGATCCACAAAAAAATTCAAATCAAAATTCATAAAAATCAATGTGATTTCATTAAGGTTATTACCGAAATTAAAGTAAGGTTTAAAAAGAAAAAAAATCTAAATATATCAAGATTAAATTCATTGTTATATACTCATATATAGATCTGACCATATATTTATATAATTAATTATATAGAACAATATGGGACAATGCATTTTAAATATATTCAATCTGATTAATAATTTATTAATATATAAGTTGGAATATAAATAGGGATGTCTAGGAAGTATACCTCAGGCACTGAAAGCTGCAAGCGAAACTTTGGGCCATCGTAGTGGTACAAAACAGGCCTGAAAGCATCTTCTTCCAAAGGTTTGCATTTCTTCTTGATTCCAACTCTAACCTGAAGTTAATCAACTCTACATTTTGTTATCATTATTTGTTAATTAAGGTTTTTAAAGTAATTAATTACCTGGGCTGGAAATCTTGATTCTCCTTTGCATTTCTTGTCTTCCCATGCAGTTGGGTCGATGTTTGACCCTCCAAAACTCACAGCCTTGCAATTTTCAAACAGCAGTTTAAATTTTTATATTAATTAATTAAAATTGAAGCCATTAGTTATTCAAACTAAATTGTTCAATATATATATAAACCTGAAAAACTCCATGAAGCTGGTGGGAAGTGTAGTTATAGAGAAAAAGAGGCAATCCTGGAGTTATTGCCCTTACAGAGTCCTTATATTTTTGTGGAAGCCCTGCAAATGTTAATTAATTAATTAAACATATAATTTATAATTTGGGTGAAAAACTATTATTAAGGAATGCTCATAAAGTAAGGACCAAACGATAATATTTAAGACATGAGATTCCAATGAACACTCAAAATTAAAGCAAAAGGAAGGAAAAAGAAGAAAAAATACCAAAGAGTTGGCGGTGGAGATCTTCTTGCATGGTTTCATTATTGCAAACAAAAATGTAACCTCCCAAGATTTCATTTCTGGGCAGCATTTCACCAGGAGGCAATGTCTTGTACCACTTCTGAACCGTCGTCTGATCATTAATATGCTGCATTTTCATCAACGATAAATTCCTCATCAACGAGGTACTAGTACCAAAACTACTATATGATGATCTTGTACAACAATATTCGTCGTTTTCAGCGGAACCCATGTAGTTTCTCATCGATTGACTGTCGGAATTAAAAGTGAGCATGGCCGCCACATTCCGCCACGTTAGGTGGATATCGTGATCGGTGGTAGTGGTGGTTGTTGCCATGGTAGTAGTAGTAGTATTGAATGTGGACATTTTGAAAGTGGGACGAGACATATAGAATGGCACAGTTTCCATCAGTTTTCAACAGCACAGCGAGAGTGTGTGTGTGTGTTTTTTTTTTGGCTTTTTGGAGGGCATGAGTAGTCAGTCATGACAATGAATAATAATGAAATGCTTTTGTTCTCTTTTCTCTCTCTTACTTTCATCAAAATTTGAATCGAAGAGGCCGCCAATATATTGAACTTGAATAAAGTTGTTGTATGTTATTATCATTATTTTTGTTCTCAATAGTTTGAGTTTTGAAATGACTATTCTCCCTCTTTCATAGTACAAAATTGATGGCTACTTTTTAATTATAATTAGCTATAGTAAATCGTGGTGCATGTATTTTTTTTTTTTTCCGATAATTCAGAGATCTTTCGAAAACAGCTTAGCAAGTTCCCACCGAATCTTACAATTTTTTCGAAAATAGGAAACTATGGTCTTTGTGATCCGATCATTTGCTAACCCTACATCGGGTTATTGTGCCAATTCTTCTAAGTCATGACTATTAATTATCAGCATTCACAACTATATTTTATAATCATGACCGTCCTAATTTTATAATTTCAAGACATCCAACCACAATCACACATTTACAGTGGATCCACAACCCCATATTAACAAATACCCACACCCAATATGAATTTGTGGGTGTGATTGGACGTTCTTAATTTATAATTTCATGACGTCCTTACTAGAGAACCACCATATATATATATTATAAAAATATATTTACTTTATTTATTCCTTTTATAATATATTTATACTCATTAACTTTTGTCCTTAGGACAATACTTCACTATATATATGAAATTCTGGGACCCCATTGCACCGAATTCTGATACAGCTTCTTTAGACTTTTTGAAAATCTCTAACTTTCATCATTAAATCAAGGGTTTTGTGGTGGTCCAAAACGACAACATAAGTTTTTGACAAGTTGAAGATCATAAATTAAATTTGTACGTGGAGTTCGAACACACTATTGGTTCTTACTTCTTAATTACTTAATTGCCTTACATGAATGTATAAAGTTTAGTGTTTAATTTGTTTGTTTTAATTCAAAAATATGAAGGAAAAAGAAGAAGACTGATACATTATTTCATGTTGTCAGTTGTCATAATATTTAAATCCCATGAAAAGTTTTAAAAGTAACGTTTTATATACATAATTGGTCCAAGAAGAATTGTGATATATAAGTTTCAAAAAAAAAAAAAAAAAAAAAAAAATTGTGATATATCGAAAATTAATACTAGTTGTAAATCAAAACAATCATGAATCGTACGTCAATTCTTAACATAGTGGTTATACATGAGGACATTCCTCATTTCACGTTTGTAATAGGTGTTCTATAGTCCCTCCTAATTTGCTAATTAAATCACAATAGTGTAGGGATATATCCTTATAGTGAGGGTTGAATTCTGAGCAGGCACGGCCCTAGAGGGAGTCTAGTGAGGCAACCGTCTAGAGCTCCCGATTGTAAAGGGCTTCTAAATTATATATAGTTAGAAAAATTTGATTTTAAAATATAGTCCATATAAAATTTTAAACAAAACAAGCTCATAAATGGCTTTAAAAATGTTCCACCATATATATTTATATATAATTTTATTTTATTTTAAAAAGGGTCCACCAATGGAAACTCAACCCATAAATAACTTTAAAAATGACCCACCATACACATAATTTTTATTAAAAAAGGCCCACCAATGGAAACCCATTAATAATTCTTACAACAACAACATTGGATCAAAGGTGGCGGTGGGACAGTGGGTTGAAAAAACTCAATACTCTCTTGATACGAAAATTCAAAAGTTGTTGTTATGAAAGTAATTAAATCAATGCACTTTTTTTTTTCGAAAACCTTTTTTAAAAAAAATAAATTATGTAAGCTTAATTAGTACTTTTGCAATTAAAGATGTGACACGAGTAAGGTTAAAATAATATATTCTTTAATACAATTATAAAAAATTTATTTCGGTAACCTTTTTTTTTTTGTTGCTATTGTGTTGTGTACGCTTCTAATCTTAAGTTTGAGTTATCATATTGATTTTTATAAGTATTTACTAGAGAGAAAAAATCAAGTAAATATACATAAAGTATAGAGGGCCTCATTTTCTATAGTTCGCCTTGGGTTGGGTTGACCCTGATTCTGAGTCGTGTTTATAATAGTTAATTTCATCAGGTCTCGTTAGACCCTTGATCCAATTGGTGTTAAATTTAAAAAACAATTCATGTAATCATGATTTTATGATATATAATTATAGTAACAATAATGCTAAACGTGACATTTTTGCATCCATTTTAATCACTAACATATGATGTGACAATTAGTAGCGATGATTTAATTCACTTGTCACATGCTATAAGAGTTCAATTGCCACATAATATGGTGGCTTGGCTTCCCTTTTGGCCTTTAATAAATTGAGCTGTTCAAAAAAAAATTGTCACATAATATGATGGGATAATACAAACGTGAGATATATTAATATCTAGCATTACCCTAAAAAATATTAAACAATAGCACCATATATATATGGAATAATTGAAACTGTATGAAAAATTCGTGCTGGATCGCGTATACTGAACTTTTAAGATTAAGACGAAACTTATGAGTCATTGATTAAGTTTAAGTTTAAGAAGACTTTGACTAAACTAAAGTATGTAAATCTAATGGTTATAGTTATAAAACTGATATAAATAAAATCAGTTCGTCATGAGGAAAGAAAAACTATATATATATACACGGTGATTCTCTAGTCAGGATGTCCTGACTTTATAATTTCAAGACGTCTAACTGCAGTCACACATTAACAAATACCCACACCCAATATAAATGTGTGGTTGTGGATGATTGTCCTTACTTTATAATTTCAAGACGTTCTTACTAGAGAACCTCCCTATATATATTATATCATTTGCGGTTGCACACTCAAAACTAAGATATTGTTATGCTGAATATATGATTGTCATTTCCCGCAAAGCTTCATTTGGCTTTGGGCATGTGGAAATTGTACCAAATATATTTAAGATATTGGTCATTACACATGAATACATGATCGGTTAACATTATAAATGGTGTAATTAATCATTTGACAATGTTTGATTAATTAGATAACTTAAAGAGTTGGCTACGTTAGCTATTATTGTGAGAGTTAGAAGCTTAATTACATTTAAATTAAACAAGTTAGAAAACAAGCTTTGGCCTTTAAACTCATAAGTCATACAACTTAATTATTTTAATTTTGGGAATTATCATGGGTCCCTGTGTTTTTTTGAATTGTTTGTTTTTTAACTTTTTGTCCATTTTTCACTAGCTTGGTCCCCATGTTTTCAAAAACCCAACAATTTGGTCCCTCTATGAGTTAGACATTACTCAAAGTTAACAGTTTCAAGGGTATTTTTGTCTCTAACCAAAGAGCATGCCACGCGTCAATACCAAAATTTTGTAAATATTTATATAATTAAAAAAAAAATACAAAAGTTAGAAAATAGAATTCAAACAAACACAAACCTTCTTCAATCAAACACAGATCTAGGTATAGGACCAAATTCTTCCAATATACTTTGTATGCAGTACAATGATATGCACACTTGATGTGTCAAACAAATGATTTCTTGTTAACACAAATTAGAATATAAAACACAAGTAATACAATCAATGAAAATATGGAAGATAATGAAAAGTAAAAACAAAACTTGACACAATTGTTTTTACGTGGTAAAACCTCCAAAGAGGAAACATCCACGAGTTGAATCCACAACCACCGGCAAGCAAATCCACTACGATGAAAAGGAGATACACACTCAAGGCAATCAACCAATGATATAATCCCTAAGCTATCAACTCCTAGTCTACTCTTAGGCCTAGTGAAAGAACACTTTGCCACAAGCTTTCTAACCGTGCCAAATCGCTTGCCTCTAGAAAGCCACTCCCTACCGAGACTATCCTTAAGCCTCTAGGAAGATTTTCTTGCTTGGACTTACTTGAAGCCTAGCTCCTTGCTAAGTCTTTCCTTGCTTATCTAACTGGAGCCTCACACTCCTAGACTAGACTTTGCTCGGACTTACTTAGAGGCATCGCACCTCTTAGCCAAGACTTCCCTTGCTTGGAATTACTTAGAGCCTCACACTCTTTACCAAGTCTTCCTTGCTCTATGTTGAAGAATCACTCAACAACAAGAGACTTCACACCTTTTGCAAGACAAATGATCTAAGTGATGCAAATTATGCACACACAATCAAATAGAGAAAATTGATCAAACAAACTCTATGAACATGCAAGAGATAATTAGAATATACTTATCAATACTCAATCACAAAGTTATCTAGGAATCCAAGCATGTAAATCAATAAGAACTAGATTAGACATATCAATATTTCAATCACAAATCCTAGTTCTTAGATCATGAAATCAAACCTAGAAATCAACATTAAGCACATCATACAAATCATTTATAGAATCAAGTTTAGCTTTCAAGTATGTTCAATCAAAATCACAAAATGCTAAGACTCAAAATTCATTCAAACAAGTCTAAAGTAGGAATCAAAATCATTCTAGACATTTTTCATCAATCAAGTAATAAGAACAATCAAGTTGATCAAGAGAAAAATGTTAGAAGATGATTACCATAAGAAAAGATGAAACTCGAACTGAGATCAGATCACCACGTAATATCTGGACATCTTTTCAACTTGAAAATGATTGGGACTTGTTTCCCTCTTCAAGACCAAGGATTTTCATTTTTGAATCACTTGATTTGGAGTTAAGATGAGAGAGTTATGACAAAAACAAAAATGCTAAAATTGTGTGAGTTGTGATCAATTGATGGTGCTTTAAGATATTTTGAATTTAAATAGGGAGGGAAACCAAAGGAGGAAAGTGGAAGGGTAAAGAAGTAATTTTGGCCACCTCTTAGCCATATTCCCATGGAGGCCCATGGCCACCACGGGGAGGCCGAGAGGCCTTTTTCCTATGGTGGCCACGTGCCTCTGTGGGAATGAGAGAAGGTGGCCCTTTGCCACTTCTCACCTCCTTCACTCCCTTTTGCGCACCATACACATTCTTCAACTGTTCTTCGGCCTTCGAACCCAAAATTTAAATCCGTCTTCAGATTACAAACCATAACTCAACGACACATGAGGACGACTATGAAACTTTGACAATTGGATATGAAATCGACTCGATACATGATGACGAAAACAATGCATTGTAAGAGAACGTAATTTCCTTATTGAACTTGAAATCAAATGACTGAGTAACCAAAATGATCTGTACTCAACAAGGAATCATATAAGATCATATTCTAGTTCAAAAACAACAAAACTGAAATAAATAAACACAAGATCACATAAGTATGCAATTTCCTAGACATAGTCCTAGAACATGCATTTCTACAATGTATGACAATATGAGATCAATGCATGAGCATACTTAATAATGTGTGTGAATGTGTTATTACCAAATGAGCTCTACTATGTAGGGACACATATAAAAATGCAATGTATGTGTGTGTGGTTTGCTCAACGATGCAGGGACACACATATATGAATTGTGTGTGTGTGCGCTTACGCCTTGCAAGAGGAAGAAGTAACTTGATACCTTAGCATCCAAGAAAGCACTTTTCCTCTTGAAGACGATATTTGTGTGAGAAGATGTTTTTCTCCTTTGAAGCTTCTTTCCACCAAGAAACACCTAAGCAACTAACCATTACAAATAAAGAGAGTTTTGCAATGGAATGAAGCCAATACAAATCTAAATCCTTGCAGATCTATTGTACTTCGATCAAATCCCACAAAATAGAATTCAAACACATATCTTCTTCAATTAATCATCCAAATTCCTTTTCAATTTGATTTCTAAAGAAAAACGAATTGGAAAAAAGGAAGATGAAGTAGGTAGCTTTATCTGAGATGGTTCACCATCGTAACTATCTGTAGACAGAGCTTCATTAGAGAGGCGCTCCATCTGTAGATGAAGTTCTATCGCAACCATTTGCGATGGTGTCTCCATTGTGGATGGATTTGCGCTCCATTTGCGAGACCCAAACTCTGATCTTCATAGAGATCTTGAGTTTGGATCGATGGCGATGTTGTCACGAACTGAAGGGAGGCGTCGAATTGACAACAACAATCTGGGCTAGAGAGCTCATCTGAGGAGCTTGTTGAAGAAATTGGTGGCAAATCTTTAGATCCGTGATTTTGGATTTGGGGTTGAAAGAGAAGAATAAGCTTGGTTAATGTATGTTTTTTTTTTTTTTTTTGGTGTTTTCAAGATTTGTGTTGTTGGTTGGTTTCGATCTACCATTAAAAGAGTTTGTTATGCCAAATTAAACTTTAATTTTTAATTTTTATTTATTATAATTTAATGACACATGTTAACTTTTGATTAGATTACTAGCCAAGTTAAATTGTACAATTTTACAATATTAGAGGGTAAAATCGTACTTTTAATTAACCTTTTAATTTCAGTGAAGAGTAAGAAAGTCAATTTACATTTTTTGTAACCTTATAATTAAATTTGTGGTCAAGGGGACAAATTGATGGGTTTTTGAGAACATATGAACCAAGTCAGTGAAAAATGGACAAGCAATTAAAAATAGATAATTAAAAACGCGAAAGGACCCAAATGATAATTCCTCTTTAATTTTTAATTTTTTTCAAGCTAAAATCATGAATTAATACAACTCCTATTGATCCCATTAATATTATTCCATCTCACTATACTGCCATGCTAGCTTGCACCATTTCACTCTACAGCTTTCGATTGTGAGTTTGTGACACAGATTTTTTTTTACATATACATGTATTGTTAATTAAATAGCTTGTTGATGACATAAACTTAAAACATTGGGAACTTTAAGTTTTAGTTGACCTCAAGAATAATAGAAGAATAAAAATGAGGTTTCTGTTGCTTACGAATTACATCTAATTAACTAATGCAAATATATATAATAATAATAATTGGGTTCGGGATAGACTAACGTTATAGAGTGACTTTAATTACACACTCTTCCAAAAGTGAGGTTTATATAATAATAATAATTATTATTATTATTGTGGTTACCATTAGACTATTGCCTTCGGCCATGTTATTTATAATTTTTTAAGAATGTGAGGTTTCATATTTTTAAAAACAAAATTAAAATCATACTATTGTATTTATTCAATAAGGTTATTGAACTGATTAGCCTATAAGAGCATCTTTAATGATATCCTAAAAACTACAAGAGTAATCAAATTTTGATTTTTTAACATAAAAATACCATCCAACAGAGTCACTAAAATTTGGCAATATAAATCAGTCCATTCTGCCTTATTTCTTTTTTAGTTTTCCTCCACACTAGGTTCCATTCTATATAATCATGAATATTAAAATAAACAAGCAACCAAAAAAAATATTCCATGGAATATTATATAAATTAACTGCACACAACCATAAGACACCTTAAACTATAAAAGAGATAATTAAGCTACTGATTATGGCCGAAGTCACATGGCACCTTAAAATAAAATAAAAGATTGGAATTATCCTGGGTAATAAAAGATTGGAACCATTTATACCCATTTAGTCAGATTTCGTAAAACAATTTTGGGTTGGTTAATCACCGTTAAAAATTATGGAAATTTATATGTAGGTAAAATGTGTTAGGTTTTGACTTGTATTCCTAAGTGAACCAAATGTGAACCAAACAAGACTCAACTGATGTGGAGCTTCCTGGAGACGTGGGATACGTTTGGAAGTTGAATGGTGGTGTTTGAGAGAGGTTGAATACTAGAAGAACAGAAGAATGAAGCAAACTGCTGTGGGTTGCGCTGTGGCTTTGACAGCGGTTCCCATAGCTGTATAGCGCTGTGGGTTGCGCTGTGGCTTTGATAGCGGTTCCCACAGCTATATAGCGCTGTGATGTACGCTGTGGATTTCGATAGCGGTAATGAGAGCGATTGAAGATCAATGGAGAGTGCTGCGAGTGGCGCTGTGAAAGCCACAATGGTGGCAAGAGCAGTCAGGAACATAATTGTTTCGTGGTATTGGAAACGGGGTGCACACCGTGACTAATGCGGTGGAGATGATGTATTACTGAGATCGGGAATGTTGCACAGATTAGGAAAATGTATTCTTTTGGAAGTTCTTATGCTTGAAGGAAAATGATTTACTCCCTACAAGAAGACTTGTCATAAAAGGAAATAGCATTTATGTGGAACAAGTAAGTATTGTACGTTTAGGAGTAGGATTTCCTTTTATCTTAAACTCATTGTAACTAGCATAATAGAACCTTCTAATTAGGTTGAAGTGTGAGTTGAACACCATGTAACATCAGAGAGTGTGAGTGAGATCCGGGGAGACCCAAGGGAATATCCGGGGAGGGATCCAAGGGTATATCGGTGGATCAAGTATGAGATCCGTGGGTGATATTTAAGGGAGACCTAGGGGATATTGTAGGGTTCTTAGTGAGGATCTTGTGAGCGTAGTTTGGGGTTAGGTGTGAGAGAGAATCCTGAAGTATTTGGTTGTAACAATTTACCATATAGTGGAACTTTCTCTGTCGTCCTAACGACCCATGTTTTTTTACCTAATTTGGGTTTTCCACGTATATCTTGTGTTATGATTGTTTATTCTCTCTTATCTATTTTTCTACTTATTGACATTATTAATTGCTATAAGTTATAGGCGTATATTAGGCACAGCGTTTCCGTGTTTATCGGTTCTAGGATTATCCCCAACAATTGGTATCAGAGCCATATGGTTTGGCGATGGTGATGACAAGTCTTTACGGGAGATCATATGGAAGACTTGGTGACATTGGGATAATGATGATCATGATTGCCTAGTATGGTTTAGCAAAGAAGATACATCTAGAAGGCGGTTTTGAACTCGTTAGGGTTTGATAAAAGGAAGAATATTGATAGAAGAGAAGTTTGGCTTGTGGTGACAGGTACAAGTCATGGAGATCCAATCCGAGTTACACAAGGAACTGATTGACTATATATATATAAAAAAAAAAAATGCTTGAAGTCTTTGGTGTGGTGTGGGGCTTATCTGATAGAGCACTCCTGGTTTATAGTAGCAAGTCTTTCACTAGGTATGTGATGTAAGGATAGAAGGTCTTTCATAGAGTTGGGTGATGTAAGGACATGTTTATCCTTTTGGCAGTTTTCCCCACTGGCCATGGAAGAGGATATGTTACTACTAGTGGTCCATAATTATGCATAAGGTATTGATCAGAAAGTGATGCAAGGTGTATGGTGAACAAAGATGTCGATGGTTGACGAACTCCCTGGAAATCTGACTTGAGGAGTTGCACCATAATTTCAGTAGGTTATTTCGACATGGTACCGAAACAGCAAACACAAAAAATTATGTGAAGGAAAATCTTAGGATGGTTCTTTCCTAAGTGGTTATACCTTGTGTTGGGGTATGGTGATTCTCGGTGATGAGAATTGTGGCTATGGACAAAGGTCTTGAGAATTCTAGTTAAAGGGAAGAATTGTTAGGTTTTGACTTGTATTCCTAAGTAAACCAAATGTGAACCAAACAACTGATGTGGAGCTTCCTGGAGACGTGTGATACGTTTGGAAGTTGAATGGTGGTGTTTGAGGGAGGTTGAAGACTAGAAGAACGAAAGAATGAAGCAAACCGCTATGGGTTGCGCTGTGGCTTTGATAGCGGTTCCCACAGTGGTATAGTGCTATGATGTACGCTGTGGATTTCTGTTAGGATTATGCTCACTAACAAGAGTATAATATTGTATTTGACAATCTAATCATATTAATAAAGTGATTTCTGTTTTAACAAAATCTTATAGCATTTATTATTATAATTGTCAAAGTAAATAATCATAAGGTCAAAAGACTACAAGAAAAGAAGAATTGTTTGTACATCTGGATATGTATGAGGTAGACACAATTATTTAGTTAGTCTTGAATAACGTTCACAACTTAAGTTAAAAGTTGGGCACCTTTATCTTGTTAAAGTTGTAGAATTCTTTTGCTAACATTTGAGTGGAATCAAATGTGTTATGATGAGTCTAAAATCATCGAAGGGTCTTCGAGTAAAAGATTCTAGTGCACTGAGTGCATTGAATTGGATCACAATGAAATACTTTATCTAGAACCGTTAATAGATAAAAGTCTTTTTATTATCAGGACAATCGGAGAGTCTATCTTAATCTTGAGATAAATGATGGACTTATGGTTACAAGTGTCATCATTTGAGCTATCAATGAGTACAATTATATAGCATAGTCTATTCTCAATAGTTTGGTGGTATTCATTTGCTCCTCGATAGAGGACTTCATTTATAGGTATGGACATCATGGCTCCATTTATTAAATGTGAGTAAAATATCATCATATGGATGTTTTGAGATTTTGGATATTAAATCTTAACGTTGAGTTTTCAATAGTAACTATTGGAAGATGACTTTTGGACAAGTCATAATATATATCCAAATTCAAAGTGTGGTCATATGAATAAATATGGTAACTTGGAGAGCTATAGGCGGTTTATGAGCTCTTGGCGATTACTGATATTATTTATGATGATTCACTATCTCCTATAAGATTATCTAAGGTATGAATTAGAGTCATTTACTTATTTCATCTTTATTTAAGAGTGCAATTTTAGTTCTTTAGTGGAATGAACTAAAATTAATAAATTGAACCTAAGTGAATCATTTGTTGATTGTGATTGGGTTATGTCTATTGGAGCTAAAATTTAGATAGGCCCACCAAGATCCTCAATCCACACGGACTTCCATAAATCACTTGATATATTCTACCGGACTAATTATAGGTCCATCTAGATTTGTATTAAGGCATGTGGACTTGTTTCTTTTAGTAAGAATGAGCTTAGTTCACATGTGGGTCTTTTAATTAAAGGTCCTATGGATTTAATAAAATAAGAAAAATAATATATGGGCCTATCTTTGTGTATGGGCGACAGGGCTTAAATAATAGTCTTATATATTATTTTATTTTATTATTTGATTAAATGAAAATTAATTAATTGATTGATTAATTATTTAAATAAGAATCAAAATCTTTTTCTGACTAGAAAATATGTTTCTTAGTGTTATACTATTGGTAGTAGTATAATAAATATAAAAGACTTTATTTGGTAAGAAGATAAATAAGAAAGTCTTGTATATAATCACAATTTAATAATATACTAATGAGTTGGATTAGAGTTTGGATAATTTATAAAGGCAAGAAGAGTTCAAGTGATATACAAATATATAACATATAGGCATGAAGGAGTGCGGAATATATAATATTTAATATATATGCGATATATGCATAAAGGCATGCAGACTATATATATATTTAATATAGGCATGAAAGCATGCGGGATATATATAATTTGTATATAGACATATATATATATATATTTGATATAGAATTCGGTAACCTTAAGGTCTTGGACTTGAGAGTTATTTTCTTTTGCTAGAGAAAAATAAAATCCATCACTTAGACTAGTGTGATTTTCGGCCAAGAGGAATAGAGAGAAAAATTTGTTCTTATTTTGATAGTGTACTAGTTACTTTTACATCAAAAGGTTTTGTGCATAATTTCGAATAAGGTTCACTCGAGTTTCGATTTAACGATTGTGAATTCAAAAGTGACTAGAACATTCTTTGTTGTCTCTTGGAATTTTTTGTGACTAACGAAAAAGAAAAGGTTTTGTTAATCCATCATCATGTACACAATTCAAAGAGAAGGGAGACTACGCTCCTAGGTGATTCACGTTCGTGATTGGATTGAAAGATCTTGCTGATTACCATCGACGCAACATCAGTCGGATCACGCGACAAAGGTATGATATATTTAGTATTATATGTTAATTAATTAGAGGGTTAAGGTTCAAAATATGGAAAAATTTTAAACTATACTAAACTATTTTTTCGCTTTTGCCGTGTGTATTTTTCCCTACAATTTCGACAACGGTAATGAGAGCGGTCAAAGATCAGTGAAGAGCGCTGCGAGTGGCGCTGTGAAAGCCACAGCGGTGGCAAGAGCAGTCAAGAGCAAAATTGTTTCGTGGTATTGGAAGCATGGTGCACACCGTGACCAACGCAGCGAAGACGATGTATTGTTGAGATCGGGAATGTTACGCAGATTAGGAAAATGTATTCTTCTGGAAGTTTTTGTGCTTGAAGGAAAATAATTTACTCCTTACAAGAAGACTTGTCATAAAAGGAAATAGTATTTATATGGAACAAGTAAGTCTTGTACGTTTAGGAGTAGGATTTCCTTTTATCTTAAACTCCTTGTAACTAGTATAAATAGAACCTTCTAATTAAGTTGAAGTGTGAGTGAGATCCGGGGAGACCTAAGGGAATATCCGGGGAGGGATCCAAGGGAATATCGGTGGATTAAATATGAGATTCGTGGCTGATATTTAGGGGAGACCTAAGGGATATTGTGGTTTTCTTAGTGAGGATCTTGTAAGCGTGGTTTGGGGTTAGATGTGAGAGAGAATCCTTAAGTATTTGGTTGTAACAATTTACCATATAGTGGAACTTTCTATGTCATCTTGACGGCCCGTGGTTTTTTTACCCAATTTGGGTTTTCCATGTATATCTTGTGTTATGATTGTTTATTCTCTGTCATCTATTTTTATGCTTATTGACGTTATTAATTGCTATGAGTTATGGGCGTATGCATTCATCGGTTCTAGGATTATCCCCAACATATCACTCTGTAAATTTTCGTGATTTATAAATGGATAAAAATATTATTATAATTTTCGGAGCTGACAAGGGTTAGTATTGGATTTATTATAACGCCCCAGAATAAAAACAAACAGCTGCAAGACCAATACAACACTAGACAACAAAACATAGAAAAACCAACAAAACTCACACGATAGCACTCACAACCCAAAACGCAACACCAGATATAACAGAAGCAAAAACAACCTCCCCAAAACAGAGCACCAAGAAAAACAAATTAGAGCACCCCAAAACAGCCACAATATAAACACATCAGATATCCCATTGAACAAGGTCTCCCAACACTACAACAGATTGAGTCTTTTACGGCTTGAGTTTATGGTGCACATAAATGGCGCGTCGTAAATGTTATCATTCACGACCTTTTTTTAGTGCATGTCATAATTGTGATGCATAATTTCTCAAAGATGGCGCACATTTGAGGAACGCCGTAAAAAGTGATTCTCAAAGATGGCGCACATCAACTACGACGTACAAAACACGTCGTGAATATGTTTGAAAAAAATGCCGTAATTGTATCCCTCAAATACGGCATACAAAAAGCACCCTATTACTGCGCTCAAAGAATGTCGTAAATGACTATTTACGGCATACAAAACACGTAGTGAATATGTTTTAAAAAACACCGTAATTGTATTCCTCAAATACGGCGTACGAAAAGCACCCTTTTACCGCATGCAAAGAATGTTGCAAATGACTATTTACGGCGTACAATACATGTCGTGAATATGTTTTAAAAAATGCTGTAATTGTATCCCTCAAATACGGCGTACAAAAAGCACCCTTTTACTGTGCACAAAGAATGTCGTAAATGACTATTTATGGTGTACAAAACATGTTGTGAATATGTTTTAAAAAATGCCATAATTGTATCACTCAAATACGGCGTACAAAAAGTACCCTTTTACCGTGCATATCGCGTGTCTTATTTGAAAGTCTTTTAAGACGTACTACTCATGTCATGTATATATTTTCCAGAAACAAGTGAATGACTATTTATGACATTCAATGCAAGTCGTAATAGTGATACATAATTTCTCAAAGACGACGTGCATTTGAGGAACGCCGTAAAAAATAGATTATTTAAGGCTTACCTATTGCGTGTCTTATTTGAAAGTCTTTTAAGACATACAACTCACGCCATGTACACATTTTTCAAAAACAAGTTAATGACTATTTATGACATTCAGTGCAAGTTGTAATAGTGATACATTATTTCTCAAAGACGGCATACATTTGAGGAACGCCGTAAAAAGGGATTATTTACGGCTTACCTATTGCGTGTCTTATTTGAGAGTCTTTTAAGATATACAAGTCACGCCATGTATACATTTTTTAGAAACAAGCTTTTTGGCTCCTAAAAGGAGCCCTAAGGTTGAAACTTAATTTTTTGTTAGGCGAGTTTTTTGGGACAAAAATAATATTTGTTGATGATAATGAGTTTACGGACTACATTTTTCCTTTTTTTTTTTTTTTTTTTTATCTTGATTTTTGGTTAACCACAACCGGCCATTTAAAAAAAAAAAAAATGGTTGTGGTATTGATGGAATTGAGTTTTATTTTATTTGTGGATTTGATTTTTGGTTGTTGTTTGAGGATTTGAGTTTTTGTTTTTGTTTGTTAAATTTATTTTTGGATTGTGTTTAGGGGTTGAGAAAATGAAACAGACAAAAAAAATGATTGATTTTGTTTTTTTTTTCTTTGTCTTTTCTGTTTCGTTTTTTAATTATAAATTTAAATAATAAAATAGGTAAATATGGGCACTTTAGTCATTATATGAATTATATAATATATATGTATTATAAGTTAATATATTAAATAATATATATTATATAAATATATTATTATATATATTGTAACCAAAACGTGACCATAGAGTATTGACCAATAACTCGACTATATATATTTTAAAAATATAATTTTATTAAAAGTTTCAATAAATATTTTGTAATATATATCTGTCGTAGAAATTAGAATTGATTTGTTGAATAAATGTAAATTTATCTAACAAGGTTTTTTTTTTTTTTTTTCCTCTTCTCATATAGGTTATATATAAATATTGTTCAATTGTTAACACATCAAATATTGTAGTCAAGTGGTAAAGACTTACAACTATTGACTTGAAGCCTCAAGTTCAATTTTTAATTGTCATTATTATCAGAAGTGAGTGGTGGCCGGCGGCGGCGGTCCAGCGGGCAGCGGTGGCGGTGGTTCGATGGTACAATTACGGCGTTTTTTAAAAACATATTCACGGCGAGTTTTGAATGCCGTAAATAGTCATTTACGATATTCTTTGTGTGCGGTAAAAGGTTCTTTGTGCACTGTAAAAGGGTGTTTTTCGTACGTTTTTAAAAACATATTTATGGCGCGTTTTGAACGCCGTAAATAGTCATTTACGACATTCTTTGTGTGCGGTAAAAGGGTGCGTTTTGTATGCCGTATTTGAGGGATACAATTACGACTTTTTTTAAAACATATTCACGACGTGTTTTGTACACTGTAGTTGATGGATATCATTCACGACATTATCTAATGCGGCTTGCGGATGGACGCCTTAAATAGTCATTTACGGCATACTTTGCGCACCGTAAAAGACCTAATCTGTTGTAGTGCAAGTTTATGTGTTCTTATTAAGTTGAGTAGAATGTAATATACATCCTAAATTTCTCACTATTCAATTGCTGTATGATTCCCTATATCTCTTACTTTAAAATTCCCTAAATTCCCTATATCTCTTTACAAGCTCACTGAATTGTTTGCTATTTTCATGTTAGTTTTAAGTACAAAAGAAAACACAAGTCTCAAAAAATCAAGCTACTATGTGATAAACCCTAATAAAATAATCCAGAAAAAAAAAAAAAAAACTGAAAAGGAAATTCAAAGCTCAAAATTTCATGAGTCAATAATCAAGCAACTTGGTAATGAACATATAAAAATGTGACAGTATTTTTTTTGGAAGATAATAAGTTTTAATATAAAACAATCAATCAATCAAGTTTGAGAGAACAGTATCATCTCAACTTAGTTTTCAGATTGCAATCCTTAGCAATGAAATATACATCTACCTAGAGGGTGGGTACCGATGGACTACAAACTATAATAACATTCGGAGAAGTGAGAAGAAGAACAAACAATACAATAATAAAAACACAAGGAGCTTGCACCAAATAATTTGAATGCATATGACGTTGTACACACAAAAACGTGGCAGTAATGTAAAACTTTTGACAAAAAATAAAGTAATTAAAAGCATTAAAAAGAAATAAAAAATTAAATCAAAGCCAGTAGAATAAACATAATGATAAACAAATAAACAAAAAAAATATTAATGAAGAAAAATTATACATACCGTTCTGTTGTATGTGTAGAGCAAAGAAATAAACTATTTGTAGAGAGCAAAGAATAAAGAATATAAATAGGTTCAAGGGTTTTATTTTAATAAAGGTATTCCATGTCAATAATAAAAAATTATGATATATAGGTCAAATACTTCTTTTTTTTGAAAGATCTATTTTTAAAAGCTCTTATGGAGGAGCTTTTGCCTACTAGATGTTTAAACTCTACTAGCATCTACTGAATTTAAAATAGACAATTTCAAAAGTTCAACCAAACAACTCTAAAACACTCAAATAGAGGTTCGTAAACCTTTTGAGCTAGTTGAAAGCCCAACCAAACAACACTTAATCATTAATCAAATTGCCTCTTTAATAATCCTATTTAAAGATTGATTTTCAATCATCAAATACAAACATAACCCAAAATAACTGTCTGTTAGGTTTTGACTTGTATTCCTAAGCGAACCAAATGTGAAACAAATGTGTACCAAACAAGACTCAACTAATGTGGAGCTTCCTAGAGACGTGTGATACATTTGGAAGATGGAATGGTGTTATTTGAAGGAGGTTTGAAGACCAGAAGAACGGAAGACTGAAGATCGTTTCAGCGTATGGATCGCAGTTTTCTAAACGATGTAATTTAAGATGACTTGTAACGATTAGGAAGCGGGTGCACAACCGTGACCCGAATCGTAGTCAATCATAAAGCATACATGAAACGAGAAATCTTCAACGAAAAAGGAAAATGTTCTTTTGGGAAGTTCTTGTTCTTGAAGGAAAATGAATACTCTTTACAAGAATACTTGTCATAAAAGAAAATAGTATTTATGTGAAACAAATAAGTCTTATACGTTTAGGAGTAGGATTTCCATTCATCTTAAACTCCCTATAACTAGTATAAATAGAACATTGTAATTAGGTTTAAAGTGTGAGTTGAACACCATGTAACATCAGAGAGTGTGAGTGAGATCCGAGGAGACCCAATGAGAATATCCGAGGAGGGATCCAAGGGAATATCGGTGGATCAAGTTAGTGATCCGTGGGTGATATTTAGGGGAGACCTAGGTGATATTGTGGGGTTCTTGGTGAGGATCTTGTGAGTATGGTTTGGGGTTAGGTGTGAGAGAGAATTCTGAAGTATTTGGTTGTAACAATTTACCATATAGTGGAACTTTCTCTGTCGTCCCGACGACCCATGGTTTTTTACCCGTTTTGGGTTTTCCACGTATATCTTGTGTTGTGATTGTTTTATTTTCTCTTATCTATTTTTCTACTTGTTGACGTTATTAATTACTATGAGTAATTGGCGTATATTAGGCACGGCGTTCCGCGTTCATCGATTCAGAATTATCCCCAACACTGTCGTTGTAATTTTATTCTCTCTCTTTTATGGGGCTTTTTTTTTCTTTGATCGCTTATGTATCTCATCATTGTTTCGACTCCAAAAATTTCAATCAGATAAATTTGTATCTTCATTATGGATGGATCAATACCCAGATCATATACCTTCTCTTATCTTATATATATGTATATATATATATTTACCCTGTTTGACTAATGATAAATTGAAGGAAAATTTTATTATGATTCGTAACAACAATCAATGGTTGATTTTATGGTAAAATATTTACTAACTAGATTTAATTCACCCAAAAAATAGAGAATTGATTTGATTAGTCTTATTAGATTAGTGGTGAAAGAAACTAAAAGAGAAATTCATCATTTTGATTTGCAGAGAAAGAAAAAGAGAAAATGAGTATTTAATATCTTGAGATATGATGTATATATAAATGCTATAGGTTTGTGAAATAAAAATGAACATGAACAATGAAAAAAATATGACAGAAGTAGATTTTTGATTTAAATAAAATATACTATTGTGAATTACACAATCATCAATTTTAGCAATCCCTAAAGACAATCCTCAAATGCTGATGTGACAACTTTTGAGGATTCAAATTTGATTATGTCACTAAAGATACTCTAACCATGATGGCATGATCTATAAGACTATAACCAATAAGTAAATATCAATAATACTCCCAATTTATTTTTGATATATATATATATATTCAGGTTACTAATATAAAAATATATATATATATATATATCTTTAACTATCTCGATATTTTTTATTTTTTAGGGGAAAACAAGCAAAACAAAACACAGAGCAAAACAACTACAACCCAGGGCAATCCCCCAAACCAGGAGAAGACTCGCCAACCCACACCAAATCCAAGTCAACAGACAGCCCCATCTTAGTAAGCCTATGAGCTGCCACATTTGAAGAGAGCGGAGCAAAACCAACCACAAAACCTGGAGAAGCATCAACAAGCAGCTTAATCTCCGTCGATATTTTGAATATATTATTAACTATATTTCCATCGATATTTTTAAAATATTTGAACTTTAATTGATATTTTCATCAAACTCATATTTACTTCTTGTCTATATAACAATACACTTTCTACCTGCTATTGAATGGTACCTACATGAACTGTCACTCTCTTACGTATCTCGAACGATACATTATATATGAGGTTTTTATTTATTTATTTATTTATTTATTTTAGCTTTCGTCATCAGTAAGATTCGATATGAGTTACGTCCCGGGGCATTGTATATGAGTTTTTGGATCCTCTTAATTGTAATCTCTTTTTTAAAAATCCAGTATTATATTAATGCAAAAAGGAACAATGAATTGATTGGAGACAAAGAAATTAAAGAGAAAATATAACAAAGCAGTGATGATGTTTCAATACATGAACTGAATTGGAGATAGACAGGCTTTCAATGAAATATGAATTTGGATCCTCTACTGATCTGATCTCTTTCCTAACCTTATCTAATCTCATGACACATAAGTATTACAATGAATGTATGGTTAAGATGTGATTAGTTTCCACAACCACTTTAACAGCAACCAATCACATGCTTTAAAAAGGTCAGGAAAAAGATCAGTAAAGGATCCAAATCCATGAAATATATCCATGCATCATATCGTGGAAATAATTCCACGCGAAGTAAGGTACACTTATGATTGGTCAATAATTTCAGCTTCAAATTAACATATTTTAATTAGTTAATTACTAATCATCATATAATTATGAGTTTGGGTTCTCTCTTAATCTGAATTTTAATTTGTACGGCTTTTTTTTTTCTTAATCTAAATGACATCTAAACATAAAAAAAATATATTTATATGATTACAATTTGTTAATTACTTTTGTTCTCTATGTACAAATAAATGTTTCATCCAAACACAATTAATCTTTAAAAATTGCTGAACAATAATCCAATTAACTCTATAATTATAAGTAATTTAATTTATATAAATTAATCAACTAGAAATTCGATTTTCGTCGTATTTACACAAAAATAAGTGTTAAAAGACAGTACCTTTTGATTGATTTCCTCTATGTTATAACAATAACTATATATCCAACCATGTTTAGAGTGTCCCACCAGACAAGTTCCAGATCAAATATCGGTGTCAGTTTCAATAAGTTATAATAAATAAATTGAAAGGAAGAAAGAGTGAAAATGAATCAAGTAAATTGATATGAAAGCTCTGAAGGTCATACCCGCGCGCATGTGCAACCAAAGCAATGGCGACTGCGTCTCCAACTGTTCTATATATTATTATCGGAGTTAATTAATATGGAATTAATAAAAAATAGATATAAAATTAGGGCCGTCCAATGAAAAGTGAAAATCCCAAGAAATTGAGTAGCTGTTTTTCCAAGCTATTGCTTTGAAAACAATCAAATATCCTATATTACTATTATTTCTTATTTTCTCGGGATCATTTATTCATTTTAATATTTCTACTATAATATAATTAACTGCTTTGTATTAGACTTGTCCCAACTCTATGTATAGCGCGTGGATTATTTCTTCTTAAATTAACATTGTAATGTTAATCCAATCAAGTTTTATATATTATCAAAGCCTACCGGTAAATCGATACTATGTCATTCATAGAGGTGAAGCTAGCTAGAGATGCATATTTTCCCTCGGATCACTAAATCCTCACGTCCCCATTCCCATTTAGGGATTTTTTAAAGGGGGAAAATTGGGAAATGGGGGGATGAGAATGATTTTTATCCCTAAATTGAAATAGGGTTGGGGATGGGGGACCCCTCCCCATTCCTATTTCCCCATTTTCCTCATAATTATATTGAAATGGGGATGAGTCCCCATTTCTTCATTTCCTCATTTCCCCTAAACATATATAAATATAATTATAATATATATATTTTTAAATTTTTTTATTCTTTGAAAACCCTAACTATTTATACTAATTTACTCTTTTTAAAGACGAAACCTAAAACCTAAATCTAAAATCTCCTCTCAAGATTTGTAATGGAATGTTTGGGAAAATGGGAAAAAACAGAGAAAATGGGGTGGGGGGAGACCTATATCCATTCTCATTCCCCAAATGTGCATCTCTAAAGCTAGCTATATCGAATTTGGGATAGGAGGGTATGATTAAAAGATTTATAACAAAATTGTAAATAACAAAAGATTTGGGGTAAAAGAAAAATAAAATTTAATTAATAGTTCGACGAGACGAGACGATTTCTGTGGTATGCCCTTTACAAGCTACAAGGGGGTTGCTAGCTTTTCAAAACTTTTTATTTTATTTAAAGAGATTCTCCTTATAATCCAATTTTTTCTTTTACATTTTTTCTTCTTCTAAAGACACTCTTCATTCTAAAAAGAGAAAATTGCAGCCAACCTCCCCAAGGTTTGTCTTTGACAACCAAAAATAACTTTATCATTAATTGACGATGACCCCCCTACCGTTAGTCAAAGCTTGTCAAATTTAACCGTTGATAGGATTTGACCAATACAAATACCAAAATGCCCTTCAATAAAAACAAAATTCTGATTTTCAAAATATATAAATATATGAAAACAAATTTGGATCTCCACCGTAAAAAAAAAAAATGAAAATTACAACTTAAAAAAAAAAATGTGGAGACACAAGTTGTATCTCCATATTAACTTAAAAAAAAAAAATGTGGAGACACAAGTTGTATCTCCATATTTTTCTTCAAATTTAAAATTCTAAAAAATTAATAATCTGGATCATCAAAATCCAATCAAACAACATTTTCTTCAGATAATTTTTTCTTCTTCCATATGGATCCCCAGATTTTTCTTCATATTCAAGTTTTTCCAGCTTTTTCAAAACTAAAATAAAATAAAATAAAATAAAATCCGGCTCATCTAAATCTAATCTAATAACTTTTTCTTCTTCAATTGATGTATTTCTAGATTTTTCGACAGATTCAAGTTTTTCAGATTTTACAAAAATAAAAATAAAAATGTGGCTCATCTAAATCCAATACAATAACATTTTCTTCAGATTTTTTTTTTTTTTCATTCTTCCATGTTAGTAAAACTTGAGAAGAAAAAAAGTGAGAAAACTTGAGATCATGATTAACACCCAAATTCATCATATCTTACATCACAACCAACACAAAAACACCACCACTATCACTGCCACCAGGCAACTACATACCACAACTGCACCACCACCATTGACGCGCAACCACCACCGGTGGGCCACCATCATTCATGTGCGACCACCACTGTACTCGCCAAATATCATTTTCGATGGAGATCTGGGCGATCTCCCAGATCTACATTGATGGTGGTTAGACCTCTATTGTTTAAGGGAGGTGTGTTATCTAATGGTTTTTTTTTCTTTTTTTTTCAATAAAAAATTACTTTAATATTTGGCCAAGATGAATGGTGAAGATTTAAAACTTTTAAATCTGTTTTGTTTTTTAATAAGTAAAAAAGCTTGAAAGGACAAAAATACCCATATATCTATTAAGTTTGACTAACTTCGCTAATGGCAGGGGAGGTCATTATCAATTAAGTATAAAATTGTTTCTGGTTGTCAAAGGCTAAACCTCAAGGAGGTTGACTGCAATTTGCTCTTCTAAAAATTTAAAATTTTAAAAAAAATTCTATAGACACTTCTTTTTGTTTCAAAATTATCCCTTTTATTTTTTGACACTCCTATTCTAAAGATACTCCATCAAATTTTTTTTTTCTTTTTTTTTTTTCTTTTTTTGTAAAGACACTCATTTTTATTTTAATATTACCCTTTTTTTTTTTTTTTTAACATATATGCAAACCCAAAAAGAAAATAAACATTGCATGCCACCGGCGAGTCATGACGCAGTAGCAATTCGTGGCCAAGTGTGCCACGTAGATAATGTAGGAGACGTTTTGTGAGGGACCAGTGTCCGGTTGTTGGGTGATGCATGAATTGAGCAAGTTTATTCATAACGAATGCAATGTCAGGTCGAGTGAAAGACAAATATTGTAGAACACCAATTACCTGATGAAACTCAGTGGCATATGTGATAGAGGTTCCATTAAGGAGTGTAAGAGAATGATTTGTAAGGAGTGGAGTGGACACTGTTTTAGAGTCAATCATCTCGGTGCGAGTGAGTAGGCCAGTCACGTATTTTTGCTGAGAGAGAAAGAGGCCAACCGAGCACAGGATGACTTCAACCTCAAGAAAGTATGATAGTGCGCCTAGGTCTTTGATAGAGAAACGCTGAGCTAGCGTCGAAATAAACTTGTCAACAAGCATGCCATCACTCCCAGTGACTATGATGTCACCAAAATATACCAATAAAAAAATCACACAACCATTAGCACTGAATATAAATAAAGAGCTATCGGAGTGAGAATTAGCAAACCCATTTTGGAGGAGAAACTATCAAAGTTCATTGTACCACGCCCTAGGTGCTTGTTTGAGACCATAGATGACCTTCTTTAGATGACAGACATGTAGTAGATGTGCCGGATCCGTGAAGCCTGGTGGTTGTGCCATGAATACATTCTCAGCTAAATGACCCTGTAGGAATGCATTGTTTACATCCAATTGGCAAAGAGACCATCCATGCGATACCGCAATGCTCAGTAAAACTTAGATTGTAGTTGTCTTTACCACTAGACAGAAAGTGTTAGTGTAGTCCACCACTAGACAGAAAGTGTTAGTGTAGTCCACACCTGGCCATTGGTGAAACCTTTTGGCCACCAAGCGAGCTTTGTACTTGGAGATAGAGCCATCTAGAGACCGTTTTATATGAAAAACCCACTTGCACCACTCTATGTTGTAGGACGAGTTTGAGGGAACCAAGTCCTATGTTTCATTATGAATGAGAGTATCGAATTCTTTAGACATGTCTCATCTCCATTCGGGAAATTTTCAGAGTTTGAGACACACATATGGGCTCACTTTGGGCAGACGAAAGAACATTTATGAGAGCCAATTTTGTGAGGGGCTTGTGGATGTCATTCTTGGACCTTGTTGTCATGGGATGAGTGGCAATTGGTGCGATAGCTTGAGTTGGTACTGATGGTGGCAGAGACAAGGTTGGTGGGCTGTTAGGTGCAGCGGTGGAGGTGCAATTGCTGTCAGCAGTAGCTACGGTACTTGCAGAAGGGAGAAGGCTGTCAACAGCGGCTGCTGTAGTGAGATGCGGTGCAGCAGTAGGCGGTTGTGGAGGAGATGAGGTCGCAGCCTGTGCTCAAGAGCTGTGGAGGGAAATCTGACGAGGGAGTTCATGCTCAGTCGGTCTTATGGAGGAGTGAGCATGGGAGGATGGTATGGTCATTGTTAGAGAGCTAAGAGACAACCAAAATGTGCATATGGTGTGGTCAGGTCGGGGAAGATTTGCAAGGAGTTTGTGGTATGGAATAATTGACTCAACGAAGTTAACATGGTGAGACATAAACACACGATCGGATTCGAGGTCTAGGCAATGGTAAGCACTCTAGGATAACGAGTACCCAATGAAGATATAGGGTTTTGACCTAGATTCTAGCTTATGGTTGTTGTATGGTTTAATCCAAGGGAAACACAGACACCTAAAAACATGGAGTTTGGCATACGACGGACGCATACTGAATTTTTTTTCAAAAGGTGAAATCATATTTAACACGGGTGTGGGCATCCAATTAATTAAGTACACATTGGTGGTAAATGTCTGTGACCAAAAATTAAGAGGTAGTAAGGCATGGGTGAGTAGTGATAGGCCTGTCTCAATAATGTGTCTATGACGACGCACGGAGACACCATTGTGTTTTGGCGTGTGAGGTGGTGTAGTGAAGTGGGAGATGCCATGACTTGCAAGGGTGTGCCTTAGTGCAATATATTTGTCACCATTGTCACTATAGAGTGAGATGATGGAGTTTTAAAATAATTTTCTACCAGGGATTTAAATCGAATAAAAACTACGTAGACATCAGATTTATTTTTTAAAAGATACATCCACATGTATTTTGTAAAATGATCAACAAACAACACATAGTACTTGTAGCCATCTCTAGAGATAATTGGAGAACTTCAAACATCTGAATAGATAACTTCAAGTGGTTTAGAATCGAAAATAGTTGAGATTGAAAAAGGTGATTTGTGAGTTTTATTGATATGACACGCACTACATGGATTGCTAAAATTATTTGACAAGGCAACAGACAATGTCTGGGATGACACTAACTTAGAGATAATATTTGATGATGGGTGACCTAAACGGTGATGCCAGTCAAGGAGCGAGGCTTTGACACTAGAGAAGGCGATGATAGGTGTTGTTTTTGGCTGAGCATTAGATGGCCACTCGTAGACTCTATTCCTAGTCCATCCTCGCATGAGCTGCGTCCCCGTATAGAGATCCTTCAGAACAAAAAATAATGGTGAAAATTCAATAGCCACTTAATTAGAGGTACAAAATTTTGACATCGATATCAGATTTTATGTCATACTTGGCACACATAAAGCATCATTCAATAAAAAGGAAGAAGATTTAGAGGGTAAGCGAAGAGAACCAGTATGTGTGATATTTAAACCTGAGCCGTCCCCTATCATGATATTGTCGAAACAACCATACGGAGAGTGCATAGAGAGGTTTTGTAGGTCCGCTGTGACGTGGTGAGATGCTCTGGAATTAAGGAGCCACTCAGGCGTGGCGGTTGATGGGATGGCATAGTGAGCACTCAGCTGCCACTGTTGTGGCTGCCACTGTCTCGACTATTGGTTGTGCTGGTTGGACTGGTTCGACTGATGCACAAGTGAGTGAGCTTGTGTGAAGCTAAATGTGGGGCACTTCTTGGCTTTCTGTCCTTGTTCTCCACAAAGTTGGCAGAAGCCGCGATAAAGTCTTGGCCCGTTTGGTTGAATCCGAGCATTGGGATTCCTAGAGTTCGCAGAGGAGAAGTCAACTGGCTTGCTTGATTGATTTAGCATGAATGTTTTGTTTGTGTTGCCATTGTATCGGTTGTAGCTGGATGGATTGCCACCAGAATGGGGTTTGGTAGCATAGTTGGCGGTTATGGGGAGTTTTTGGTTTCTTGTGAGTTCTTGCTTTAGAACGGGTTCAGAGTTAATAAGTTTTTCATGGAGTCCTTCATGAGATTGGTGAGTCACGAGCACGAATGGTTGATGATATGTCTTTGAATCCATCACCCATGCCATTTAGGATTTTAAAAGTCAAGTCTTCAGGATTTTCTGGTGCATCAAGCATGGCCAGTTCATCTGCGACACTCTTTGCATGTTGCATGTATTCAATTATTGATTGAGTACTTTTGGTGATGTTAGTGAGCACACCTTTGAGATGCATGATATGTCCTCTAGAGGGTTTTGCATAGGTGTTGGCGAGTGCAGTCCAAGCATCATAAGAAGTTTTGGCGAAAGCGATAAACGAGATGATGGACGGGGTTATAGATCCAAGTATTGCGTTTAGCAATAACTGATCTTGTCTAATCCATATGTGATGAG
Organism: Acer campestre; assembly: GCA_954870605.1. NCBI lineage: Eukaryota > Viridiplantae > Streptophyta > Magnoliopsida > Sapindales > Sapindaceae > Acer > Acer campestre. Next base: position 448,572 of record OX940810.1, on the reverse strand, counting down.
CTGGATTTGGTGTTGTATTCTCACCGATTGTGGTGGTGGCTGGAGGGCATGGGCGTTGTCCATCAACGAAACCCATGAGATCAAACCCAACAAGAAGGGTATGGAATTGGAGTTTTCAGGAGCGTTAGTTTGTTGCTGTGAGCTTCAACGGTTCTTGTGCAACGATGTTGATAGAGATGATCATGTTTGCGGAGGAGGTCATGTCGTGAGACGAAGAAGAGGAAGGGATGACCGTGACTAAGTTGGAGGAAGAGGAAGCGACGGTGGTCATGTTGGATTGATGGACTCTTTTGAGTTATGAGAGCTGTGATACCGTATCGAAGTTTAAAATAATTCTTGATCAATCTTATTAATCATTGTTGCTGCACATATCTATATATATAGGAGAGTCACGTAGAGGACTTGTACAAAGGAACTTAAAGTCTACGGTTGGGAGAGAATGAACTAGACTATGATACTAACAAGAAATGGGAGAGTTTGCACTAATCTGTACACGGGAGAGTTTGCCGTAATCTGTACATAGTGAGGATAAATACAGAGATAAATATAATTATACATAGTTATCCTTTACACTGAACATTAATTATTACTTCGATTTATTTTCAACTAACCAATGTTCATTTCTATATTTAATATTTTCCTAGGATCTTCAAATTTATATCTTCTTTTCAAAACGGAACTATTTTTGTAGCATATATTATACAGCCTTCTACATATGCATGTTCATCAACCAAACAATTCAGATTCCTCTAATTGCATCACTTGCTTCTGTCTTTGTCCACTAAAATGATAATGGATGGTTTTAATTGATTCTCGTGGTAAAGTCCTCATTTTCTGGCAAATATTACTTGCAGTAACTCTAAAAATTTCTGCGGATGGTGCTCACATCTGGTAATGTGATGGACAAGAACTCCTTCAAAGAGCCAAGAAGGTATTTAATTCATTATTGCTATGAAACAAAGCTTTTTTAATCCTCTACATGAAACTTTAAAATATTGGGAAAAAAAAAGAAAGAATTTTAGGGTTTGTAAAACAGTAAAAAGGGGAAAAAAAACACAAAAGAGAACAAAAAACTAAAGATGGAAAAAAAATGTAGTTTTTTAAATAAATAAAAAAATAGTTTGGAATGTTTTTAGAACTTTTTTTTTGTCTAATTTAGTAATTATAATTCAAATTAAAATTGTCATTAATAAGAAAATATGAGTTTGCCCATCGCACTCACACAATAAGGTTGTGAATTCGAGTATACTCCACATCACCAAATCCTGAATTAATGTAATATTTTTTTTATAAAAAAATTGTCATTAATAATAAAAAAAAAAATGAAGTGTAAACTTATAATTTCTGGATGTCAACAACATCTCTCTCTCTCTTTTTTTTTTTTTTTTAAATATTCACATTTTATGAAATACCTGAAATAACCTTACGATTTTATTTGAAGACAAAAATTGTCTTTTATTTTTACTTTATTTTTTTGTTATCGTGATTTTCAATTTTAGGGATCTAACCCTAGTTTTTCCAAAGCCATTGAGGAGAGTTGGTATAGAACAACGGAATGACACGACGCTCAAAAATCAACAATCATCTTCTCTGAATCTCACGAAACTCGAAACTCGTCGCTGTCACCCATTCCAGTTCCACAGCCGATGACATTACGGTGAGCCTGCTCATAATCCATTGTTCACTCACTTTAATCTCTCCATTAAATTTGTTATTGTTATTGTTGCTAGTGTTATTATTGAATACCCAGAAAAGTAGATGATTGGTTAATCAACATGAACAGATTCATTTTTTACTTTGCATTCTCAAAATGCTTAGGATTTAGGATGAACATAGAAAATCATAACTTTACAAGTCTCTCCAGCATATTGAATTCGAAAAATTAAAAATTAAAAACCTTGTAAAAAAATTAACAAGCAAATATGAAATAAAAAATATCTTGAAAAAAATGATACAAGAATGGAAAAAAAAAAAAGGAAACTAAAGATAAGAAACTGAAAAATATGAAAAAGAAAAAAAAAATGAAGCTTGGAAAAAATAAACATAAAATAAGCAAGAAAAAAAAAAAAAAACTTGAATAATATATAACATCTTTAACAATCATTTTGATCATTTTCCATAATCAAGTTTACCAAACACATTTGTTTACTTTTTTGTTAAATTAATTATTTATAAAATCAATTTACCCATAACCTAACAACTTATTTTTAAAATATATTATTTTTTAAGTTAAGCTATAAGTGGTTATAAACAACAACCCCAAACGCACATAAAGGTTAAGGGTCAGTTTGATATTACTTTTGAAAAGTTAAAATTAGATTATTTTATAATGTTGACATAAAATGATGTTTGGTAAAACTTTCAAAACTGATTAATTGATTGAGGGGGGTTACTTTTTGAAAGTGATTATGAAATAATCTATTTCAGTATTTAATGAATCCTTTAAAATGCCATTATTATCCTCATGAAATCAGGTTAAAATCATTTATATACATTATTTCATCTCAAAATTAAATATTCTATTTAACTATTGATTTAATTTATAAAATCTTTTAAAAATATTTTATTGCTCTTATGGAATTTTTTTTTAAAAATTTAAATATTCTACTTAAATATTGATTTAATATATGTAATTAATGAAATAGGGTCCTAAAATCATGTATATTTTAGTTATTGTAACTAATCTCAACACTTTTACATTAAAATTACCAAACATATGTATACTACTTTTGAGCTGTACAGTAGTTTTATAAATACTGTTAACCGCAAGAAATGGTCAGGGTTCAAAGAAAAATTTTCCATCTACACAGGGAAAGAATCCGGATAGAAGGAAGGACCCCCTGGTGCCTTGCCACAAAAATTAGCAAAAATATGCCTTCTATCGGTCCAGATCAAGATCGAGGCTTCTCAGAGCTCCAGGATACCAGAAGAAACAAAAACCTACCGTTACTACCAAGTCCTGGTATCCCGCTACCGTATTAACTTGGTATCCCCATACCCCAATGCTTTTGTACCCTGATACATGTATACCGAGTCTAATCGATCAAGTGAGAAGCGAGATGCCCATGTACCTCGATCCCACCTAAGCCAGCTAATCCAGCAATAAGTGTCAGACTAATCAACCGCCAAGTACTAAGGTAAGATCAAGCACATAGAAGGACAGTAAAGTACCATCATTTTGATAATAAGGAAGTTGATTCCTTCCTGCCACTTGAGAGTTTTATTTGAAAGAGGAGTCAACTCTATCAGATTCTACTAAATAAGGGATCGCTTGATTCCTAGAAGGAAGGCGACTATCTTTTCGCCAATCGCCATGAAACGTCCCGAAAATCTCTAGGTCATAAGACTGGATTTGGAGGAGTGTTTAGCACGTATTAGGACTATATATACAATATGCTATCATACAGGAAAGGTACGGCAATTTTGAGTGCAAAACCATATTTTACTTTTTCTACTTATGGACATGCACGAGAGCTCCACCACCATCGCCATCTAAGTTGTAATTTCATCACCATCGCTTTACATTATTCCCATTTATTTCTTTATTCATTTACAATCAATACAAAAGCACGAGATACGATCCTATTTTGATAAGTTACTTTCATTCACCTTCGTTGTAATATTTGACATCTTTTATTAAGGAACCAAAGGTATCGAACCATCTGATACCTTTTCGACTGAGATCTACCCCGATTTTAGTCACTAGAGTTGTTAATTGAAAATTCACCCCAGTGACAATTTTTGGTTAACAAATACAATTAGCCAAACGTTTATTAATTAACTTCACAACTAATTAATTTTTTAGCACAGCTAATAGTGATTATTATAAAAGTCACAGCAATACCAAATTGGCCCTAAAGCTCTTTAAAATTATCTTTGCAATCTCCTTGTAGTGTTACTCTACTTCTACTGATTAACAAAATGATGATGCATAATAATGCATGCAACAAATATATTACATATTTATATAAGTGTATAAATTTTAAAGTTAGGACACCATTCACGTGTTTGAAAATACAATTTTTTTCTTTAAATGATTTTTTATGTAAATAATTAATTCTAGTGAATTAATTATTACAAAAATTAATTTTTAACTTAAAAAAGTAAAAGACAACATAACATTAATTCTTTTAAATAAATAAAAAAACATAACATTAATTTTAAATACAAAATAGTGACATATTCTGAAAAGTTTCAATATTGGTGGCCTCATGGTCCGATTGAATTATTATTATTATTATTATCATTATTATTATTATTATTATTTTTGTTTTGAAATATTACAATAATTGAGGGTTTAGGGGAGGAGACATGATCATAAGACTCGAACTCACAATTTCATGGTGGAGGTGTGAGAGACATTCCACTATACCAACTTTATTTATTTTTTTCTTTTAACTACATACTACAATTTAAGGTTCAGGAAGAAGATTGAATATGGTTCCTAGTAAAGCAAAATTTATCTCGTCTTGAATCTGAATCTATCTTTGCAATTTCATTTAAGCCCTGTTTGATTTTTCCGCTTAACACTGAATGGTACTGAATGTGTTCCATTCAGTTATTTTATTTGATTTTTTAAGTGTTAAAATCACTTAATGAACCCCTAAAACCACTTGTTTTGAAAAGTGAAAATTTTTCACTTTTCACTTAACACAAATCCAGTAGAATTTAATGTAAAATTTTACTTCCAAAACTATCCTCACTAATTTAATATATTTCCAAAACTAACCATGTTCTGTAATATATATATATATATATATTACATGAAATCTATAAATTATATAATTATCCAAGTTTATTCCAAATCAATTAAAGAATAAATTTTGGGCCTTTACCCCCACTTGAACCCAAAAAAAAAAAAAAAAAAAAAAAAAAAAATTTAAGAATAAATAATACACATGAAGTAGATTGCTAATAAGAACATATTGATGAACTTCATTTGAACTTCATTTTGTCTATAATATACACATGAAGTAGTCCATTAGTTTTATAATGTCACTAGCTAAGAGATTTGTAATTATTAAATTATATACAATAATATAAATTTGAAATATTATTAATAACTAAATAAATTTATTTTAGAATTAATTTATATGTTAGAGTTGTCCGTATTATATATATATATATATTTTGAACGGCAAAGTTGTCCGTAATATATTAAAATGTAAATATATAATAAATAATAGTTAGAAGGGCATATATATAAACGTATTTATTTTTAGATATTTATAACTTAAAAAAACAAACAACTTATCACTTATATTCAGTTTTTAGTGGAAAAAAACAAACATGTTTTTCAGTTTTCAGTTTTTAGTCACTATTCAGTCTTCAGACAAAAAAAATCAAATGGGGCCTTAGTATATAGCCTTGTACCCTTATATTTATATACTTCTCTAATCAGGATTGTACTGACCTTATAATTTCAGGACGTTCAACAACAGTCACACATTCACAGTGGGTCCACAACCCCACATTAACAAATACCCACATCCAATATGAATGTGTGGTTATGGTTGAACGTACGTCCTTAACTTATAATTTCAGGACGTCCTTACTAGAGAACCATCATATATATATATAGAAATGTTCAAGTCGCATTGATATAACTTCATCAGATCGTCGGATGTGGACCATTAGATTTACATATTTTGATTCAAAGTGTATACACTTTTCAAAGCTTCTCCATAATCAGTGGTTCATATTTATTGGTACTGATGTAGTTAAATCAGTGTGTACTGATGTGAACGAGACTATATATATATATCTGGACGAAAAATGTTGACCATTAGATTTACATACTTTGACTCAAAGTGTATGCACTTGTCAAAATTTCTCCATAATCTATGGTCAATATTCTTCGTCCCAACATATTTCATATTAGGACAAACTGACAGTAAAAAGATTGATATATATATATAAAAAGATAAAGTAGGATTCAATACAATGTTGCTTAAAAAAAATTACAAAAAAATAAAATGTTGTTTCCAAAGTCTTGAGTCTTGACTATAGAGAAATAAAAGTTTTTATAGTGACAACAAAAATAAATAAATATCCGTTAAAAATAAATAAATAAATATGGAGAGTGTGGTCACGCTCCAAAAGAGGATGTACAGTAGAAAATGTTGTCCATGAATAAAAAAATGGAAAATGATGATCCTATATAGAGTTTCAATTCATTTCCAAATACTTGCTTTTTACGATATCTTTAACCATCTCCACCGCCGTAGTCACCGGCCGTCAACTTTCTCCAACTTCACCCCCACCACCCTCATCAATCACCATATATGCATCCACACCCCGTTGACACTACCCTCTTCTACTAACTTTCCTTCAATCCATATTTTTTTTATAGACCAAATAATGTATAAATATAATCATTGGTTTGCTTTTGCATATAACTATTCGTAATCGAAGAGAGGAAGACTGGGTGTTCAGAGCATCGATCATTGTCGATATTGAACGTATCGTACGTTAGAGGTTGATTGGTTGGATTTTTCAATGGCGTCTTCGAGTGGTGGTGTGCCTCCGGGTTTCCGGTTCCATCCGACCGACGAGGAGCTGCTTCATTACTACTTGCGAAAGAAGATTTCGTTTCAGAAGTTTGATATGGAGGTTATTAGAGAAGTGGACTTGAACAAGATGGAGCCTTGGGAGTTGCAAGGTAATTTATATTTAATTTCATATATTTTTGTATCATTAACTCATCGTTAATTGTCTAATTATTAATTTATGATGTGATCAAGCTTTGATTCATTAGCTAACCAGCATGAAATTTTACTCAGTTAAACACCTTTGTTTTTTTTTTTTGGATGATTTAAACTCCAAATTTATATTTAGTAAAGAAAAATAATTATTCCATGTATAATTAATTAGCTTATGTTTGGTTCGAATTATTTCATTTTTTCCCTCTATTTTAGTTGGTCATTTGTAGTCATCCCAAACCTTTTTATAAAATAATTTTTTTCGTGGGTTTTTTAATGCTAATAATTGATCAAATATGTTAAAGCCAGAAAGAAATTTTTTTTAGTTATTTATTTTCTTGATTGATTGATTTTTATTTTTATTTTTTATTTTTGTTGTTGCTGAAATTCGTTGATTTTTCTCATGAATTAAAGTCCATGAACAATCGGGAGCAATTAAGAATTTAATTATATATGATTATCTTGCATGATTTTATCCATGGAATAATATTTTAATAAATATAAAAAGTAATTGTTTTCTACCTAATAATTTATAAGTTGTAAATGATAGATGATATATGAATCACGAGTTACAATTATATGTTATAGATTATTATATATAAATAATATATGCAATATTTTCATTTGGTGAAGAGGATGTTTTTATCAAATAATTTATATAGAGCATGTTCAACGCGGTGACCCAATTTGTGGAAAAGAAAAAAGAAAAAGGTGATAAGTTTCAAAACTTTTGGATTGATTCACATTTTTCCAATTCAATATGATTCATACACCACAATATTCCATTTAAAATATACATGTTGGCAGTGACAAAAGTGACTGTTTAATTCTCTGTGAGCAGAATATATCATTTATAATAAGTCAAAATGATCAATCAACTTGTAATATTTAGGAATTCTATTATAAATATATATAACACTGAAAATTATACTGGTCCTAGGTCTTCATGGATCCGTCTTCTCTTCCCAGAAAAAAAATATATATTTGAATTGATTGAAACCTTGCAGATTTGGTTTTCTCAGGCAGTCAAACCTACAATTTATTAATTGTAAGGATTATCAAGTCGATTGATCACTTATTTTAAGCAAGGATTTACGGAGGCCACAGTCTCAACATTAAATATTTAATCATGCTATGACAAAGAAATCCAAGATTAAATTGACAAAGCACTTATAACACCATCTAAATCTCCTTAGAGTTGTTCAGTCTTTTATGTCTAAAAGGCTCCTGGGATTGAGCGGTGCTCCTATACTTGTAATTAATTCAAGCCTTTAAACAAAGCCCTCCAATGGATCAGATATACAGTGGATTTAATTTTGATAATTGGGATGATTGTTATAATTATTATTGTATCTATATGCACATGCAAATTAAAATTCATGGTTTGATTTAATTTATTTTGTTTATTTTTTTAAGTATTACACTTGTTTATTTCTTATGTGTTTTGTTTATTTCATTAATTGAGATATATATATTTTTTTTCTTTCTGTAAGTGTTATATTAATTTTAGAAATGGTGCCCTTTCTAGATTTGGTTCATCCTACAATCAAATTAAACTGAAATTTAAATAATTCAAAGTTGATCATCTCTTATTTTAAGCATAACAGGGCTATTACATGCATAATTGATATTCTTGATTAATTAAATTTTGAGACTCGTTTTTCTAAGCTTTTAAAGATTTTTATGGCACATCAACATTATTAACAAAAGATCTATCGTGCATTTATTAACATTCAATCAGGAGCATTCTTGTTAAATTTGTTTATTTCTTATATATGTAGAGAGATGTAGGATTGGGTCGACACCACAAAACGAATGGTATTTTTTCAGTCATAAGGACAGGAAGTATCCGACGGGGTCGAGAACGAATAGGGCAACAAATGCAGGATTTTGGAAGGCAACAGGGAGGGACAAGTGCATTAGAAACAGCTACAAGAAAATTGGTATGAGAAAAACCCTAGTTTTCTACAGAGGAAGAGCCCCTCACGGCCAGAAAACTGACTGGATCATGCACGAGTATCGCCTTGAAGATGCTGATGATGCTCAAGGAAACCCTAATGTGAGTCTCTCTCTCTCAATATAATTATCAAACATAGATCTTTTTTAAGAGTGTGGTTATTGTGATTATATTTGTTTCAAAAGTATATATTAGTTTCTTAAAAATATTTTTGAATCATTAATCAATTCAATCTTTTTAGTTTTCTATAGTTATATATATATATATATACAGATTTTCTATTGTTATTTCATCCTGACAATAAATATATTATGACGAAGAATGTAGACCACTAGATTTACATACTTTGACTCAAAATATATGCACTTGTCAAAACTTCTCCATAATTTATGGTCAACATTCTTCATCCTGATATATTTCTTATCAGGACGAACTGATAATAGAAAGACTATATATATATATATATATATGCAACCTATTGAAAAGAAAAAAAAAAAAAAACTGAAACATCCATGCATACATGTAAAAAATATTGTTTTTGAACTCCTACAAATTTGAGAGTTGTGGGAGGGGATGCCAGGAACATTATTGAAATCCATAATCTCATTATTATATGTGAATGTGAGAGATTTACTATTGGACCGCCTTAACTCCCATTATGTATATAAAATATATTGTTGATATGTATTAGAGTGTTTAAATGCTATTATTGAGTCATTTCCTATCAACTTAAGTTTTTGGTACTATTAGTTACTAATATGGTATAATAACATTTCAATAAGTCTCATGTTTGACTAACATCACACATGTACGTGGTATCCGATTATATGAATTTGTAGTATGTTTGTGTTTGAGTTCAAGTCACGTGGCAAACCTGTTTATCTTACACTGTTTTTCTTACATGTGAGGGGCGGTTTTAAAGTATCGTTGGGTATTTTCCTATCAGCAAAAAGCTTTTGGATCTTTTATTACTGACAATATGCTTGTATGTGGATTTCGTAGGAAGACGGGTGGGTGGTGTGCAGGGTGTTCAAGAAGAAGAATTTATTCAAGGTTGGAAACAATGAAGTATCAAACATGAACTCATCATCATCAGATCATCAACAACAGCAACAACAATTCAACAACTCATCATCAGCCACCAATAACAACAATCCTCGTAACTTCATGCACAGATCATCAGAAAACCAATACCTTCTTCGCCAACATCAACAGTCCTTGATTGAACTCAACAAGCCCGATCTAGCCCTTCACTACCCTCCCCAAATCCCTCAATACTCTCTTTTCCAACCCCAAACCCTAATTCCACCTCACTACTCGGCTCTTGCCTCCGACGCAGCGCCCCCGCCTCCCGTCATGGTCAAGCAACTCATGTCAAACCCTAGAGACTGTGAGAGTGGGAGTGAGAGTATGAGGTACCAAGCTGCTGCTGGTTGTGAGCCAGGGTTAGAGGTCGGGACGTGCGAGCCGGTGACCGCGGCCGCAACAACTCTCCAAATGGTTGGAAGAGATCATGATCATCATCAAGGGTTGAATGATTGGAGCTCCATGCTTGATCAAGATCATCAGCATGCAACTGCATCATCAACTCATCATGTGCACCAAATTAATCAGCTCTCTTTGAGGGGAGAGATGAATTTTTGGGGCTATGAAAAATAATACTAGTACCAGTAGTACTTTCCCTTAAAAAAAAAAAAAAGGTACTAGTAGTACTCTTGTTGTTGTGTTTGATCATTTGATTTCCAGCTGGGATTTGATTATTATAATTAAATAGAACTGATTGATTTATACACAATTTTAAATGGTTTAAATTAAACCATATGTGAAAGAAACCCTTCTCTTAAAATTAATAGTAATTGATTTTTGTTTGTATTTGTTTGGTTACATATTCTATATATTATTCAAAGTTCAATTATTCTACTATTCCAATATTATTAATTTAGGATTTGAGGAGGGGAACATAACTCAAGTTCACAACTTCAATGGTCAAGATTACCAACTCTTATCTTGGAATTGATGTTTCCCCATGGGACCCCATGCGGTTTTGGGGGTGGGGGTGAGAGCAAACTTGGTCCCTATTTTATAAATGGGGGAGGTGGTGGGAGACCCCCCCACCCATTTCTCATTCCCTTTATTTTTATTTTATATCTAAATTCTAAACAATTTTATTAAAAAAAAAAAAAAAAAAAAAAAAAAACTAATATACTAACAGGAACAAACAAGAGATTAGGATGATCGGATTCTAAATTCCAAATTCCGATTTTTAGAATTGGGAAGGAAAAGAAATTGGAAAAATGGGGTTTGGGGGTAGGTGGGGGTGGGGGTGGGGGTGGGGGAACCTCCATACTATTATTCTTCTAGTTTATTCATATGTGTTGTCTCTTGGATATTTTTGTGCCTTCAAGTTATTTTTAGGTGATATCAAGAGAAGACCAAGATGAAGTTCAAGACATGTTGTTGGAAATTTTTTCTATTATGTGTAAATCATTGTACTCTTTTTGACCTAATTTTCTTTGTAATTGTTTTAGTATATGTATAGGGGTTTTAACATGGAATTTGCCAAATGGGGAGATTGTTAGGTTTTTGGTTTGTCTTGGCATATATTCTATATCAAAATGATGTTTTTCTTGTATTTGATTAATGGTCTTATAACGATGATTCAAAGCTTCAAAGAAATATGTGACCACAAAATCATGCAAGGAGGTGTTTTTGAAGAGGAATGTGCTACTTTGCATATCAAAGGTAATATTGATCTCATTCTTCTTCAAGGCATAGGCACACACACAAAAATCATTCATATGTGTCCCTGCATCATCGTGCATCAATTATATAACACATTCACATGTTTTTATATGCTTATGCATTGAACTCAAATTCTCATACATTGTAGAATTGCATGTTCTAAGACTATGTCTAGGAAACGACATACATGTGTGACATTGTGTTTATTTGTTTACGTTTTATTATTTTTGGACTTGAATCTCTTATGATTTCTTATTGAGTCCCGGTCATTTCGGTTACTCATTCATTTGGTTTCGGGTCCAAACGATGTAGCTACGCTACTTTTCTTTCTTATTCGTTGAGTTGTATTTATCGTCATATTCCGAGATAAATTCTCAACTTTTTGTTAAAGTTTTATAGTTTTCGTTGTGCGTGAGGGAATCACGATTCATAATCCAAAGACGGATTCAAAATCGGAGTTCAAAGGCCCGGATACGGCCGAAGAACACGAGCGGAGTACGAGAGGAGCGAAATGGCCAATGGCCAACCTTGGTGTGCCACGTGTGGCACACGGCCAGAGCAGCTCTCTGCCCATGTGTGCCACACATGCCCCACACGTGGAGGTGACATGGAAGCCTTCAATTGGCTTTCTTCTTCCCTCTCTTTCATCTCTTTTAAATTCTCCAATTCCCTCCCATTCATTCTAAGAAGAAAAAAAATAGAAATCCTTAGACCAAAAATTTTCTCTCAACTTTTCTCACCTTCCAAACACCATAACTTTCTCATACGAAGTCAGAATTGGTTGATTCAATTAGAGATTGTTTGTAATCAAGTTCTCTACCTTTTCCAAGTGGACTTGTAGCTGTTTGATCGATATTTCTAGTGGTTCTACACAGAAAAACGAACCAGCTCGTGATTGCAAGGTAGTGTTCATATCTTTGTGATTTCTTCTTTTATAACCTTCAATTTGCTTTGGATTTCTTCTTCTATATGTATATATATGTATGGTGAATGCTATTGAGAAATATAGCTTCATAATCAAACCTAATCAAAAGTCTAATTAGAGACATATGTGAACTAGTTTCTTGGATTATATGATTTTCACATGATTGAGAGTTGTATTATGATTAGTTTGATATCTAAGATTATTTGAGACTTGATTGAATCATTTTATGATTAATAATCATTGAAATTTTATTTGATCCTTTGATTGATCATATCTAGGATTAATGCTCTTGTATGTATTTTTAGAGACATCTAGGATTTAATTGATTTTTCATTATATCCTTGCTCTAAATCTTTGGCTAGAATATTCATTGAATACATTTTATGTTTCTAGCATTTATGTGTATGTTTAAAGCATCTTGAATATGTGCTTCATGTTTATGAAGTATTCAAGTGTTATTTGTATGAACAAAACTATGAGCTTTTATGTTAAGTGTTTTCACATGCTCTAGGTTTAATTCATGTTTTTGCATTTAGACTTTTATTACTTGTGTTCTCACATGTTTAGGTCTATTTGTTCCATGGAATGTCTTGATCACATGTTCTATGTTGTATTGATTGTGATTTGCATCATTTGCATCACCTAGATCATTTACCTTGTGGAAAGGTTGAAGTCTTTTGTGAAAGTGAATGAGCTTTAACTTGAGCAAGAAGACTTGGCTAGGAATAAGTTCCGGATAGCCAAGCAAAAGTCTTAGAAAAGAGTTTGGTACTCCAGATAGTTGAGCTAGGGGAGCTTGACTAGGATCCTTGTGATCTAGATTGCTAAGTAAGGAAATCTTCCTAGAGGTTTGAGAACCTTGGATATGAAGTTGCTTCCTAAAGGTGTAGGAAACATCTTGGATAGGGAGTAGGCTTAGTGGTTCATTAGCCTGAAGGTAGATTAGGAGATGATAGCTTGAGGTGGATATCATAGTGTTGATAGCCTTGAGTGTGTAAGTCCTTTTTCATATAGTGGATTGCTTTGCCGGTGGTTGTGGATTCAACCCATGGATGTTTCCTCTTCGGAGGTTTACTATGTAAAAATCTTTGTGTCCATTATCACTTTCTCTATCTCTTTATTTTTGTATATGTGTATGTTTTATTTTGTTGGATATCGTTCTCTAGTGATGTATATTTGAACAAGTATTTGTAAAGTGTGATTTGTAGAACAATCCACTTTAATCATATTTGTAATTGTAATTCTTTGTTATATAGTTCTTTGTGTATAGTCATATTTGTTCATTCTTGGAATACATTGAACAATATTGACATACAAGTATTCTTTTATATTGTGTTTTTGTGATATTATACCTCATGCAACAAATTGATATATAATCCTTGGCATGTGCGGCAAGCTTGACAGATGTGCATTTTTTAGATCTCTGATATAGAGTTTTAGGTGTCGTATATTTTTAAGGAGGGTAACCAGGTGGCGCTCTTTCCAAGCATGCTTTAGGGTTGAAGGTTGACTCTTGGTGGTTCTTCACCCCTCCTTTCTGTTCTTCGCTGGTGAGAAATGACTGCATGGCTTGAGAATCGTTTCATTTTCCTTAATGTTTTCTTTTGTAACCTGCGTGTTGATGAGGGCTGTTCACACATATCAAAATGAAATGTTTTACATTATAAAACCAAGTTTGTTTACCACTTGCAACCACAATTAAATACAAAATTTAGTAAAATGACAAGCAGTGGATCGTTCTCAGGGATCGGGATGAATAGTTGAAATGCTTTCTAAACTATGTTAGACTAACTAAGTGTACAAAAAGATAAATCATAATTGGACGAGATAGATTTTTGATAACAAGATAAGTAAAATTACAAGTAAAGTAAAATAAAAGAGAATGGAAAATAGAAGCTTAACAATCTAGATAAGAAAATGGATTAAAGCAATTAAGAGAAGTCTAAGGAGTTGATGGAGTTATAAGCAGACCATGGGCAATGCTTAATTAGCTTCATTAATGCTCGATTTATACAATTAAGGACCGATCTCATTTGAAAGTGTGAATTGGCCGTAGATACTAATCAATCCACTTCTCACCAAAATTCCTTACCTATGGCATTTAGAGTAATGGGATAATGGTGAGATCAGTTAGCGACAATCAAAAAGGTCTAGGCAATCGGGTTTGGTATTCCCACCAATCAACCTATTCTATCCACTATAAGCCCTTATTAATCAAGGGTGTCAAGTCTAAACCAATTTTATCTCAAATTATCTTACCAATATTACAATCAAAGATTGGCATCCAATTTAATCACATAAAGAATAAGATCTAATTGAGCAAGTGAATAAAACTATAATTGTGCTAATATATTATTAAGAGCTAACAAAACGGCCTATTGTCTAACAATTCCTCACATCAATCCCCTAGAATGGGAGTTTAGTTACACATGCTCATAAACAAAGAAAGAAGGTAAACAAAATAGAGAAATAACTTATTAGTCTCTCTTGTAAGCTTGACCCCTCCTTGAATGCTCCTTTCTTTGAACTTGATGTAAAGAATGGAAGCTTAGGATGTGTAGTGAAGTGTAGTCAATGGAAAGTGACAAAGGAAAGATATGTAGAAGGCGGGTAGAGAGGATTGATTAAAGGGAAGTAGTCTAGATTTGATTTGTTGAGTTTTTGGATGGAAAATATGAGTATAAGATCATAAAATGGTGAGGTAGGTCGAATCTAGTGTTAATGGAATCGTCCCTACAAATGAATCTAAGAGGGGTATATATACTGGTTCAAGAAGCAAGCTTGTAACCACCAGATTCATTGATATGGCATGTGTCACGGTCCGATTATCGCGGTCATCATCCAGCGACATCCTTTGGTTTAGGATTCACGGTCTTCACCTAGCGACCATAACAGCAATGTAAATACAATCACAATTAAATTGCCTAAAGTTGACCTAGATGTTGGGGGGATAGGTTTTTAAGCCTTTTTTCAATCCCTTTGAACAAATAAAAGTTTATCCCTTTAGATAGCTTATATCACATCTCAATAAGAATATATAAGCACATATAGACTATTTGAAAGCATATTCAATTAGAGTGCTCAATTATAGTCTATGATTTGCAAGAAGAGATTTATACAAAAGATAAACCAACAAGTGCTTGTATTCCTTTTATAAATGTCTCATATGATCAAATACAAAACACCAGGCAATACTCTCAAATATGTTGTCTTACAAAGATATTAATCAATAATGATCCAAACAAGATCTAATCAAGCACATATAAATAAATATCAAAGAGATAAGGAAAGAGATATTTGACACATGATTTTTTTAATGTGATAAACCTCCAAAGAGGAAACATCCATGGGTTGAATCCACAACCACTAGTAAACTATCTTTCACTAGTTAAATAAGAGTACACCCTCAAAAGTGACCAAATCACATGACACACTCTCTATTGGATATCCTTCCTACCTATTCCCACTAATGAGAAACTTACCTTCTTTCTAACCGAGACACATAGCATGCCTCTAGAAAGTCTCCTTGCTTGACTAATCGAAACCTCACATTTCTAGCCAAAACTTCCTTGTTTGTCTAATCAGAGCCTCACACTCCTAGACAAGACTTCCTTGCTTAACTAACCAGAGCCTTACACCCCTAGCCAAGTCTTTCTTGCTTAACTAACCGAGAGACATCCCATGCCTCTAGTTAAGACTCCTTGCCCAAATTGAAGAATCCACTGAGACTTCTACCTTTTGCAAGGCTTTCTAAGTAATCAATGAATGCAAGATGCAAACAAGCATGCAACATAGAACATGATGATCAACATATCCCATGGAAACTAGAAATACACAATGAGCACACAATGTATGATTTTTTAGCTTACAATCCAAAAACATGACATCATACAAAATGATGCATGAACATATGAAATGTATGGATTATGTACACGCCATAAAGAACTAGATATAGGCAACAACAAGATAATCTAAATCTTACACATGAATTCGAAATCTAGAGTATGCCAAAAACACCAAACATACTTTTAATCCTAGATTTAATTCATGCAACTAAAGCTTGAAATTAATCATGTTCATGAAGCACATATTGAAGACTTTAGGAAAAAAAAAAAAACTAAAACAATAGAGAAATGAGATATGATATGCAAACTTCTCCAGTAAACAATTAAAGCACACATTCATAAATCATTCCATTGAATCTAACAATGCTCTAAATATATAACAACTTGTTCTATTCCTAAATATGTTCTAAAAGTATACAAACAAGGTTAAATTGCTTAGAGTGTACCTGGGGTGGGGTGGGGTGGGGGGGGGGGGGGGGGGGAGTGGTTAAATAGGTTTTTCGTCTATTTTCAATCCCTTGAAAAAACTTACGTTTGTCCCTCAAGGTAGCTTGATGAGCCGTCATGCACTCACAAAAATGATATAGTTTTTGTTTGATTCTTGAAAACTCTTTTAAGCCACTTAATCCTTTTAAAGTGTGATTTGTTAGCAAAATGGTAAG